>CAOKZL010001148.1:0-408977 GCA_948472985.1 Iguana delicatissima
AGGGCTGGCAGAGGATCTCCCTGGAACAGCTTAGCACTCATAGGCCTGTTATGTTCATGCTGCTCGTCAGAAGAACATACTCCTTGCCTCCGATATATTGTCTGAGTTTCCAGGAAGGGGATTTCAAAACTGACTTCCCGTTGGCTTTTCCCAAGGTCCTGAGAATAACAGTCGGGGGTTGACTGCTGATTCTGAAACCACCAGGTATACACTTTGTATTGAAGAGGTGTCCTTTTATGCCCAAAAGGTACAACCAGAAATTCAAAAATCCAAAAGTGATCAGTTTGAGCAAGGGTACTGTAACCCAGCTCAGGGCCTCTGCAAGCATATCCAGTAAAAGCACCAGGGAGTTCCTTGCCATTTGTCTGCTCCACTCTTCCTAATCCTCTACTGCAAGTGCTTTGACTGTGTTTTCCCATACAGCAGAGTGAGGTTGGACTTGATGGCCCTCCAGGTCTCTTCCAGCTCTATGACTGATCTGCCTCTCCTGACTAGGTTCTGCTTCTCAGCCATCCCACAGCTATGCTTGGCACTTCTCTGACTGCCACCAAGCCAATATGGGGGCTGCTCCTTTCACGTTGGGACAGCCAATTCATCTGCCATGTTAGTCATGTCTCCCTCACACATTTGGACCAGCAGAAGATGGAGCTCAACAGCTTGTAAAATATACCCTCTCAAACTTGTACCTTCCAGTCTACCATTGTGTTTTCAAGTCACAGCTCCATAATGGAAGGACGATTGGATATTTTGCACTGGGCCATAAAGTAAGTTGGTTCGAAAGTATGGGGGTGGCACATCTTCTTAGAAAATCTCACTCTGGTTTGTGGGGAAGGACATGATGTGGGGAGCATTTCTGATTCTTTGATCTGTAGGCCAACAGAGGTTTCTGGATGCCTCTATGACAATCTCACTGTTAGGAAAGGACTGGGCTTGATGATGGTAGTTAAGATGGACATCAGATCCAAGCTGCAGGAAAGGAGATTCCACTTGAACCTTAGGAAGAACTTCCTGATGATCAGAGTTGTCCAGCAGTGGACTATGCTGCCTTGGAGTGTGGTGCAGTCTCCTTCTTTGGAGGTTTTTAAGCAGAGGCTGGATGGCCATCTGTTGGGAATGGTTTGATGTGGGTGCCTGCATAATAGGGGGCTGGACTGAATGACCCCTGTGGTCTCTTCCAACTCTAGGATTCTAGGATTCTAGGATTTCATGACTACTTTCCTGGAAATACAGTGATGTAGTAGGACCTGCTGGAGTGGCACAGTTAGCATGAGGGCTTTCAAACCCAGGAAAAAAGAACATATCATGCGGCCAGAAGAAAGATTACCAAGGCTGCTGGATGCCAGCAGATTCAGCACGCAGACATCTCCTTCTGTTTGGAGGCTTTGTTCTGACTTGACCAGACACACCTTTTGGACTGGGGACAAGACATTCAGCTATATGCACTTCAGTAAGACCTCTTCATCTGATTGCAGTCGCAGTTTCTACCCACTTCCACGCAGTCATTTCATATTATTACAGAACACAGCCAATTCCATACAGAGAGTTCTCACTATTCGTTGTGATGCAACCACTTCCAATTTTTGTTTAGCTGAGAGAAAGTGAACTGCAATGCAGATATATTGTGTGGTGGTGAAGTGAGTAGAATGTATGTCACCAGATTAGCAGGAAAAGGACGATGTTTTTAAAAAGGTATTTTATTTGTTCTCAACTGCATCTTGCACTCTCTGGTGCAACATTAGTCAGCAAATCCTGGTTGCTTCATGCTGAATCAGTGCAAGCTTTAAGCTTCATTCTTAAAACAGGAAGTAATTCAACAGCTAAGGTGGCAAGAGATGTCTACAGTCCCAGATTACCAAATGGCCAGGGATTACACTTTTCCCTGCATCGGTGTTAAATCATAACAGGGATGATAGAAGTTGTATTCCAACACATCAAGAAGGATGGGGATGGCAGGGCAAAGCAGAGAGTCCCATGTGTGCAAAAACCACCTCCAAGCATACAGCACGGAGGAAAAAAATTGTGCTCCTGATGTTCTGAACCACCATCCCCTTTGCCCCTTATCATCTCCTGGCTGGAGCTTCTGGGCAGATTTGCATAATGAAAAAGTCAGCCAAAGAACTCTAGTTCAGCAGAAAAGCATCAGGGCCTTCAGCCTGGTCGCACTACAGCAGCCTAACAATATTGCTCCTTGCCCAGTTTAGACAATGAACTATATAGCTGAAACATGGTGAACTCCTCTTCTTGCTAAAGAAGTAATGCCCAAGACACATCTACAGAAGGCTCTCCATTTTTGCAGGTTCAGCACTCATGGATTTATTTGCAGGTTATTTTATTTTATTTTATTTATTTATTAAAAAATTCTTATTATATGTGCCCCTGCCCTGGAAAAAATATGTTCTTTCTAGGAATGTATAGAATTGTGATGGAGGACCTTAAGAGTTACTCTGGAGGATCTAGAGCAGTGGTTCTCAACCTGTGGGTCCCCAGATGTTTTTGGACTTCAGCTCCCAGAAGCCCTGAGCATTGACCATAGTGGCTGGGGCTTCTGGGAGCTGAAGTCCACAAACATCTGGGGACCCACAGGTTGAGAACCACTGATCTAGAGGTTCCTAGAGAAAACACTTCTCTGGGCATTGCTGGGTCCTCCAGATAACTCTATGGTCTACTTCTACCAGAAGTGGACCACAGATTTAGGCTGAAAGACCTAGAGTTTTCCTAAAGAAGTGTTCTCAGATTTTAAAAAAAATAGCATTTGTGATTTTTATTTTTATTTCCTTTTCTCCCCACTTTCATGGGATTTTTGCATCTCTAATCCCAGTGGAGGTCTTGCTGTATACTTCATCAGTTGAGGAATATATAAAACTATCTGGCTTCAGAGAAAGACAAATGTGTTTTCCTACCAAAAATGGAGGAGTATGTCCATTACCACAAAATATACGGATGGCCACCAACTTGGACACCTTCATAAGAAAAATTCAAGGAGAAGAAAAGGATCAATGGCTTCCAGGCACACATACATGTTATGCCTAGGGTCAGAAGCAGTACACCTCTGAAAACCAGTTCTTGGTGATTCATGTTTTGTGTTGGGGTCAACCTAAAACATTTTGCCACCCTGGGAAAAGTACTAAATGGCACATTTCACACGCAACAGGCAGTGGCCACTGGGCTAGTACTTAAATCTTACTATTAACAGTGGTACCCAGACAGTATCCTACACAGCAACTGGGGCCAGCAGCCCAGCTTAGAGAGCTCCGGGTCTGCCATGCACTACACACAGCTTGAGCTTCCAGCACCCTGCACTACTTTGCAGCCCTAGGAATCTACCATCTCAAATGGTTGCCTCATTCTGTCTAATGGTAGGGCCAGCACAGCCTTTAGTTCCTTAAAGAGAGATGAAGAGAAACCAGATTGCATTGGATGCCTACCATATAAGTTCATTTGCTGGAACAATAAGCACCAAGTCATACAGTTGTTAAAAAAAAAATACAATAGTTGAGAGGGCCTTGGTAATGGCTGCTCCTAAGCTACGGAAGTTCCAAACTATGGAAGAAAAAAACCTAAGCTGGTCCTCTCCCTGTGGGGCTTATGCTGGTACACCAAGATCTTTATATTCAGGTATGCCTTGGACAGCTGACTGGCTGATGATGGAGAGGTGTTTTGGTTTTTTAAGTAGGACAGATGCTGCAATTCTGTTTCATTGATTGATTTTATTTTGTATTTTCGCGGTAGCCAAGAAAGTCAACGTGATTCTTGGTTGCATCAATAGGAGAATGGTGTCTCGATCAAGGAAGGTACTGGCACTACTCCATTCTGCTTTGGTTAGACCTCATCTGGAATACTGTGTCCAGTTCTGGGCACCTCAGTTCAAGAAGGGTATCGACAAGCTGGAGTGTGTCCAGAGGAGGGCAACCAAAATGGTGAAGGGTCTGGAAGCCATGCCCTATGAGGAGCGGCTTAGGAAGCTGGGGATGTTTAGTCTGCAGAAGAGAAGGTTAAGAGGGGACATGATAGCCATGTTTAAATATTTGAAGGGATGTCATGTGGAGGAGGGAGCGGGCTTTTTTTCTGCTGCTCCAGAGACCAGGACAAGGAGCAATGGATTCAAACTACAGGAAAAGAGATTTCGCCTGAATCTCAGGAAGAACTTCCTGACGATCAGAGTTGTCCAGCAGTGGAAAATGCTGCCTGGGAGTGTGGTGGAGTCTCCTTCTTTGGAGGTTTTTAAGCAGAGGCTGGATGGCCATCTGTTGGGAGTGCTTTGTTGTCAGTTCCTGCATAGCACGGGGTTGGACTAGATGGCCCCTGGGGTCTCTTCCAACTCTATGATTCTATGATTCTATGATTTTTTTTAATTGCTTCTAATTCAACTGTGTTTTAATATCACAATCTAAGTGTATTTTAAGATTACACATTTTTGTATTTTTAGCTGTCTCAGGTTTTTAATGCTGCTCCGAGCCATTTGGCACTGCAGTTTATGGAGAAAGATAGGATATTAAAAACCTAAGAGCAGCAGTCTGAAGCCTTCTTTGTCAGGATGGCTACTGCTTTCCAACTGGAAAAGTACCATCAGGTTGCCAGCAGTGAATTATGGGAAGGAAACTTGAAACGAGAAAGCTGTTCTCCTAAAGTAATACAATATACTGTAATCTATACTCTGGGGCCTGAACACCCTAAAGTCACCAGATCCCATCTGACTGAACTGCCAAAACCACCTTTGAGAACTCCTTGCCTAAGAAAACCCCATGAAAACCATGGAGTTGCACAAGTCAACAAGGAACTTGTGGGCACACACACAGACACAGTCTATTCTCTTACCTTTCTTTCATTCTGCGAGCTCTTTAAGAGACACTTGCAGTGCTAGATTTCTCATAGTTCATGTTTTTTCAGACTTCACACATGGAGGTAGTTTGGAGTCAGATAAGGAAAAATCCAGAACAGCAAGTTTCCCTTTTGTAATATTTGAATGGGGAGGGGGTTGCTTTGGGTTACTTTTAGGGGGAGACAAGAAGAGAACACAGAGATTTCAGTCCTCTTCAGCGCAAATACAAAACGACCAAGTGACCTTTCTTTTCTGGGAGTTGTAATAAAAAAATGTAAGTCTTCCAAGAGAGCCTTGCTCTCCTATTGACACATGGTGCTAACACTTGGCACCACCTTTCTCTTTAAAAGACCATATTTCTCTCGCTGATGCTACCAAGCAAGGCTGTCGAATTTTGCTCTTGCTGGCAATGAAATTAATAATTATTTTTAGACTGATGCTCTTTAATATACTTGTTAGGAATCTGATCTTAGTTCTTCTTTGATGTAGATAAGAATGTGTTGAGGGGTTAGTTTTGCTTTGTTGCGAACCCGTTTGAGTACATTCCTTACGGAAAAGCAGAATACAAATAAAGTGATTTTATTTGACTTACAGACATAGGCACAAAGTGGACAAGTGGGGGAGAAGCAAATTAGAGAGAACAAATCTGTCAACTCATTGGAATAAATATGGTTAGCTGCATCTCTACAGTTATTCTGTTAAAATTATGGAGATTTATCAACCAGCACGCACACACACACACACCCCTTGGGCAGTGTCAGCTTTCCAGAACTGGAGTAATAGGCATAAAAAAATCACTATTGCTTGAGCAACAGAGATGGAAGCGTGCGTGCGTGTGCGCACGCGCACATGTGCGTGCGTGCGTGTGTGTGCGCACACAAGTGCGCGTGTGTGTATTTACTTTCAGGCTCCAACACAAAGGCAGGATCAGCAGTTTCTCACCATATGATCCCCACAACCTACACAGGCCCAGACTGTGTGCATGCGTGCATAGGTGCTTGTATAAGAGGTATGGAGAACCGATGACTGGGAGCCTACACAGCAAATTCCTCCAGAGGGTACATCAAGTAACACAGGTCTAGAGAATTTTCAGAAAAATATGCTGGGGTTCATTCAAAACAGTAGAGATGAAGAAAGGGAAAAAAGGTCCACCAAGTGCAAAACATAACTGAAGAATGCCCAGGGCTCATCAATCATTCCTCCAACACACACCATTTTTAGGAACTTTTTTTCAAAAGCTTAAGTGGACTTCTGGCTACTCCCAGCTGAGTTTTTTTCTTCTTTTGTTTTGCGTCTCTATGGTAGTCCCTGAGGCCCCTGGTACCCACCCCAATTTAGTGACACACACACATGCGATAGAAGGATCTGCTAGAATTTGAGGGTTCGTATGCTCAGTCCTCATCTCCTCCCCCCGATAAACTACAAAATTTCGAAAAATTGTAAAATCCCAAAAGGAGAATTTCAGCAATTTTTAGTTTTGCATTCACCAAATCATGGCTTACTGTGGTTTCCAAATCCAGGATTCTGTGTATAAAAAAATCTGGTTGCTTATAACAAAATACAGTTTTAGCTTTAGCTACCTAAGCATACGTTTACATATAACAAACCCTGGTTAGCTTATGGTTGCACCCAGACTATGGAATTCCATGACAAGGAAGGTTAAATCTGAGTTGTCTCAGTGGGCAGATAAAAACATTTTTATTCAGGCAGGGCTATGGCATGTGGACTGATCTGCTATTTAGAGGTGATCTAACCAGGTTCAATAGTGTATCCTCTACTATTTCATTTCCACTGTTGTCTTTGTTACCAGGTCGTGTTTCCATTGCATTTTTTTATCTTAAGATTTTAATAAAGATTTCTTTAAATCTGTATTTTACCATTGTTACCACTGTATTTTATTATCATCCTCTGTCTTTAATGCATTTGTTTTTATGTTATGCTTTTAATTAAGGTTGTTTTTCATCTGTATTTTATCTTTTACTCCTGTTAATCCACACTTTATTATTTTATCACCAAGTGTATGTCTTTGTAGGCAGAAATGCAAGATGTGAGTCAAATAAATACACAGGGCAGCTTCAGAAACCAGGGTCTGAAGCTGGCTGATATCAAAACTGACCAGAGCTTGTTATAAGCCACAATCTGTGCTCAGGAAAATAGTATAAATACCTATTTACAAATAAATAATTTGCAATGTTGGGAAATTCACAATATCTTGAGGGACACGTAATGTGGCAGGCTGCATTAACCCATGGTTTAGCCAGGCCAACCCCTCTACCTACTAGGAAAACTCACTGGAAATTGGGAATAAAGTCACGCCTTGATGGATAACTTGATAAGAGCAGTACCTAGGCACACTTTTTTGTCTATTTCTGTCCATCTCTTTTTTTAAAAAAGGAAAGGCTGGGAGTATCTCAAAGGGAATCAATGAGGTCTCACTGCAAAGCATTCAGGAAATACAGTGAGGACTTGCTTCCAAGTTGCTAACCTACAGATGTTCTCTTTTATCCAGCCACATAAAAAAATAAAATAAACCAACCTCCATTTCTGATAGCTGAGATTCCTCGATAGAAGTCTTCAAAGCTGATCACACCAAGGCCAGCAGGGTCCAAAAACCTGGTCAGGTCTTTCACCTGCAATCACCAAACAAATCAGCATTACAATTTTTATACACTGAGCCTTCCTCCATCGCTCCTCACATTTGGCCCATAAAGGAAAATCATGCCAGAAGCCTCTAAAGCAGTGGTTCTCAACCTGTGGGTCCCCAGATGTTTGTGGACTTCAGCTCCCAGAAGCCCTGAGCATTGACCATAGTGGCTGGGGCTTCTGGGAGCTGAAGTCCACGAACATCTGGGGACCCACAGGTTGAGAATCACTGCTCTAAAGAATACATTTCCTCTCTATAAGAAGCTCACCATCATCACACCCCAGCTGTTCCTTCCAGTCACTTACAATTTTACCAGAAGTGACTGGAGTAACCCATGACACATCCAGTCCGAGTAGGAAATAGCCACAGATAGGATTTTCTGAAGCTATGTAATTCCATGGAAAATTTTCTAGGGAAAAACACAGCATCTGAAAAATTTCTCTTTTACAAAACAGAAGTATTTCAGAAATTTTTCTGCAGAAAATTGATTGCAGCACAACAGCCTAGGCCACTGTGAATAGATAAGCACACATACACACATATATATTATCCATCGTGGCCTGGATATCAATCTATGTTAGACAGGCTAAATATAGGATGTGAAGTCCTAGCTACTCTTCTAAGGAGACAAGCGATAACAAACTCTAGTGCACAGAGGAACAGACTAACAAATGAACACACTGCTAAGCTTGTTCCTGTTTCATAAAATCTTTTGCTTCTCAGTCACATGTATATGTAGTCAAGATAAAATATATGTTGCCTGTGTATAGACTCACATCCTTTCGTGAAATAAAATGTTCAAATAATTGTACTGAATCATTTTTTTTCTTGATTTGACATGGAACATGTAAGTAGTACAGTGAGTGACCAAATGAATCTGAAGGTACTACAGTTATACTTCAGGAAATGGATATTGATATTTCCGGTACAGTTCTCTTTAAGGTATGTGAGCTTTTTTAAAAAAGCCAGTGTTCTTTTAGATGTAGTCATTTTTGTTAAATATACCGTAGGACCTCAGTATCCACAGATTCAGTTATCTACAGTTGGCGATGGGCAATAGTGACCTCGCGCCTCCCACTTTGTTCCTCACCACTGCCAGCCTGATCGCAGTGGGGAAAGTGGGACAGCAAAGTGGGGAGGGTGATCCCACACTCCTCACTTTGTTCCCCACCGCTGCCAGACCGATTGCCCTGCAGAAAGTGGGAAAGCAAAGTGAGGGGGGGTGCTCTCGCACTTCCCACACTTTTCCCCACTGCTGCCAGCTTGACCACACTGGAGAAAGTGGGAAAGCAAAGCAGAGAGGGCGATCTCGCACTCCCCACTTTGTTCCCCACTACTGCCAGCCGAATTGCGCTGGGGAAAGTGGGAGAGCAACGTGGAGAGAGTGTTTGTTATTATCCACAGATTTCAGTATCCGCGGGAGGCCCTGGAACCAATCCCCCACGGATACGGGGCCCCTACTGTACAAGTATACACTGTTCTCTTTACTTTATTACAAGTATTCCAATGAAATATTTTCCCCATAAAGCTCTTGTCTGAACATATCACAGTATTTAAACCAAGAACACTAAATCCAGATGACATTCGTTGAAAGCACTGGAAAATTTCCTAGCCCCCAGACCCACTAAATGTCTTACTTTTCCTATATGGGGTCATCTTGTGCCATTTTGCTGCTGAAGCACAGCAACAAGAACACTCTCCATTCCAAGGATAACATACAAGATACCCTAGGCAGAAAGTCCTATAAATGCTTCCATTCATTTATGAAAGTGGTGGATGTGTTGATGACAGCGTTCTTATTAATCATTAATCATAACTGCTATCATCACTGTTTAAATAATCAGTTTTTGTAAGATCTCAGCTGCTTCACTCTTGTCTACTAACTGGGCCAGGCCCATAGGTTTTCATAGGTGTAGGCTGCTGCAAATTTCTCTGCTGCTTCTGCTATTCAGCCATGGTTTGGCCACACTTTCCAAAATTCCTATGCTTATTCTTGGTTCAGACCACAAGGCAGCTACTTAATGTAAGCACTTAAAACGAAATCACACCTTTTAAAACCATTCACCTAACAGACAAGCAGCATAAAGAAGTACACATCAGTGGCCAGCCATATCGGTAATCCATATTCCTAGCCAATGCCTCAACTTAAATAGTCTGGACAAGCCCAAGACAGTTTGCTGCCTGAGACAAAACAGCAAACTGGTGCCTTCCCACAGCCATCATCCTGCAGTCACAGTGTCATTCTGCTGCCTGAGGCAAATGGTACCATCATCCCCATATGAAGGTTTATAGTACCCAAGTCTGGATATGCTACTTCAACACCCAAAGCAAAAAAAATAAAATCCTACAAGTGCCTATACCTGCCATGAAACCAATTTTTATTTTTAAAAATATTTATTTATTTAATGTATATTCTGCCTTTCTCCCATTGTGAGACCCCAGGCAGCATATAATAAATTAAAACAAGGCAAAGCGGAAGAATCTATAAATACAGAAGATTTCTTTAAAAAAAGTTAAATAATTCTATTAAAAGCATGAAGTTGAAACAGTTTAACGTATGTTTAAAACACAGCATAAAGACCTTTCTGCCACGTGAATTAAGAGCCAAAGTCTGCTAAATTAAAAAGAACTTTGTCCTCTGTTCTCTTCCCACTGACCGACAAAGCTCTTTTAAAACCATTTACCTAACGAACAAGCCGCACAAAGAAGGGGCAAATAGTATTCCCTCTTGTGGGAAGGAGGTTCACGGCATGGGAGCAGCCCTCTCATGTGCGCTCACTCAAACATGTCCACGACAGTAGTGGACATCCCCAAAGACGACACCTCAAATCTGTTGTGTGAGATAACTTTCTGACTCTTTCCACTGATGGGGTTGGTCCTGCTGAAGGTCAGTCAAGTTATTTGGACCCCTGGGGAAGAAAAACCAGCTAAAAAGGATTTCTCTAAAAATATAGCAAGGATAAAATAATCCACCATTTTTCACACCACCTCTGATGGAGCCGCCTGAGATGGTGGCGATCTCACTTTGCCTAATAATGGCAAAGAAGGCTGAAAATTACAAGTAACCTGTCACCAATAAGAGGAAAATAATACTAGCAGAACTTTCAGAGCTGCTATAAAAGGATATTGAGAGAATGGGTGTTAAATACCTTGGGATGTGCTATATAAGTTGCTAGAAATCACCAGATGATGACGTTTCAGAGACTGTTTTCTTTCTTTTTTAAAGTAAGCTGTTTGAATACAATGTCACTTAAAGCCTGTCTTTACAGATACTTATACATATATATCTGATGGCAGCTGCTTTACTGGGATAATAGATAGCCTGCAATGGTGTCCCAATTAAGAGGATTCTACGTTTAAAAGACTGATGACACATACACATAATATAAAGCTTCTATAACCATACAGCAATTAAGAGGGAGTGGAAGAAATGAAATCCAAGGGAGGATATCACAGGTTTCCACTTAACAGTTGGCAAGAAGTAGGAAAAGAAAAACAGAAAAAGATTTTCCTTTCTAAAGTTTTTCAGGACATTCTATTCCACTTTAAAGGGTAGGTTATGCATCTCCAGTACAGGTATACCTCAGTTAACAAAGCAGACACGTCCCTGTGTGTTACATCTTTAACAGTAAATTTCGTACCACGGACAGAAAAAAAACACAGAAAGAATAGGGACAGGTTTCAGCAAACTTTTTATACAAAACTAACAATATGGATATGTGAAATGAATGACCAGATCAAGTAAGCCTTTGCGTAAGTAAAAACATTTTGAAACTTCTAGAGGCCATCTCAAAGCTTGCTCTAAAATGCATCCAGGGATGATATTTTCTTACCTATTTTAGGCTACAACTCCTGCCACTCCAACCAGCACAGCCAGTTATTAGGCATTATGGGAGTTGTGGATCTACAGGTGACAATGCAAAGACTGCTTTAGCTGACTGCCTTCAATAGACACAACCTCTAGACCAGTGGTTCTCAACCTGTGGGTCCCCAGATGTTTGTGGACTTCAGCTCCCAGAAGCCCCAGCCACTATGGTCAATGCTCAGGGCTTCTGGGAGCTGAAGTCCACAAACATCTGGGGACCCATAGGTTGAGAACCACTGCTCTAGACATACAATGAATACTGGGCCCCACAAGAAGTTTCAGGGCTGACCAGAGTGGCTTAAAAGTTTTCTTTTAGGCCACCTACCTAAGGAGTCACCTAACCCTCTTTCCTCAACCCTAGAGACAACTCTTTATAAATCACTCTCTTATTTTGGGGTGCTCCAGTTCGACTCCCAAGCCAGTATAAAAGGAAATTATAGATGGGAATTCCCATTTCCAGGGGTACTGAATAAATCCACCTAAGAGGTCGCACATATTTTGATCTGCCTCCAATGATGCCATACGCACTGAGATCTCAGTTCCAAATAAGATTTATGGTTCATTTAAAGAAAAAAAGGTAAAGCCTAAGAATGGTTGATTTTTACATATTTTAATAACTCCCAACACCTCAAGGTGTTATGCAGTAGCTTTGTTACTTGGTAAGCAAAAATCTCCAACTGTGCTCACAGAAGGTGACTAATTTTAACCCTCGCATGAGGTGTCAGTCACTGCTTCCTTTCTGCAGCATTCAAAACATGTGGAATTTAAAGTATCAAAAGTCAAATGTAAACCACAGAACTCATTAAGCGGCGGAAAAAGCTAATGTACACAAACTGTTGCAGCTCTTGCATTCACCTATGGAAAATCTTGGTACAAAAACACACAGAGAGAGGAAAAACCCACCCAAAACAAGAAAGTGATTACGGCTTAAGAACGAGATATCATAAACAACAGCAGCAGCAACAAAACCTCACAATGTGTTCACTGAGAATTAAAATGCTTTCCAGAAACAGACTTAAGTTTTTGCAACCTGGCCACTGTCATCAAAGCCACCACCCACACAAGATTTCAGTGCTTCCCTTGAATATTTTTCCACCTGGAAAGATCTATTGGTGTCTTACGGATTAATACAGCTCAGAAAAAAAAATTGGACTTTTCTAATATTTAGACTAGCACCCAGAATCCCCCAGACATGACTGATGCACTGAGATTCTGGGAACCTATAATTCACAAGAGTAAACTTCCCAAACGTTGGGAGTCTACCTAGGCAAGTGTTTCTCCAACCTGGCACCATCCAGGTATGTTGGTCAAGGGATCCTGTAACCCCTTGCATAGCCAATGCATCCACAGAAGGCCACAGGTTCAGCCCCTGATCATTCCCTTTTGTGCTGAGAAAGACTCCTGCCTCCAGTCTGTTCAGATCAGCAGCCTCCAGCCTTTAACATCTGGCACCCACCGTTCATCCAAGCATGCATTACAGGACCTCCTACCTCATTTTTCTTTTTTTTCTTTTTTTTGGAAAACCATCTACACAATATATACATCAGCCTTTGTCAGCATGATGAGAACAGATGCATTGGAGTACCACTTCCACCATCATATCTGGCCAACGGGGCCACTGAGAGTTGTGCTTTCCAGCATATCTGGAAGGCTCCACATTTGAGAAAGACGGATACAGCATTATACAGTGACACTGTAGCTAGGGCTGGGGTGTGGAACCTCAGGCCATGGCTCTAAATCTGATCCCCTGGGCTTCATCAGATGGCCACCCTCTTTCCCCATAATGCTTTGTTTGGTGGTTTCCCAGCTTCTTTACTTGTTTTGTTCCATTCAGGAAGGCTGAAACGCATCTCCTCCGGCTTTGTTGCTACCAATTAAGAACTTAAAGCCAAAATATTTTTGACCCCATCTTTTTGCCTTTGGACCTGCTCACCAAAGGAATGCACCCTGGTGATGTTACTTACTTAAACTGAAATATAGGACCTACCAGCATGACACAACCATAGTGCTGTATTCCACAATATTGCTCTGGCAATATTGAGTGGGATCCTGGGGTCTGTAGTCTGATCAGGCATTAGAGGTTTCTGGCTAATAATTCTAAATATCCCTCCCTAAACTGCTGCTCCCAAGATTCCATGGGATGTTGCTGTGGCAATTAAAGTGGAATACAGAGCTATAATTGTATATGGGCCCCTTGTCTATAAATCTGTGTTGTCACATTCAGTCTGGGATAGGAATCATGCAGCTCTCCAGATCCTGTTAGAGTGCAACTTCCAGAAGCCCCAGCTGGTGTAGCCAATGATGAGGAACCCTGAGAGTTGCACTTCAACAGCCCCTGGAGGTCCATGCAATTCCCACTGCCATATTAGATGTTAAGCAAGCTTGTCTGAGAAAACCCTATGAAATTCATGGAGTCGCCATAAGTCTACGGACATCCTGAAGTCTCTCTCTCTCTCTCTCTCTCACACACACACACACACACACAAAGTTAGGAAAAGGTATGAAGAATGAAGATGCTGTCAAAAGAACTCACACATGGAGTGATAAGTGGAAAGAGCAAAAGTGGGAGGTGCTGTTGGAACGATGTTGGGGATGAAAATATCAGATGAGATTAGGGTATGTATGAGGAGAAGGAGGGATCTGTATTCTTTGGTGGGCAGGACTGTGTGAGGGAAGATTACATTATACATTAAGCCTAGTTTCACAGACTTGGAGGGGATCCCAGGGTCCACCAAGTCTGACGCTCTGGCAGTGAGGATTCCACTGCCAAAGCACCCCTGAAACATGGGCATCCAACCTCTCTGTGAAATGAAAGAAGCTATCCCTTTTGAAGGTTGTCCATTTCTCTCTTGAACAGCTCTGTCCCTCACAAAATTCTTCCTGATGTTTAGCTGGAGTCGACTTTCTTGCAATTTGAATCCATTGGTTCAAGTCCTACCTTCTGGAATGGCAGAAAACAAGCTCACTCTATCTTACACATGACTGCCCTTCAGATGTTTGGCAAGCCCTGTCACATCACTTCTCAACCTTCTCTTTTCCAAAAAGAGTTTATAAGTAACATAGTAATATAAAAGAAAGAGCAGTCGCAAGTGTTCGAGGCTGGAAAGTAAAGACTGAAACAACGTCCACATACTGCTTTAATTTACATTTAATAAAATATTTATAATTGATTATTTAATGAAACATTTATAATATTATAGTTATTATTTAATATAACCACACCATTTGGAATGGGAGATTCCTGAAGTCAGTGTTAGTGGTGTAGCAAAACCAGGCCTCACAGGACCAAAGCCTCAGGACTCTGACTTTGAGCAGGGACCATGGCTTCATTTGCCACCATTCTCGGACTGCCTCTTGCCTCTGAATACTGTGACAATTCCCACACTGGCTGGAAGAAAAATTGATTTTCTCTAAAACAGTGTATTATTATGAGCTATCTCAGTTCCCTACTTAGTCTTAAATAAGTAGGACCCATTTGCTTTACCTGTTCCTGGTAGAAATGAAAACTGCAAGAAATAGAGTTTAGGTATTGCCATTTGCATTTTTCAGTCTCTCCGTGGGGATTTTGCTGTTGGGGTGAGGGCCTAAACTTCAAAATTTAGCACACCGCCACCAGTTGTATTTTTTAAAAAGAAAATCTTTTCACATTTTGTCTTCATCCAGAACTGAGGAGTATCAAGAAGGAGATAAGGGAGACACATCTTTAGCAACAAGCAAATATGCGCTGAAAACCATTTGCAGAGAGGTGGGGGTAGGGGATCCATGCCAGCCATTCTGTGCCAGATTTTAAATGAGATTTTATTGAGATAATGCACTTATGCACTCAAAAAGCAGGCCAACTAGCCAGCTTAGTATCTCGCAGGTACACACTGCTGGCACCCATATGGCAGTGCAGCCCATAATCGGATATTGTTAAGCTTATACAGGCTACATATTAAATTGCTGTTTTCTCTATGGACAGAAAATAATAATAATCTCTTCCTTGGCACCATGAGTTGCCTAAGACAGCAAACATCATGCTAAAGAAGAGCACCACAAACGACAGGCAGGGAGGGAGACGCACATTCCAGAAACTCGTATCTAGCAGATCTGGCTGGTTGTACCGTTCGGCAATTCCAAAGCGCCTTTCTCACTTTCAGTTCCGTCTCCAGGGGGAAGGCATGCTGCAGCTCCAGGATCCCCTTCCAGGGTGGAATAAACTGAATGCAACACTGGAATGGGTGGAGCTACACAAGCCCTGCCCAGTTGGCCTCAGGATTTCCATACATTCCTTCCCAGGCCCTAAAACAGAGCTTTCCAAACTTTGCTGCTGGTGACACACTTTTTAGACATGCATCGTTTCACGACATTTCACATTTCACCAGGGTCCTCCTCAGCCCAGGGCAGTGGCAGAGGCAGCCCCTTCATCTCGGCCTCGACTTCTGCGGCAGCGAGAGAGGCAGCTCCTCCACCTGTTACCTTTGCACCTCCAAACTACAGGTGACACACTAACATGTCGCAACACACAGTTTGGAAAGCTCTGCTCTAAAAGGTAAAACCACATAAATGGTGTCAAACAGATTTCCAGAGGAAGTGCTAACACAACAATGGCCTCGCATCCACAACATTTCACCAGCCCAGTGTGAGATGCAGCATTGCACACTGGCCTGGAAATGAGCAAGCCCAGGTTCTAGTCCCCTTGGAAGTAAGGCCTCCCACGGCATGACCTACGTCATAGTGCTACTGTGAGAATAAAAGTAAAAAAGAGCCACATATGCCACCTTGAGCAAACTGGAGAAAGCTATACATCAGTGCGACTAACAAATAAAATGCAGTCCTCAGAAGGCAATGGTATGAACTATCCTCATCACTTGTTTCTGGAAAATCAAACTGGTTGCTAGCTGTGAGGGATTGCTACTCTATGAATTAAGTTCAGAGCAAATTCAGTTTCTTGGATCATGACGCAGCATGAAACTTGAACAAAAATCCTTCGATATATCAAGCTGATTTAGTAAAGAAAATTACCTCTCTGAACAGAGAACAATATTGCCATTGTTACTTTTCTTGTTCATTGTGCAAACTCAGAATTGACTTCTGCTTCTCATTTGATCAGCAAGCTTTTATTCTTATCAGTAAATCTTTTGCTTAAAGAGCCGCTGGTATTTTCATTCATCATACAGCAAAAAAAAATAAAAAAAAATGCAATTAGTAGGAAAGAAAGGGAGAACACTGTACTAAACTGCAAGTTAGTAACATTCTTTTGTTCTTAAAGGCATTGTGACTTTTACTTTAATTGCCTGTAAATGGCAAAAATGGGAAAAGGAAATATTATGGAACAAAAAGAAAACTTCTTTGAAATGTTGTCTTTAATTGATGGTTGCACAGACCTCCCTCCACATTTGCAGGTTTCAACAGACAGAAATGTAAGGTCCTACACTTACGCAGAAAAAATGGAATCCACAAATATAGGATGGGGGATGTGTGGCTGGAGAGCAGTATGTGTGAAAGGCATCTAGGAGTCTTGGTAGATCACAAGCTGAAGATGAGTCAGCAGTGTGATGTGGCAGCCAAGAAAGCCAACGCAATTCTTGGTTGCATCACTAGGAGCATGGTGTCTAGATCAAGGGAGGTAATGGTACCACTCTATTCTGCTTTGGTTAGACCTCATTTGGAATACTGTGTTCATTTCTGGGCACCTCAGTTCAAGAAGGATATCAACAAGCTGGAACGTGTCCAGAGGAGGGCGACCAAAATGGTGAAGGGTCTGGAAGCCACGAAGCCCTATAAGGAGAGGCTTAGGGAGCTGGGTATGTTTAGTCTGCATAAGAGAAGGTTAAGAGGGGACATGATAGCCATGTTTAAATATTTGAAGGGATGTCATGTGGAGGAGGGAGCGGGCTTGTTTTCTGCTGCTCCAGAGACTAGGACAAGGAGCAATGGATTCAAGCTGCAGGAAAGGAGATTCCGCCTGAACCTCAGGAAGAACTTCCTGTTGGTCAGAGCTGTCTGGCAGCAGAATATGCTGTCTGGGAGTGTGGTGGAGTCTCCTTCCTTGGAGGTTTTAAGCAGAGGCTGGATGGTCATCTGTTGCGAATGCTTTGAAGTGTGTTCCTGCATAGCAGGGGGTTGGACTGGATGGCCCCTGGGGTCTCTTCCAACTCTATGATTCACGAATTTGATGATTCACAAGTGCATGTGCCTTCCTCTTTCCATTCCCATGTATGTTGCTGCGCATGGAGAAGGGAAGCAAGCGCCCAGGAAAAAGGCAAGAGAATTGGGGGAGGCACATGGGCACGTTCTCCCCTCTGGAGCGCCCGCTCCCATTCCCATGTATTTGAACCCAGCAGGAGAACTCAAGGGAATGGTGGGGGAAAGGCTCACAAAAGCTTTCATTTTCTCCTCTGGAACATCCCCCTCCCATTCCCATGCATTTTGCCCGGCATGGAGAAGAAGTGCCAAGGCAAAACACAAGAGAATGGGGGAGGAAGCCCCAGAAGGGAAGGGAGAGGGGGAGTTATTCATGTTTTTTCTACTTTCACAAGGGTTCTGTGCCCTGAACCCTTGTGAAAAGGGAGAGGCCACTGTCCAGCAGTGTGTGTTCTTTCCTTGTCTTTCCTTGGGTTTTGTTTCCACCAGCATTGTTCATCTTTTGCTGAACTTTTCAGGGACAACACTGGACAACTGCTCGGCTGTGGAAGGATACTGGGCAGCTTACAAGCTTTATACTGTAAAGTCAGCCTTCTATATCCACGGATTCTGTATCCACAGATTCTATATCCATGGATTCAACCAATCACGGTTTGAAAATATTCCAAAAAAATTCCAAAAGGCAAATTCTGATTTTGCCATTTTATACAAGGGGCACCGTTTTACTACCTCATTGTACATAATGGGACTTGAGCTACCATGTATTTTGGTATCCATAGGGGTTCTAGAACCAAACCACAGCGTAAAGCAAGGGCCTACTGAATACATTTCCATGCAAAAACAATACTGGACCCCTCCCCACCTTTGATGCTCCATTATCTGACTACTCACTCTTTTGACACTTCCAAATTAAAGATAAGTGCCATTCAGTTTATGGGAGTTCCGTTCATTCAAATGCGGTTCATCAGTTCAGGACTTACAAAGGCTCACTTGGAACCATTCTCGTGTGTACGCTGCTTGCAAAGTTAGCTGAGAGAGACAAAAAGTGCTAAGCCAGCTGAGAGACTTGCAAGCAGTGAGCACATGATTGGTCCCAAGTGCACTTCTGTGAGTCCTTCATCTTCTCTACAGTACAGTACATGGGTTCTGCTTTTCAACCCACTTTGTTTTCTAACAGTCCTTCAGTCAGATAAGTGGGGGAACCTTGTATTGATGGTTTATATACTTAACAAGGTATATCACTAGACCATTGATCTGCCTCACTCAGTATTGCCCACCTGCAAAATTATGGCTTATCCAGAGCTTCGAAAAGATATTCTCTTGGACTTCCATTTCTAGAATGCCCCAGTTAGCATGGATGTCCCAAGTTGTAGGTGCAAAGAGTAACTTTTCCAAGCTCTGAACTCTGCACGTGTCATCCATCTAGAAGCCCTATGTTCCCTGGTCAATGGTCACAGGGCAGATGAACTCCAAGAACACCTTGGAAGACCCCCCTACTCCTGGAATACACTGACTGGTAGGGTTTTGAGACTGTTAAGTCCCATTGCTGTAATTGTGTATCTTCAAGTTGTTTCCAACTTGTGGCACCCTTAAGGAAAACCTAATAAGGGCTTTTCTTGACAAGGTTTCTTCAGAAGGGATTTGCCCTTGCCTTCCACTGAGGCTGGGAGGAGGTGACTTGCCCAAAGTCACCCAATGGGATTCCAAGGTCAAGTGAGGATTCAAACCCTGGGCTCCTAGACTCTTTGTTCAAGCCCAAACTGCAGTATCACAGTGGCTCTTCCATTAGTTACTACTTTTTTGACTAAGGCCATTTCCGCACTGGACTGTTATAGCGCTTTGATTCCACATTCAACATCCTATGGAATCCTGGGGTTTGCAGTTCCGGGAGGGGCCAGCCGGCCCCTCCCGGAACTGCAAATCCCAGGATTCCATAGGATGTTGAATGTGGAATCAAAGCGCTATAACAGTCCAGTGTGGAAATGGCCTAAAAAGGAAACATGCTTCCCCTCACCTTTACCACCCTGTATCTACTCTCTCCACCCAGACCAAGCTCTCTTAATAAATAAATTGGAAAGTCATAGTCTCTCAGCCTCAGAGAAAGGCAAATCTTGCCAAGAAAATCCCGTGATACGGCAGCCCTACGGTGAACCTAAGTCAGAAACGACTTAAAGGGACAACAACCACAAACGTTACAAGATCAACTGAAAACCGTAGATAATCAAGGCTATGGCAACATATACTCTTTTAACATACACTCTTCCCTGGGCCCAGTGCTATTCAACATCTTTATCAATGATTTGGATGAGGGAAGAGAGGGCATTCTTATCAAATTTGCAGATCACACCAAAGCAGAAGTAGCAGCTAACAGCTCAGAGGACAGGATCAGAATTCAAAATGATCTTAAGAGATTAGATTGCTGGGCCAAAACTAACAAAACGAATTTCAACAGGGAGAAGTGTAAGGTACTACACCTGGGCAGAAAAGATGAAATGAACAGATATAAGACTGGTGGCACCTAGCTGGATCATGAGTCAGCAGTGTGATGCGGCAATTAAGAAGGCCAATAAATATGATTACGTATGGATTTTGCTAACTGCTTTGATGAGATTAAACTACTGCAGCTTAATACTGTGGCTGGCATTCTGTTAGTGAATTGTGATGGCGTAAAGCAGACCTACATCATCACAACTCATTTTTTTGGTCTTTGAAGAGGTTGCAATCACAAAACAATCAAAATCTGCCCTAAAACCTACATGTTCTCAACTGTAGCTCCAAATCCAGGTATTTATCATACCTACCATCTGTCACAATTTGGCACAGACAGTCCTGATTAATCTTGCATGTCCCCAGTTTTCCAGCTGCTTTTAAAATGTCTGAGTTTCTTTCTCCTCCTATCACCCTTTCTCTGCAGTTTATTTAGTTGCTGCAAACCATGTTTGAAGTGCAGCTATAGTTTGTACTCCATTAACTCAGCAAAGAGAGAGAACAGGAGGAAGCAGAATCTAGTACTTCTCAGTAGGCTCAAGCAAAAGCAAACTGCTGCAGGCTCTCCCAGCTTGTATGTCCTTCCTCATTAAAAACTTTTGCCATCTTGACTACGCTCTGATTTTGCTTTGTCATGCATGTCCCTGTTATCAACCGTGAAATGTTGGAGGATCTCATTTACTCATTGTGGAAAGCAGGGGAAGCATTGGACAAATATCCAGCTAGTTCCCTACAGACGGATGCAGAACTATGATATCATCTGGAGGGACCTCCAGAGAACTCCTGAAGGTTTGTGTAGAGGCCTGTTGGTGTGTGTTTAGCTATCGGAAAACAGCTGCACACTTTACTGATCTCCCTACTCTCCATCAACCAGGAAATAGCCAAGTTTAAGGTGGGCTACAGCTGAGAAAAGGTGAATGTTGAAGGGGGTTGGTCAGAAACCTATTATAGCTAGGTCTCATCGTCTGATAAAGGATCATAGACAGTATTTACGTTTTGCCATGGTGAAAAGCTCTGAAGACAAGAAAATTAACGACTGAATTCACTGAACCCAGAAGATCTCCATGCAGACTCCTCCAAAATTTATGAAACCTGGAGAAGGTATCCATTACAAGGAGACATGGTTCAGCTCATAAATAAAGGTGCCATAGCAACCACAGCTTTAACCATCCTGTTGACTAACACAGCTGAGAAACCAGCTTGCTTCCTCCCTGTTAACCAGGCTGGCAAGGGACAAGGGTCAGTTAATATGCACCACTGCATTTAGCCCAGAGCATGAGTCTGTTCTACTCCAATCATAACCAATTAATTAATCATTAAAAATGGCCTCCAGAGGCCCTATCCAGTTACAGCAATGGCTAGTTACACAAGAAGCAAATGCAGACTTCTAGATCCTTTAAAATGTTAGTAATCCATCACTTGGCCAGCCTATAAAAATTTGGGAATTATAGTTTGAAAAGAAAAGAAAAGTAAAAGCAAAAGATGCTTTTACAGTACTGCCTGCTTTTGCCATTAAAACACTACCCAAGAGTCCTTGTTCAACAAGGGTGAGCAAGGTGCAGCCCGCTAGAAGCCCCCCCAAAACCTTTTTTAAAAAATAGGCTGATTTCTCAGGCGAAATATGGCTCCTCAAACATCCAGATTGTCACAACAACATGGCCATCCCTGTTCCCTCCTCTGCCTACTAGCACCCCAAAATGCAAAAAACCCTTGCTCTTTTGGCTGAAAGCCTAAGCCAGCAGTGATATTATGACATGTCTAGTCATGCTGGGAGCGATACCATTTTGCAGTTGTCAATCTGATATGCAACTTGCATACAATGTAAAGCTCATGGCTTAAAAAGTGTTGTCTCAACTTCTATCAAACTACAATCCTTGTGTGTGTGTGTGTGTGCATGTGCACGCGTGCATGCACATACACACCCCTTCAAGTCACCTGACCACTTATGGCAACATCATGTATTCATTGGGCTTTCTTGGGCAAAGAGACTTAGAAGTGGTTTTGCCAGTTCCTTCTTTACTCTCTTATAAATCTTATTTTAACTCAGCAGCACTTCTGAGTAAGGATTTTTGGAGCATTATACCAGTTACCTTTCTGAACAGGAATTTACGTATTTACTAGTTTACACTAGCTAGAGCACAAAAACCCCTTCCCTCAACCCAAGATCCTCAGGGGCATTGGTCTACGAATAATCATCATCCCTGATCATCACCCATATCTCCAGAGGCTGATGGAGATACAGGCTAAAATCTCTGGAGGAGACCAGATTGGGTTTTTTTTTTAAAAAAAGGCTACTAAGAAGAAGTAACTCCTCACAGGGCTTCATGGCTTCCAGACCCTTCACCATTTTGGTCGCCTTCCTCTGGACATGCTCCAGCTGGTCAATGTCCTTCTTGAAATAAAGTGCCCAGAACTGGACACAGTATTCCAGATGAGGTCTAACCAAAGTAGAATAGAGTGGCATCATTACCTCCCTTGATCTAGACACCGTGCTCCTAGTGATGCAACCAAGACTCGCGTTGGCTTTCTTGGCTGATGCTTAGGTGTAATCGCTTCTCTTGCACTTTGAATCAGCCACACTAAGGAACCACAAAAAATCCCACACAAAATCTAGTGCTTTTAAGAGAACTATAAGCATTCCTTAGACAGAGAGTTATGCATCTATGTATATTGCTGTGGAAGAGAATTACACAGGCAAATTTGTCTGTAGGCAAAGGCTTCCATTACTGATGTTGTGGTTGAAGGTCCAAGGCAAAGCTGAGAAAGGATTCCAGATTCTTCTAAGGTTTAAACGAGTACTTAGAAGAGGAAATCAGGAGAAACGTGAACCAGGGTTGGGTGGGGGAAGGCACAGCGACGCACATTTGAGAACAGGAGTCCTATTAAGTAAAGCAAACATCACCCCTCCTAAATTGAGGGCTTCACCATGTGGATTTGGCTTGGCACTAAAGAAAGCAATGATACAGTTTCCTTCAGAGCTCAGACAGTAAGGAATGGAAGGAATGTGAGCCAAAGTACATATGTAAACTTTGTAAGATGGAAGCCAACACCCCTCACTGAAAAAGACTACTGTACCTCTTCCTTTGGCCCTTAGAATGCTACAGTCTCCCATCTTCAAAGAGCTTTCGTAGGAGCTGTGCCAGAACTCAGAAAAACTCATTTTGGGGGTTACGATGGCTGAGGTTTTCTGGGAGCTACAGTCAAAAATGATAACTTTCCCAAGCTCTACTTTGTGCATCACCACTGAAGTACAAGGAACACATGAAGCTGAGATCAGAGCACTGGTCCACCCTCCTCAGTGGTATTTACATGGCCACACTCACATGTCACAACAAACTAACAACAACAAACCATGATTTATTTATTATGACATGCAGCATTCTCTTGCATTCCAACTTCTCTGGAACAAACCAGTGTTCTGGTGTGTGCTAGCTCATCACTCCCACTTGCAGCAGGAGCAGCTAAACAAATCTTAGGTCTTCATTTCCGTTACTCTAACATGTGAACCTCGTAACAACCAGCAACAAACTGCATCTCCCATCAGCCTCTGGAGACATAGATAGTGACTGGGGATGACGACAATTTGTAGACCAATGCCTCTGAGGATCTCAGGTTGAGAGGAAGGCTTTTTTTGCTCTAGCGAGTATAAACTAACATGTGAAACTCGTAACAACCGGCTCTATGGCTTGTTTCTCCCCCAACAAGCCAGAGAAATAACCAGTTTAAATTTACTCCTCTGGCTAGTCAAGAGGGAAGACAGACAGACAGACAGACAGACAGATAGCTCCCCCTGCCAGGTTTATGCACCACAACAAACTATAGCAAGGTTTGTTTACAAACAGCAAAAGGAAAACAACTGGGCAGCACTCATTAACACACTGCCTATACAGTAGAGTCGTGGTTATCCGACCTAAACGGGCGCGCGGATGGTCAGATAACCGAAATGACGGATGATCCAGACGCCCGTGGGGGCCGCCATTTTGGGGGTATGTTGGGGGGCGTGTCGGGGTGGGCCTGGGGCGTGTCAGGGCATGTCTGGGGGCACAGAAATGCCTATAGCCACGCCCCTAGGCAGCCGTGATGTCGGTTAATCCAGAGGGTCAGATAACCGCAGGTTGGATAACCGGGACTCTACTGTATATGCTAGATCAGTCTCCCGATAGCTTCCTAGCTTGCCACAGCATATCAGCTGGACCACTGAATGGTAGCAGGTATCTAAGGTTTTCAGCATCTTTCTCAGTCCCACCTTGAGATTCCAAGGACTGAACTTTGGAATTTGTTCATACAAGGCAAGCAGCTCTGTCAACGGGTTTCATTTTTACAGGTCATTGTACCACTGAAAGCATAGGGATCCATAGAGCGCAAAGGGAGCAACGGTCCATTCTCCAAGGAGAAGTCTTTCCCGAATATGGGTTTTAATTCCTTTTCAAGCTGATTTTCTTAGAAAACCACTTCAAATTCAGTGGTTTTCCTGCATCATTCCCAGAATCACAGCAAAAAGCATAAAGCTCCATGGATGGCCTACAGGCCAAACAACAGGCAGGAGAGCTTAGCTAAGAGCAAACATGATAATTCCTAAACTAATATCACAATAAGGACAGCAAATGCAAGCAGCATATGCCTGGAACTTCAGAGGAATGCAGTGGCTGCAGAAAATACACAGATGCCTCATCGCCAGGAGTGTCTAGGAATGCTGACTAAGGACTGACAAATCTGTCTGTTTCACTTTCTACAACATTTGCATTTTTTTATTCCAAAGACAAGTTTGATCCACCTTGTTCCTAAATAAGCTTGCATTTAAAAAAAAGTGTGCATTACCATTCCTACACATCTTTCTGTACAGTTTGTAAGGTCCCACTTTGGGGGTCCTTGATATCAGTATGGTTTGGATGGGCACCGCACTCAACTGGCACCATATTAGATTGGCAACACATGTTCAATTGGCTCTAATATCAAATTCAAGCCTGAGAGGTGACCAAGAGGTCAAACCAAGTGAGGGAATTGGTCTGACTGTAAACATGAGAAAGAAAAACTGGTCAGTCTAAGACACCTTCCAAGTACAACAGGGCCATTTGTCAGGCAAATAGACGCTGTTCCTGTGGATAATAGGCTTAAGCAGAAGCTGGAGTTTTTGCAGGAATGCAATTGTGACTAGCCCACCAGGACACTGATTGACAGATAGCCATCCCCTGTGCCCCCGGACTCCTTCCTCTTGCCTCGTAGCACCCACAATCGACAGCTATTACAACACACATCATGGCTTTGTCATCCAAACACTGCAAACATTAGTGGGTTGACAGTCCACTGTCTGTGCTGCAACTCCCATTGTTCCACACCTGGAACTGCACATACCTTCCACTGTCACAGGCTGTTTTTTGGGTACAAATACCCCTGATTGCAGGATGCCCAATGCGGTCTCTCGAAGGTCTACCCATCACTCTGTCCGTCTGGCTCCTGAATGAGAACTGTCCTTAGGTTCTACCTACACAAACCACATTTCAGCTCTTTGGTACTCTTCTGGACTGGTAATTATAAACCCCCCAAAGACCTTCAGACTTTCTATCCATATTTTTTTCTCCCTTTCTCCTTCAGTTAGCTCTTGTGTGAATGTTTGACTGTTTGTATTTTGTGTGCATGCATGAGTGAATCCCCCCCAACAACAAATACGTTTTTAGCTTACTTTTGAATCCCTGGCTGGTTCTTTTCCTGTGTGAGCCCACAGATATTGGTAGAAAAGGTCTCGTTAAGTTACCCCCCTCTCGCAAGCCTCCTTTTTGAGCTGACTCATTCCCCACTTCTGCAAGGAGGTACTGACATCATGGGGTGGTCCTTGTTTTGGGGTAACAAGTTTTCTCTAATTACAGAATTCTGAGTGCCATTTTCACTCATGTACCCATTTTTAATTGGAACTTCATTACAAAATTGAGAAAAGTACCTCCCCCCAAGAAAAAACAATCCAACAACAATGAAGGAAAATTGTTCTCTGGTTCACACATTAATTCAGAAAGTGTGTTAACAGGTCTGTTCATATTAATATGTAAACCAAACAAATTTCGACCCCACAGCTATTAGTGATTGCTACACTATACAACCTGTACACAGGTTTTGATTTGGGTGCCTTTTCTTCTTACTGTGCTCTGGCTGGCTGATAGCTCAAACCGAAAGATACAGGTTATTCCTCTGCCAATCCTTTCTAAACAAGGACTATAAAAAAAAACAGGAAGGTGCTGTGGGAAGGGAATTGCAAACCGAGGAAAAACGGATGCTACAGGAAGTGTAGCCAGCAAGAGCCAACATGGTGTAGTGGTTTGCGCATTGCACTACAACTCCGGAGACCAGAGTTCGATTTCCTGCTCGGCCATGGAAACGCACTGGGTGACCCTCTCTGTCCCAGAAAACTGAATGATAGATTTGCCTTAGGATTGCTGTAAGTCAGAAGTGACTTGAAGACACACAACAATAAGAAGTGGTCTAAGAAGGCTGAGGAGGGCTGCCCCCAAAATCTGATGCCTGATACAAATGACCATTTTTCCATCTCATGTTACCCCCATACAGAAGCAAACTGGTACTGTAGTTACATCTTACTTGAGCCCTGGCCACATGTTGGCACTCTCTACAGTACCTGAAGGCAAGAGGTGAACTTAGGGGGTGGAAAGCTGGCTGCATGAAACACACAGCCCTGTCCTCTGACACCTTGCTTCTCCTCTGCCTTACTGTGTGCTTCCTTCTCAAACACTTCCCACATGAGGCGAGCGCTTCATTCTGCCAAATGGCAGGGATGGCCTGGGTGCAGGTGTTTTTTTGCTGCAAGAGTCTTTCAAACAGCTTTACTCTTCTACGCACGCTGTTGTTGCTATGACTTCAAGTCATTTTCAACTTCCAGCAAGCCTCTCTTAGGGATTTTTCGGCAAGATTTATTCAGAGGAGGTTTAGCCGTGGTCTTCCTCAGTGACTGTGGCTTGCCCAAGGTCACCTGGGGGTTTTCACAACTGAGTGGGGACTCAAACCCAGATCTCCCAGAATCCTAGTCCAAGATCTAAGCCGCTACATCTTCCTGGCTCCCTAGATAGAAATATGTGAATTTTTACCCCCCTTTGCCCGTGCCTGCGAAGATTATTTCCTTTATTACTTCCCCCCCAAGTGGCCGGCAAATTAGACAGTGTCTTTTCTCCTTCAATCACAGGTCTGGATTGGGCAGCCCAGATGCCCTGGGTTCCAGCTCCCAGCAGCCCCAGCTAGCACATTTAACAGTGAAAGAACAGGGGAGTAATTGTGGTGGGGACCATCCTTCTCCACCATGAGTCATACAGACACACCTGGAATGACCAGAAGTGACACCATATCCCTGATTTGGGAATTACCTCAAATATGGCTGATTTGGGGGCTGGGGAGGAAATATGATGGCAAAGAGATCCAAATTGCCATTTTTAAGGATGGCAACTAAGCCTAATTCATGATTTATGCTAGGGACAGGGAGCCTGTGGACCTCCAGAGGTTGCTGGATTGCTACTCCCATCATCCCCAACAACTAGAAATGCTGGCTGAGGTTGTTGAGAGTTGAAGAGCAACACCATCTGGAAGGTTGCATTTCCTCTAGTGTTTATTCATGTATTCAAAAACGCAGAACTTACCCATGAACTGGAGGAGGGGGGAACATGGCTACAACTCATTTCTTTACAGCTCTGTTATGCCGGCGGCTTTCAGAAGATACACAAAATGTAAGCAATACTTCAAATTAAAAATGTGTTCCAACTGCACCCTCTTGTATCTCCTAGAGAACAACTCATGCCCAATAGCATCTCCATAGCATTTGTAACTAGAGGAAACCAGTAGCCTTGCCCACAAGCAAGGTAGGCAGTGCAGTAGGATTTGGGGCCACACCTGCCTCATTTTCCAAACACCCCATGGACTCCCATGTTCAACATCCACCAGTTATGAAAGAAGGGTATCAGATTCTGTGCCCAAGGAAACCGTCTTAAAATACAGACTCCCACCCCCTGGAGATGTTATTCTTCATTTGGGGGAAAGTATTTTTTTCCCCAGCGATGGAGGGTTTGGGGAGCCACACCGAGGAGTCCCATTGGGTCCCATGGGCTCCGAAGGCCACACAGTTCTTACTCCACGTCCACAGACAGGTTTGGGATTTCAGGAAAACACCGCCTACCTTATAAAGGAACATTTAATCCCAAGCAAAATCGGAGTTAGAATACAGGCACTGAAATCCCATATGATCTATAGGCTACCCTGTGAACAAGTCCTGCATTGTTGCTCACGTTACAAGGCAGCACAGAAAGTATTTTACTCTACATGTGGAGCTTTCTTTACCAAAAGCCACAAAAAATTTCACTAGTTGGGTAGATTCCAGGAGGGTGAGGAAAGCAAGGCCAGAAAATTTATTGAAGGTTGGGTCTAAGAGAGGAAACTGTAATCTCACCAAGTCAAAGAAAAACATTCTTCATTTCTGAACCACAACACTGAAGGCCAAAGCTAGGTGCTCCAAAGGAAAGGGTGTGCCCAGACACAAAATAAATTAATCTTCCCACACTTGGGAGGCTGAGCAGGGCTTAACTCTAAATCACACAACATACTCTTGTCTACCAGCTTCATGCAAGAGAGAAAACAAAACGAAACAAGAAAACCAAAGCATGAAAGATCTTTCAGGCTGGCTGATATACACACATCATTTGCTTTCCAGCAACTGAATACATGAATTGGGTCCACTCAAAGGGAGTATCCAAGTTCTACCCCCGGTGTTCTGTCCGATGAGCTATTCACCTATGTAAGTCGTCATCTGATATCGTGTAAAGCAGCCCCTAATCTGTATAAAACACAGACGAGGATTCCAAAAGGACAAATATTCCCCTTATGATTACAGTGTAACCCATGACCCATATAGGAAGCAGTCTCTTCTACCAGGTGAGGCCATTTGTCTGTCCAGCCTAGTATTGTCTCCTACGAATTACATCAAATGTGCATATTAAATGTAGGCACTTCCAGACCAGAAACAGCCTTTTTGGAAAGAAACAGGATTTAATCCTCTAGTAACTTCCTGGATTTTTGAAGGGCCTTTCTGAGCTAAAACAAGCTAAAAAGGGTCAAATAACATTGATACAACAAATTGCATCCCCCAATGCTTCTGAGAGTGAAATTTTGTGCAGAAGTCTAAGGTGCAGCCCACCAAGGTCCAAGACAGGGGAAAAAATGGCTCACAGACCCTCAGAGGTTGCCCATTGTACCCCAGGCAGCACTTGCTACCTCATCTTTCTCAGTGGAGATGCTACGAACTGAACCAGGGCCACTTGCATCCACAAGGTGTGCCCCACACCTTAGCTATCATTCCTTGACTCTGTCCCTCCCACTGTAGCCACAGTATTCAAGCCACATGATATCACTGAGCTCTGGTCCCTCCCAGTGGTGCAGTGCTAAATTTTGAAGAGAAGGTCACTGTCATAACAGCAACCCTTTTAGCAATATCCTCAAGGACAGACCAAAAATGCAGAGAGTTCTGTTGTTCTATATTGTTTTTACATTTTTTTTACCAATTGTCATTTTCCACAAGGAGAAGAATTTTAGTAAAGGTCTTGTCACTTAAAACCAAGCCATCACAAAATACTGTGGGCTAAAACAGGAATAGCTCATGACAATACATAGATATTAAATGGGCAACCTAGACGTCATTGGATCCCAGCTCCCAGCAGCCCTAGATAGCACAGCTAACGGCGAGGGAGTGTAGGGAAGCAACTGGGGGGGACCAGAATCCTCCCCCATGAATCACACAATTGCTCCTGTCCTGACCAGAAGTGACTGTAGACTTGAAAACCCATTTGGCCTCCCTCCATGGTAGAAGCTGCAGCTAAACTCAGAGGGAGCAAGGATTCCAAGGGGATGGCATGCGGCCAGAGTCCCTGCTCAGCAAAAAGTCCTGCAGCTTCAACGCTGCAAATTCTGGCTTCGCTACACCTTTGGTCCCTCTTCTAGGACTGAGATCGTGTAGCTAGATGACTAATGAAATTTAATAGAAGTCAGGAAGACAAAGAACTCCTATTGTTGAAGGGATTCACCTGCAGGGCCTCTCACACTACACAATTACAGCCTTTTGATACTACAGTACTTGATATGGCCATGGCTCCATCCTCCCTGCTCAGCCATGGAAACCCAAGTGGTGACCTTAGGCAAGTCACATTCTCCCAGCCTCAGAGGAAAGCAATGGCAAAACTTTCTCTGAATGAGACTGCCCTAGATAGGGTCACCATTACTCAGAGTCAACTTGAAGACACAATAACTACAACATCAGTCCTAGTCTGGCACTTCAGTTACCACATCACAGTGGCTCTCAAAGTGTCATTACATTTTGTATCATTACAGTAGCCCCTCCACATTCGCAAGGGTTTGGGGCACAGAACCATTGTGAAAGTAGAAAAACCACTAATAACTCCTCCCTCCCGCAATTCCCTCCCATTTCTTTGCTACTGATTTCGGCATTGCGGGGTGGGGGAGACAAACTAAAAGGCTCACCAGTACTTTCCACTCTTACAGGGAATAGGGGAGCTTTGGAGTTCTAATTACTTTTGTCAGTCATTTTGAGAAAGGAAGGGAGTAGAAGCAAAGAGAGCACCTGACTAATCAGCAGCCAATACACAGGAGAATGTGCAGTCTCATGGCAGAGACGCCACACCTTAAGTACTGGGAGGGGGCTTTGCTCACCCAAAAGGAAAAAACATCTATTTAAACACAAGCCTGGCAAGCCTGGGGTGAACAATGCAAGGCATGGGACGAGGAAAATGCGAAAGGAGGCAAGTATGTGCTTCACAAATAACTAAATTTGCAAAGTTCAAACCTGTGAATGCGGAGGGAAGACGGTACTATTATTTCTGCTTCTACTGCAGCTATCCTTCCTCTCCTTCAATGATCTTCAGACAGCATGCGTATCTTTTTACCTCCCCACTTTCTCCTCACAACAATCCTGAGAGGAACGTCATGCCAAGAGTAGAAGTGACTGACACAAGGTTTCCTGGCTCAGTGGGGACTTGAATGTGGATCTCCATAGGCCAGCTCTCCAGGCTCCATACCACACTGATGTTGGCCATCCCACGAAGTCACATCAGGTTCTGAACCGAGAATCCAAGCTGTGTCTATCAACACGCAGACAGATTACTATGGGGCTAATGCTCTTCTGCTTCCTTAACGCAATTCCAAATAATTTAAAAATGTCTGAGCAGGACAACCATCATGGGGATTAACTCAAGAAATGCACTCTTGGCCCGGAGGAAACCAATTCAGAGTACAGCCTGTGAACAAGTTGGAAGACTTAAGCTTTCTACTTAACTAGACAGCTGTAAGGCAGATGTACTATCAACACTGCTAAGAAAAGCTTTTTCTTTTTGTTCTGCTTAATACTGATCTAAGAATGAGTAATTGCTGCTCATCAGGAGGAGGTGGAGAAGGGGAGAAAAAAAAATTGGCACGCATTTAGTCCAAATTGATGAAAGTACTTTTGTTAAACCGCCACTCTCTGGGGATCCTCGCTGAAGCTGCATGAACTAACCTCTCTAGAATAATACAGTAGCAAGTTATCAAACTGTTCCAGGTCCAGGAAGAGAGGAGAGAAAGGGGGTGTCCCTTTCACATCTATATTACGACTGTCTAATGTTGCACAACTCTTGGCAAGAGACCTCCAATGAGTCATAAAAATCCATCACTGTGCATTCACTCCTCACCCCCTGCTTTACACTCATGACTGATCTTTCCCGTATTACTACAACAAGGAGTTTACTAAATTTAAACCATGTTTGAGGCACAGGGTAAAAATAAAAAGAACAACAAGATTGGAAACTGAGCAGACAAGATCTCTCTCCTCTTTCTCAAGTAACAGGATCATTCTTTATAGTAACCAAAAACACTGAATGTGGGTGCTTTCCAGTTGCCTCTCAACTCACAGCAACCCCATGAATTCCATAAGGTTTTCTTAGGCAAGGAATACTTGGAAATGGTTTTGCCACTTACTTCCTCTGAAACATAGCTCACAGCATTTGGTATTCTTTGGCAGTCTCCCGTCCAAGTACAAGCCAGGGCTGACCCGCTTTTGCTTCCAAAATCAGACAGGATCTGGTGCCTTTAGGTTCTATAAAAACTGGGATCACCACAGAATAAACTAGTATACTGCTACAGTGTTGTTGTTGTTGTGTGCCTTCAGGTCATTCCCAAATTACAGTGACCCAAAGGCAAATCTGGAGCCAGCATAGTGTAGCGGCTTGAGCGTTGGCCTAGGACTCTGGGAGACCAGAATGTGAATCCCCGTTTAGCCATGGAAACCCACTGGGTGACTTTGGACAAGTCATACACTCTCAGCCTCAGGGGAAGGTAATGGTAACCCTCCACCAAATACATTTTGCCAAGAAAACGCCATGATAGGTTCACTTTAGAGTGAAATCAAAAATGACTTGAAGACACAACAAGAGGCAAATCTATCATGGGGCTTTCATGTCAAGAAGTGTTCAGATAGGGTTTCCATTTCCTCTTTACAGCTGAGAGAGCCATTGCGTTTCCATGGCCAAGCTAGGATTTTAACTCTGATCTCCTGGAGTCCTAGTTCAACACTCAAACCACTGTCCTATACTGTCTTTTCACAATGATGTTATCCTTGTCTTATACACAACAGCAACCTAGCTTAAATGCCAACAGCCTGATAAAAATGGTTTTATACCATCCTTACAGACTGTTGGCATTTGAACTAGGTTGCTGTTGAAGGTACTTCACCCACTTAATACTGCTTTACTTTAACGGGCAAGTTTTAAAATCCATTTTAAATTTTGACTGGATTCATTTTTATTTAAAGTTTATTATCGTTTGCCATCTTGTATGCTTCCTGCTCACCCATCCAAAGAACACTGGCTAAACAAGCTTAATTAAGAGGACTAAACTAATCTCACACCCTTAAATAATCTCCTGTTCTAAGGGTAAAAAGGTCTAAAAGCCAAGCAAAAATATTGAACAAGGAGCACAGAATTCGGCAAGAATTAGCTAACCTACCCTGGCTGTGCTCCTTATCAAATATAACTGGCTGAAAAACTAATAAATAAACAGGGGTCTGCATCCATGCACACACATACACAACGTACCAGAGACCAAGGAGAATCATTTGTCTAGGGACAACATACAGCTAGAGATAAGGGCAGATAGAATACACAGGGACTATGGTCAGACATTAGCACAAACTGATTTCTAGTGCAGCAAATTCACTTTTTTTGTAGTGCAACCGTTTCAAAAGCCATTCCCATCATTTCAATATACTACATCAGCAATCCTTAAGACTCTCATTTTGAAAAAAGGTAATCACACTCTTCTTGTAAACTCCAGTGTTTTCAGATGCCACCCTATGCTTCAGGAGAACATAAGTGTGTTGATGATACAGTACCAGCATGGGGCCCATATTGGGAGGAAAAAGGTAATACAGGTTTCCTCCAGTTATCTGACAGGTTAGAGACCAGAGCAGTCAGAAAATGGAATTAGCTGAAAAGCAGAACCCATGAATTGTACTGTAGGAAGCATGAAGGACTTATGGAGGCACGCTTGGGACCAAGAGTGCGTGCACTGCTTGCAAAATCTCTTAGCCGTGTGTGCATGCCAGCAGTTCCAAGTGAGCTTCTGTAGGCAAGAAGAACAGATGAACAAAACGAACTCCTGTCGAATTAAAGGAATGTGCTCTTAATTTGGAAATGCCAGAAGAGTGAGTCACCAGATAATGGTGCGTTAAAAGGTGGGGGCTTCCTGTATAAAACTTATAATGAAAATGAAAACAGCTCCAATTTTAAGACACTGGGCCAGCCCAAAGGAGTTTCATTTGCTATAGGGGAGAGAAGAGGAGATCAGCAGGCAAGGACATACTCCTATGCCAGGTGGCATTAAATTCACAGGTGTGTTACAGCCACACATCTGTTACACAAGAGGCTCACAAAGCATCTAGAGTTCCCTTTTAAAGCACAAACATCAGATGCCGCATTATGCATCTTGAGCAAAAGAAAGCTGTGTTTTCTGATGCAAGGTTTGCCATACTGGTGCTCTGTATTGTTGGGAGCACTGAGCTTTCCAGAAGAATGATCAAACAAGTTCCAAGACTTGTTTCACCTGTTGTTTTCACGCTTCTTCCCTCAGGCTTGCAATGAGCAGCTCAGAGGAACAACAGAGGCATGGCCTGCTGTAGGAGGGGAGGGGGGCTCTCCAGGCAATGCCAATCCTAAACCTAATGGCTAGAAACATTGTTGGTACTCTTCCATTGGTACAAGTTTCTCAGTATTTGGATTTTTTTTTTATTGCATCTGTCTTCTTATGATTTCAGTGCACATCTTATGTGCATGATCAAACGCAAAACATGCATAGAGCATCTTTCGCAACATTGCCTGGGGACCCCCTGGGTGAGCATTCTCCTCGCCACAGCACAATCGCTGGATGGGCACCCCCCGGCCGCCACCGCCATTATGGCTGTTTGGGTTGTTTGGGTTGCTCGTACAGTCATGCCAGCCCTGAACACTGGTCCTCTTTGTTTTTATTTTTTTTAAAAAACAAGACTGAACTGAACTGGAAAGTCTTGTTAATTTGTTGTCCTTTCAAGCAAGCTTTCATTGCCAGAATCCAATAGTAAGGATAACACGGGACCGCTGCTGACTTTACAAGAAGGGAGGAGGGGCCTCGGAAAAAAAGAGGAAAGCAGTTGCTGCTCTCACACACACACAGACACGCACATTTCAGACTGAGGCTGAGCAAACTACTGTTCTGGCTAAAACCACAACCACAAATATGAATAGCTTCAATCCAGTTTTCCTCCCCGCTGAACTATGCAGCGAACTCCTATTTTCAATATGGCATTTTCCTGATCACTTTGATCTAAAAAAAGAAGTGTAACATTCTTCGGAGTTTTAACACGTACCTTGAGACAGGCGTGCAAGCTCACTGCAGGGATTATTAACTTCAAATGGGAGATCTGTGGGCATTTCAAAGTTCTGTTCCTTTCCCATGAGCTGCCAAATAAACAAGAATACAGGCTGTCCCCTCCAGCTAAGCCACTCCAAACCAAACTCTAACCCAGTGGTTCTCAACCTGTGGGTCCCCAGATGTTTGTGGACTTCAGCTCCCAGAAGCCCCAGCCACTATGGTCAATGCTCAGGGCTTCTGGGAGCTGAAGTCCACGAACATCTGGGGACCCACAGGTTGAGAACCACTGCCCTAACCGTAGAAGTTGCAAAGGAACGGAGGCAGGGGGCTCCCGGCCACTTCTGTGCCTTACTGCCACCACCTTCCAGCTTTTGGCAGCTGCTCCATTGACTCAGTCACTGTATTTCCATCCCATTTTTCCCTCAATAAGCTCAAGGGGCCACACAGGGCTCTTCTTCTCCCCACTTCATCTTCAAGGTCAGGCCGGTAGAGAAAGAGAATGACTGGCCCAATCTCACCCAATGAATTTTATTTCATTTATTTCCTAATTGAGTTTATATCTCACCCTTCTCCCAAGATGGGATTCAAAGCAGCTTACAATAATTTAAACAAGGTAAGGTTATTATTTTAAAAAGAAATTAAATAATAACTATTTTTTTAAAAAAGATCATTAAAACACATAAATTTAAAAGATAATTTCTGGTAAAAGATTCAAAAAGATTAAAAATATTTTTATTTCATGGTTCAATTGGGTATAGACTAGAAGGTCAAGATGCAGAGGTAATAAAATATAAAAGAAGGGATGGTGAACAGGGAAGAGGTTGTAGGGGCAAAGAGAAAGCAAACAGCCATGGAAAGGGTCCAGCGGCAAAATCTCCCTATCCTTGGGCTACTAACTATTTCCAAACTCAAACCTTCTTCTATAGCTATGAGGACTAAAATCTGTAATGTTTAAAGAAGAGATTAAAAACTCAATCGTGAACACTAAGTACCTTGCGGTGATTGTTGCAGCCAATATTGCCATGGTATGGACCATGTCTTGTAAACCTGTATGTCAAGGATGAGTATCCTTGGCACTTCATATTTTATTTGGACTGCAACTTCCATAATCCCCTGTCAGTGGCCACACTAGATAAGTCTTCTGGGAGCTATAGTCCAAAACATCTGTAGAAACGAAAGCTCCTCTTCTGTTTTTGATATCAGTAATACGCTAAGCCAAGAGCTACTATGCTTCTGCAACCTTTGGAAATCCAGTGAAACCGGACATAAATGGCAACACTCTGCTGATCATCATGTTTGCTCTCCATGGGGTAAGAGAAGCCTTGAGGGATTCTTTTAATACATAAATCATACACACACACACACACACACACACAGAATTACATAACAAGGGGCTAAAGAGTGAGCTGGACAATCCTTAATGTCAGCAACATTCTTCAGCCAAAACTACACTGTCAGAGAATTCAGCTTCTCTTGTGTACCGGAGTTAAACACAGAAAACCTACATCCTTATTTAGCCTTGCCAGTTTTCCTTCCCCTCCTTTATCACAAGGGTAGGGCTCTTGGCAGAAGCCAACTAAATTCTTTTGAAACAAGGAGAGCTCAGGGAATTTCCTGAAACCCAGCACAGCCTGGGCCAAACAGCTCACTTAGCAGCACACTGAAATTTCACTCCCCTGCCTTCAGTTCAGCCAGCCGTGTCAAAAGAGTCAAATTCTCCAAGTCAAAGGAGTCAAATTCTCCAAGTCCATTAAGTTCAAATGTGTTTCCCTGTCACACACCGGCCTTTCCCAGCCTAGTATTCCTTTAGACACGTTTGACTCCAACTCCCATCGTATTGATATAAGAAATCCAGACCAAGTTGCCAGGCTGAACATGCAACAACAGAGTCAGATGACCTGGGACTCCCAACATGACTCTCCCTCCTCCTGCTTCCACCACCAGCCAACCAAGATGACCTGAAATGCTCCCACTGCAGATGTTTATTCTAGCTTTCCCCAGAACCAAGCCTTTTTTGCTGTGGCTTTGTAGAGCTATGGAATGCCCTGTCTAGGAAGGCCCACCTGACAAGTCCTGGACTAAGAACCAGGGTTCCTAATTCAAGTATAGTCATTAAATCACGGGGCTGGGAATAAGAAGACCCAGGGTCTAGCCCCCACTTAGTAAGGACTGTGATTCCAGATCTCCACCTTATCTAGAATCACAGAATCTTATAATTTGAAGCATTTCTGAGATATGTTCATCCAACCTCTGGTTGAGGAACCTCACATACACCTAACACGAGAATAACAAGAGAAAGAGATGCACAGTGCAAGCTGACTTGAGCTCACTGGAAGAAAGGTTGGAAAGCCAGTTAAGACTTCTACATTTTAGTGGGCTTTCAACGACATATTATAATCCTAAAAACATAACCTTCTCACCAAGCTATTAGTCGGCCCCAGCTCACACACGGATAAGATTTAAATACAAGGCTGACATATTATTTGACTCCTAACCTCCCCATGCTGCCATCAAAGAATGTCAAACATGAAGAGCACAAAAATAGTTTTCAATTTCTCTGGGCAGTATAATCATGACATGTTTATTCAGAAGTACATTCCATTCTAATCAATGGGATTTACTTCCTAGTAAAGTGTGCACACTGCTGTTGTGTGCCTTCAAGTGCTTTCTGACCTACGGCAGCCCTAAGGCAAACCTATCACGGGGTTTTCTAGGGCTGAAAGTGTGTGACATGCCCAGGATCACCCAGTGGGTTTCCATACCCAAGAGGGGAATTGAACCCTCATCTCCAGCGTGCACACTATATTTTATTTAATATATTTCTTAGCTGTGTTTCAAGTCTCCCCAAGGTGACTTATGAGATAAAAGGAAAAAAATATAAAATCATATGAAGTATGGACAGTTATAAAAACCCAATAACCATATAAAGAAATACAGTTAAAAACACAGCCTCAGTGAATGTAAGCACACTTTTTCAATTAGAAGTCAGACAAAAAAAAGTGCATTTTTAAAGCCTTCTTAAAAACAGCCACCAAGGGAACTATCACTTGTCTTCTTGATGACGTTTGCCTTCAAGTTGTTTCCCACTTATGGTGATCCTAAGGCAAATCTATCACAGGGTTTTCTGGGGTTGAGAGCATATGACACCCTCAAGGAGGGAATCACACCCTGGAACCCAGGGTTGCACTGCAAAACTCAGACCCCTACACCATGCTGGCTCTTCATCACATCTCTTTTAGGAGTGAATTCCATGAAGTCCCTCTCTGCAGAGATTGCTGGTGGTACTGAGCTTAGTGGCAGACCCTACTCACTTGAGACATGGTCTGAAAGCAAGGTTGGTTCACACCCACATAGGGCTGCTGCCTTGCTTCACACTGTATTCGTCTCTTGCAAGCTGCTTTGGAGCCAGAGTGGCACAGTGGTTAGACTGCCAGGCTGGAACTTGAGATACAAACTCAAGCCCCCTCCAAGCCATGGAACTCACCAGCTGACTTTGGGCCACATTCCGCCAGCCTGACCTACTTCACAGGGTTGTTGTGAAGATAATGTGAGAAAACGGAAGAAAAGCAGGTACCCCACCTGGGTGTATTCACTGGAAGAAGACAGGGACCAGAAGGTGGAACATAAACATAATTACAAAATAAAAATTTAAATAATACAACCATCATTTCCTATTAAACTCCATGGATCTATCCTGCCCCACGGTCTTTACACATCTTTTCAGTCATTCATGTTGCCTCCTGCTTCCCAAATCAAGTACTACTTCTAGGAGAAATTAAATATCCAAGTTTTGCAAGCTAATACAAAATCCTGAAGCTAAGTGAGTCTAAGGAGGGACTAATAAAAGAAGCTGTAGAGGGGGATATGAGCTGAAAAATAGGACAAGAAGACAATTTACTAGTCTGTGTTCCAGCACATTGAGGCAATCGTCATTACAAAGATTGGAGAAGGGGGGAGACAAACAGGAGAAGGTCTCAGCAAGGGAAAATTAACAACCACTTCCTAATGGGGCACCTTTATACTGGAAATATTTCTTTGAGGGAGACTTTATGAAAGATGATCAACTGTAGAGAACAATAGGATGAAAATGAAGGAGGGAGATGGACTATCCATAATGCAAAGAAATTGAGGCAGGGTTTGAATTAGGAGCATCTTAATACCACTACCATATCCTACCCCTGAACATAACTCAAATAGTAACCAGCCCCCCTTCTGCTTTGGTGGCAAGATGTTCTCCAGCACACTGCTTCAGAAACTCCAGAGACATATTAATCCACTACGCTTCATAAGAAGTGAGCTAAAACTCACAAGGGGAAGACTTGTTTACAACAGCTTCTCTCAAGCCAATCCCCTCCAGATTTTTTGGGACAACAGCTTCCATCATCTCCAACTCCCATCATCTTCAAGCCTGAGCTGACGGATTCGGATGGGAGCTGTACTCCAAAATATCTGGCACAGTGCAGGTTGGAGAATGCTGGTTGTACAGTCCTTTCAGTTTTATAAATTGTACACAGCTTTCCAATGTTCAAAGTACTTTACATTTACAAGATGCCTTTGCTTTTTGCCTCCAACTGTCAACATGGATGGGCTGTTCTAGCACACCAATGGAACTATTTCCATCCAGCTGCCCATTATAAGCATGCAACTTAATTTTTACCTCCTCCTCCTCCACATCCCCATTTCCTTGTCCCATGTTTCCTTGTATAATGTCTCAAACTTAGATTAGAAGCCTGGAAGAAAGGAACTATTGTGCTATTTATCTGGCTTGTCTCACAGAGTTATTGTAAAGATGAAATGGGGAGGGTGTTCTTCCTACATGCCCTTTCTTCGTTCCTCGGGCAGGAAGGCTGGAATTAAAATATAGTGTTATAACATTTCTTACCATGTATCTTACTCTACAGACAGAAGCTCTAATATTTTCTTCTACTGCTATGACCTTTGCATTCAGAAAATCACCTTGTTGCAGATCAAACCTGCTGTGCCATGTGATGCTAAATAGCAGGATATGAATTCTTTAATTAAAAAGTAAATAATACTTTGTTTGAAATATTTCCGTTCAGCCTTTTCACTAAGGGAAAAAAAAAAGAGCATTCTCTCGGTAATCCTTCCAGCATTGCTGTTAAACTGTTGAGCTGAGACAAGCAAAAGAAGCAGAAAAAACAGTAGTTTGTGGAACAACAAGAAGAGCTTCCAGGCTCACACTCCAAACCCCTGTGCCACATCAGCAAAGCTACCCTAGTCATCTGGCAGACTGAGATGGTGACTATAAGCAATGGATACTGGGAGATGGGAAGTGGTGGTAAGATGTTGGAGAAGCTACTTTGGAAGACTACAGTCCCTAGAATCTCTCAGCCACCGGAGTAGGAGATTCTTGAAACTACAGGTTGAGCATCCCTTACCTGAAAAATCCAAAATGCTCAAAAATCTGAAACTTTTGGAAAGTGGGACAGTGTCTTCTTCCTGTAGGAAGCTTGCTTGGCACTGTGTGTTGCTTACAAAGTCTCTCAGCTGGCTTGATGCTTTTTTCCCCCTTTTCAGCTTGCTTTGGACCTCACGCCTAAGCAACACACATGGTCTCAAGTGAGCCTCCGTAATTACCTTGTGTTCCCTCCAGGAAGAAGGGAAGAGGACTTTTCAACCAATTCCATTTTCTAATGGCTGTCTGGTTCCTAAGCCATCAGATAAGTGCGGGATACCTGTAATGAAAAAGACTGAGCTCCACCTGCAAAACCTATTCAACCCAGAATGACAGAGAGAAATAAGAAATATCCAGCCTTGTTTCAGTATACAGTCAGGCCTCCACATTTGCTAGAGTTAGGGGCACAGGACCCTCATGAAAAGGGAAAAACTGCAAATATCAAAATGTGTATGCGAGAACGGGGCTGAGACATGGTGGGGAGAGCGGGCATCCAGGGTCTAAACCAGGTCAGGGAAAGGAGAAGGAAAGGGAGTGGGTCCACGCAGTGGTCCTATCCTTCCTTTCTCTACCCCATCACCTTCCTTGGGTATCTGGAGGGACATCAAGGGAGGGTGTGCAGTGCTGAGAAACTGGGCCATGGACCATCCTTAGCTAGCCAGGTGGAGCTAGAGGAGGAAGAGGACCAGAGGTCGGTATTTAAAGGGATGCACAGTTTGATTGGAGCTGCTGAGAGGGAAGGTTCTCTTGGAAAAGAAGTGCCTATGGTATGCTGGGAGACAAGGGTTGGAGAAACCTGCAAAATAATCAAATCTGTGAAAGTCAGACCCACAAATGTGGAGGGCCGACTGTAGTCTACAACATAGGTTTGGAAATTGCAGTCTGTGGCCAAGTGTGCCTTGGGATTCTGTTTTGTCCCCCCCCCCCACACACCAACAATTTTCAGCCAAAAAGATACACAACCCACTCTCAAACTGCCACAAAAACAGGGCAGTTTGAGTCCCCTTGCCCCTCGCTATCCTCCAGACCCTGAAAAAAATTTGAAATTTGCAGAATGTCAGCCAAATCCTCAGACTCAAACTGGGACCAAAAATGCAGTTGGAAGGGGGATGGCCCTGATTCCTCCCCCCAAAACAGCTGCCCACTCTCATCCTATAAGTAGTTTAAAATATAAAAAAAGGATACAGTCATAAATAACCTCAAAATAGATCCACAGTAAAACAGCCCCTGATGAACCACATCAGATGCAGAACTTGTTTTTGTGTGCCTTCAAGTCATTTCTGATTTCTGGCGATCCTGAGGGAAAGCGACAATGGTTTCCTCTTGACTTCCTCTGGGGCTGAGAGAGTGTGACTCCCCAAAGGACACTGAGTGGGTTCCCAGGGCCAAGCAAGGGATTCACACCCGCATCTCACAGCATCCAGTACTATATACCACGCTGGCTCTTCAAGCCATTAAACAAGATTTTTCAAACAAAACACACCACTATTACGGATGAAGCACCGGCAGCAAGGAAACTTCTCCCTGAAGGCTACACCACAGCCTGGATACCATTACAGAGAAAGCCTAATTCAGGGAGCCACTGAGCTTATCTCCAAAGGTGGTGGAGGGGGGGTATTCAGAGCACAGCCTGGGGTAAGGGTCTCCCTTTTACCAGTAGTATAAATGAGATACGGGTGCAAAGCAGGAACAGCCCGCATCAAAATGCCTTTAGCTCTTTAATTTCATCTGCCTCGAAAAAAAGCTTGAGGAACAAAAGCGATTATATTGCCCTAGAAAAAGGCTTTTTGAAGATAGTATGTTGTATTAGTTGACTCCACAGCATGTATGCATTTGCACACCCCATGTGTCAACCCTCAGCACCGATTCCTACAGTACCATCAAGCAGGTTTCAGAAATCCATGAGGTTTGCAGAAGTACAAAAAATGTAGCTTGAAAAGTAAAACTAACTGTGTATTGGGGAGGAGAGTGAAGGATTACCAAAAAACAGCCCAACGAAAGATGAGCAAATTCAGTGGCCCCAGAACACTGAGGCCATTTCTGCACTAGACTGTTATAGCGCTATGATTCCATGTTCAACATCCTATGGAATCCTGGGGTTTGCAGTTTCGGGAGGGGCTGCATCCCAGGATTCCATAGCATGTTGGACGTGGAATCATAGCGCTATAACAGTCTAGTGCGGAAATGGCCTCAGTGTCTACTTGCAATGGGGAAGAGAATAGTTGAGAAAAGGGTGTAGGTGGCAAGATGGCATTGCAAAGAAGGAAACTCTAGCCTGACATATTTTGCTGCTGGCCCCATGTGAGTTCAATGAAAGGACTACCTGTTCCAAAATATGATTGTTTCAGGTGTGAAATCCTAGGAGGCTCAGCTGAGTAACAGCTGAATTAGTCAGCCCAGAAGATTTAGCAGTTTGCCGTGTCCCAGATTGTTTGGAGAGCTGACAGAAAATAATTCCTCTTCTGTCTTACTGCAAAACCAAGATGTTGCAAACAAGCGCAGCTGAGACCTTAAACCCAAATAATTCCAGTAAGAGCCTACAGTTCCAAGCCAACTTCCGTGAGATGCGGGCAAAGCTTGAAAAGTTTACTTTTGGGGCCACAACTCTCACAGTCTCCCAGCCAACAGAATGGTTTTGGATGTTGTAATTAAAAAAAAAAAGTAATTTTTCCAAAGGATGGTTATAGAACTGATGAACACATGCCAAACTAGTTTATCACAAAGAAGGGTTTCTCATCTCTCTTCAGTACCATTTGCCAAACAGTGAGAGCTGTGTTCTAGGAAAACCTGCCTTTGTATCTGGAAGTGTTCTGGCCCAAGCAGGGCAGTATGACAAGAGACCTGATTCATTTGTTCAATCTGTGTTTTCAAATAAAGTTTTCCGGGTTCAGACAATCACACTGTACTGAACTTGTTTCATTCTCCAGTCAATTTCGGTTAACATATACCGTATACCTGCCGCAAAAAGGTGTTGCAAGATGCGATTCTTCCTGAGGCCTTAATATTACTGCGTACTGCATCTGAAGAAGTGGTTTTATTTCCATGAAAGCCCTTGCTAAAATAAAAGCCAGTAAATCTTAAAAGTGCTGTCACGGTCCCTTTCCCCCTTCCCCATCATTTTCTCCTTTTCACATTGCAGAGAGTAACATGACTACTTCTTTGAAAATTCTTCCTGTGCAGTGTTTTAGGCGCCAACCAGCCAGCCAGATGCCATAGCAGGATACCTGGCCCATGGAAAAATCCCCTTCACACAAACCTCTCAATGGAGGAACAGCCTGGTGAGGACTGGAATGATATACGCCTGTTGTGAAGGGGATTTTTGCAAATTTTGAGGCTTCGCATGCCTGCCAATACCTCTCTTGTGCATGGGTGACACTATTTTGGAAACCAAAGCAACAACAGGCACTGTTTTACAGCACCAGAAACAAAAGGAAGAATGAGAATTGAGAATCTGAGAAAGTTTGCACCATCTGCCACACATATTCCCTTGTGTGCTTCCAATACATGATGTCTCCTTCACTCTGCACATGTTCAAAGACGGTATCAGGTCAGACCTAGGAAACTGTTTGCTATTTTGCATGATCAGTTTTCTACCCATCAATAGATTATGGCCATTTCGGCACTACAGTGTTATAGTGCTATTATTCCACTTTCAACATCAACATCCTTTGAGGCCCCTCACTAAACTGCAAACCCCAGGATTCCATAGGATGTTGAAAGTGGAATAATAACACTATAACACTCTAGTGCAGAAATGGCCTACGTATGAGAGCTGCCATAGATGTAGGTGTGACAGGCATTCCTCATTCTCCATCGCCACCTCAACCACATACTCTGGGAAATCAATCAGCCACCTATCATCTCCAATTTTATCAGCCTATTGCAAAGATTACCAAAGATTACTGAGATTGTGCAGTACTGTGAGCAAATGGGACTGTACGAACATCAGATGTGATTAACTGCAATTTGGATAATACTACTCGCTCCACAGATTTAAAATATAAAGAGGGGGGATAAAGAAGACAACCTACAGTAAGATTTTAATCCACGTGGAGTGATTCCATCTCAACCCATGTTTAGGCTAAAAAGCTCTAGGTGATGTGTGTAATAGGGCTATATATACACACCCACGCACGTCTTGATGTAGAAAATCTTTGACATCTTGCCTTCAAGACACCACTGGATTATTCTCATTTGTTTATACCCCATTACTTCTTACACACACTCCTTCATTACTAGGCTCTCTTAGAACCTCAATTTCTGACTTCTCAGCCTACAGATCTGTATTTGCCATAATACTAGAAATTGCATTGCTGCTGCTGCTGCTGCTGCTGTGGTTGTATCTGTTTTCAGGTCTGTTTAGACTTAGCACTATAACAGTATAATGCAGAAATGGCCTATTATTTCCCTTTCGACCTCCTATGGGATCTTGGGGTTCGCAGTTTAGGGAGGGTCCTTTGGAAATCTCAGCCAGAGAGTTCTTGGGCCTCAGGAAACTACAAACCCTAGAATGCCACAGAATGTTGAAAGTGGAATAATTGCATTATAACAGTGTAGTGTGGAAACGGCTTCAATGGCCACCCTATAAAGGAGAGATCGCCAAGGCTCCCAGCCACATGCTCAGGTCTTACAAAGTCAGGGCTGTGGCTTCCCTGATTGAATCAATCCACCTATTCTGCAGTCCTCTTCTCCTACTGTCTTCAGCTTTCTCAAGTATGATCATCTTTTTTAATTAGTTGATTTTCCTTCCATCAGCTTTCTTCATTGTCCAGCCTTCACATCCATGCAAAGAAACTGGAAACACTATGGCAGGGATGATCCTGACTTTGGAATCCAATTATACATCCTTACACTTGGGGATCTTGTCTGGTTCTTTTGTAGCTGCCCTTCTAAGGGCCTTTCCGCACTACACTGTTATAGTGCAATTATTCCACTTTGAACGGCCTATGGAATCCTGGGGTTTGTAGTTTAGGGAGGGGCCTCTAGAATTCTCAGCCAGAGAGCCTTTTGGCCTCAGGAAGCCACAAACCCCAGAATTCCACAGGATGCTGAAAGTGGAACAATAGGACTATAACAGTGTAATGCAGAAAGGCCCTAAGTCTCAGTCTTCTTCTGATTTCTTCACTATAGTCTCTCTTTTGATTTATGACTGAGCCAAGTCATACAATATCTTTAACTTTGTTGACGTTTTCATTGCCCATTTTAAAGGTATGTAAATCTTCCGTGGCCATTCTTTTCATTTTCTTAATATTCAGCTGCAATTGCGCTTTTGCACTTTCTTCCTTTGACTTTCACCAGTAGTCATTCCAAGTCTTGGTTATTCTTTGCTAGCAATACAATATCATCTGTATCTCTTCATGTTCATGTTCCCTTCTCCAATTTTTATACCTCCTTCCTGCTAATCTAGGCCTATTTTCCTTGTATGTTCTGGGTATAAAGTCCATCCTTCTCTGACACCCCTGCCAAAATGGAAACCATTCTGTTTCTCCATATGCTGTCCAGATAGTGGCCACAATAGAGGTTATGTGTATATATGTGTGTGTTCAATTTATGTTATGGCAGTCAAATGTAGTGGTACACCTATTTCTTTTAGAGAATGCTGAATATAGAGCAGTGGTTCTCAACCTGTGGGTCCCCAGATGTTCGTGGACTTCAGCTCCCAGAAGGCCCAGCCACTATGGTCAATGCTCAGGGCTTCTGGGAGCTGAAGTTCACAAACATCTGGGGACCCACAGGTTGAGAACCACTGATATAGAGGATGAAGCCATTGTGGTTGATTTCTTTAAAATATCAATTATACTTTCTGTAATACTGGAAACAGACTTTAATTCAGATTTTACAAAGACCAATCACAGAGGCCTCTTAAGGATAAAGGAAACTAACCTGTCACTATGCATCTCGCAGGTGCATTAGCCAGCTAACAATGATCTCTAACACAGCTTACAGAGTGGCATCTGTGCTAACTTAAGCCAGAACTCCTCCCTTCACAATTTACCCTTAATTATTTTTCACCTACCATTCAGATTATATCACACGACAGAGCTGGTTTGACCTGCAACAAGGTGATTTTCTGCAAAGGTCATATCAGCAGTACAAAATATTAGAATTGTCAGCCCAGCAAATATATATTCTAAAGGGCACCTGCAAGTGTGGGGCTTCAGGAAGCAAGCATGCAAAAGAATCTGTTGACACTGATTTGGTCCTAGAAATCCCACAGAAATACAGAGATTTAGCATCTGTAACAGACACTCTGGCCATTTCCACACTAGCCTGTTATAGTGCTATTATTCCACTTTCAACATCCTATGGAATCCTGAGGTTTGCCGTTTAACTATATATAACAGTCCAGTGCAGAAATGGCCTCTGTCAAATCCTTGCTTCTGCCTCCAGAGTCAGGAACATAGTCAAAAATAGTACATTATGTTTTAATCCCACCTTTCCTGCCCAAGGAGTGCTGAGGACATACGCTACAAGATTATCAAGTGAGTTTCATTAACAAGTGGCAATCTGAACCCAGGCTTTCCCAGTCGTAGTCCAGTACACTCATCACTACAACACGCTACACGACTGGGGCTAAAGACATACTTGGAAATGTAGCAGAACCATAAATCAATTCAACAGCAGAAACAAAGGCCCTTTCTGCACCTTACCTTTTTTCGGCGCTGGGGCGTGGGGATCGCGCAAGCAGCCTCCAGCAAGAGGCTCTCACGTCCCCACTGCTCCGCACAAGCTGCCTGATCCCGAGCAGGTAGTGCAAGAGCCCCACCTCTTCCTTCCGCAGCGTAGCCTGGGAGTTTCCCAGGCTGCGCTGGGGCAGGAAGCACGACCGCCATGGCTCCTGGAGCAATGCACAATTGCGCACCACTTTTGGCTGAAAGCCAAAAATGAAAAAGGGCGCGAGCGGCACCTGCCCCACCCTGGAGCATCACGCAATTGTGAGTGCATCGTGCAGATTGCTCCTCACAATCACATGACGCTCGAGGGGCCCTTTTGCATGGCAAATACCGTGCGAAAAGGGCCAAAGAAACAAACAAAACAGAAAAAAGACACATTCTTTTATGTATTAAACGACTCTTCCTAGTAACCATGAGATGCACTAGACTATATCTCCAGGTAGAGAATGAAGAGATTTACAGCCCAACATCCCAGGGGCATCAGTTTTGGGAAGACTGAATTTAAACGCATAAGCTCCTTTTAAAAGAGATGCACACACACTCCAGTTTAGAAGATTTTTCTGCAACTGGCTGCACACTTCTCTGTATTTTCCCAAAGGAAAGACACTATCATAAGCAAGCTGAAAATTGGGGGAAGGGGATCCTTTCATACACATGTATCACAGCATGGATCCATAAATGCGCATCTGAAAAAGATGCACATTACATATTACATCAGCCCTGCTAGGCTTCTATTTGAATAAAAAAATCACTGTATCTACATAATTTTTAAAAGAAATCCATGCAGTTCCACGATTCACACATCCATTAACCTTATATTCTGCAGCCTGTAATTTTGATGGGCAAGACACAGCTTGTCAAAACCTCACTGGCCAAAATGATTTGACTGAATACATGCCTTGATATTTATACACAGCTCTCCGTCATGACGAAGACTGAAGCACCAAACTGTGCTAAGCCACAGACAGAGGGACAAGCAAGACAATTTGGCCTCATCTTTGCTTTTGCAAATAACCAGGAACGTAGAAGGACGGAGGAATCTACAGGGCAAACCACATGATAGCGGAAGGTACCAATTTAACACTTTTACCATGCAACCGATCCCCCCACCTAATTGCTTTAGAACACGTAAGCTGACTTCCAATTTCAGAGACTGGGAAGAAAACTGACATTATTAGGGTATTTCCAAGGAAGAACTAACAGGCAGGCAGAAGACATTAAGCACTCTTTCCCCTCTGTATAATTCTAACAGTGCTCTCCGTTAATGTTGGGGGCTGGGAATCCCTGCGTTACTTTGATTTGGATTACTTTGGTTAAGACAACAGAGGCACAAACGAGCAAGTTTGCTGAGCAAATATCTCCTGGCTACCCAGGCAGAAGAGCCAAGCCACACAATACAAAGGAAAAAAGGCAAGTAAGCAAATTCAGTAGCCAATCTGGCTGGGAACACAACTTCTTCTCCACTTCAGTGACAGCAGGCAGTTAAGGGGGCAACTGAAGTCACAGGAATATAATCGGGTGCAATCCATCTTATGCCCTTCAACATGGGTGGGGAACACAGAGCCCTCCTAATATTGTGGGCAGCAGTTTTCATCCTCCCTCCCCACTGACTTGTACATTTAGCGGGAACTGCAATCCAACACCTAGAGAACCACACATTCACCAGTTTTATCCTAGAAGCTGCAAACAAAACTCCAAGGAAGGAGCACTACAGCATCATAAAAAGATAGTTTTCCCTCTCCCAGCCCCTAAGGAAACCCTGAGGAGATTCTTCCAAGCAGTGGGCCAAGTTCCTTTCAGGTTAATCTGTTGGGGGCCCACATGCTAGCAGAAAGTTTGGGTCCGAAGCAAAGTAAACACTCTGCTTCTTTCTCTCCCTGAACAGAAGCTGCTGGGGAGGGGGAGAACACATCATTCTTGCCAGGGCTCTGAATGGATCACTTGCAGACTTGTGAAATTACGGCTGTAGCTTGCCCACTCCCTTTCTTCACAACAAAGACTTCAAATGTGACCAAGCCATGGCTTGTGTGGTTGTCCAGTTTGTCTTGACATACTTGCACTAAATGATTTAGATCTATCACCACTAACCAATACTAAGACTCATCCACAAAATTAACTTTTAGTGAAATCTGACCTCATTAGTGCTGTGCGCTTATTTGTAACAACAAAAATTAAAATTCCAAAATAAGTAAATAAGGCTGGTTAAAGGGGACATGTCTGCATCAAAGGAACTTTGACATCCTGTGGTTATGTCTCAGTTGGACTACTGTAACACACTCTACTTGGGGCTGCCTTTGAAGAGTGTATGGAAACTTCAGCTAGTCCAGACTGCTGCAGCTGGTCTGTTAACTGAGGCAGGTTATAAAGAACACACTACATCCCTGTTGAAACGGCACAACTGGCTGCCAGTTTGCTTCTGAGCACAGTTCACAAAGTGCTACGTACAACCTATAAGTCCTATATGGCCCAGGTCCAGGCTATTTGGCAGAACATATTTCCCTATATGAGCCAGCCTGGGCTCTCTAGTCATCAGTAGAGGCCTTTCTCTCAGCCCCACCACCATGGTTGGTGGCAACATAAGGGAAGGCCCTCTTAGTGGCTGCCCCCAGACTCTGGAACTGCCTTCCTGGGCAAGCCACAATGGCCCCTTCCTTGTGCTTCTTCCAGCAACAAGCTACAGGCTTTTAATACAGAAAGTTTTTAAAGAACAGGCGGGGGGGGGGGTGCTGTACTGTTTTAATAAGCACTATATATGTTTTTAAACTGTGTTGTTTAAAATGTGAGCTGCTCTGAGGTTCAATTTTGGGGCGAAAAGCAAGATACAAGTAAATATAATAACAACAACTTTTAGGAAATACTTTGGAATAATCTTCCAGAGGAATATTGACCACTTGCCCAACGATGCACCATGGAGCAATGCAAAATGCTGGGCTGAGCTGCTAAAAAACAAACTTCTGGGCCACTTAAGTAAAATTAAGCTGGGCCCCTTACAGGTGACGTCAATCAGGCAAAACATACTCACAACTCAATTCACCCACCACATATATTCTCCTAGCTTTCCTATCATCTTTTCTGGACTATATTCCAATTGACAGACTAGTCTTGATGCAAGAAATCAGTTTTGGTTAGTCTCAGCCAAAGCTTGGAAGAGTTTTGTTTTGTTTTTTACTACAAATCACAGAATTCCCTAGCCAGTGCTGGCTGAGAGATTCTGGGTGTTGTAGTCTAAAAACAACTCTTCCGCTTCCAATCTTCCACAACTTCTATCTTGTTTGAATGACACAGAGGTTAACTAGCAAAGGAAATTAAATAGCAGGTATCCATTTCTGAGTAGTTGCTACCATATAATTTGGAGTAGCAGAGAGTAATACCATTACATGCAGGCACACACAAGTCGGGAGCTGAAAACTACAAGATTAAAGCCCTTCAGAATCTTATTCAAATTTAAGCCCAGTTTTTATCTTTTAAAAGGTCAACCCACAACAACAACAAAAATGAGGGGGCTCTATCCTGCTTTAGCCTGCAAGTGAAAGCTGGCACATTTGAGTATCTCTCCTTATTTAATAAGACATGTCTAGAATTCTGCATATAGAAAGAAAGGCTGACATGCTTCCTTGGCTATTCTTCTAGAAATATTATGCATTATGTTCAAAGAATGGCACTAAAACGTGTCAACTCCCACCAACAGTTTCAACTGCAGTCAGAACCGAATATCCCAGGAAAAAGCCTTGCAAGTTGCAACTTATCTAAACAGGGCCTCAGGGGTGCTGGCCCCACCATTAGCCAGCATGTTGTGGATATTTCAGTCAGTCAATCTGGGGTCTGATGAAACACCAACAAGCTGTCATTTATCTTTGCATGTTTACTCCCACAGAAGTAGGCTTGTGGGTTTTTCTGCCATCTCAGGTGCCAGAAGACTTTGACCATTTCTGCACTAGCCTGTTATAGTGCTATTATTCCACTTTCAACTTCCTATGGAATCCTTGGGTTTGCAGTTTAGGGAGGGGCCTCAAAGGCCTAAACTGCAAACTCCTGGATTCCATAGGATGTTGAAAGTGGAATAATAGTGCTATAACATGCTAGTGTGGAAATCACCCTTGTTTAGCCTTGGGTACTATGTACCTCAATATGTAGTGAGGGGGACAGCATACGCTCCAGGAAGTAATGGCCTTTTTGGGCCCACCTCAATGTGAGAGCAAATCTCACTGACCTCAAAAGGACTGATGGCTGAAAGATGACTAGAACTGGACTGTTTAGCAAAAGCAGAGCACTACCAGTAACACAGACCTGAAGAAAAATTGCTGAGTACAATTGATTTCCCAGCCCACAGGGAAACCTTGGGCAGCCACAAAAATAAATATGCATCCCTAAGATCATCACTGCATGAAAAACAAGGTTAGGCCTTCAATTAGAACCCACAGGACAATATATATGCAGATATTGCATACGCATATGCCTGTATGCACATATAAATTATATATACAGACACACACACAAATATATGCGGGCCATATGCACAAGCCTGAAAATACACCCAAAGGGCAATTAATTGTCAAGCGCAATCCAAGGGAGCACAATCTGGCTTCAAACCCTCCCGGACCAACCTTACCTGCTCTGCCCCATAGACTGTGGCAAACTGGATAAACTCCTCTATCCGGACAAACCCATCTCCGTCCCGGTCCAGGGCCTCGAAGACCGCTCGGAGCCGAGGCGCGTCCTCCGGAGAAGGGGGAACCTCCTCCTCCGCCAGGTGGTCCGCCTGGCCAACCTCGAGGTGCGGGGGTCCCAGGCTGTTGGAAGCAGGGCAGGAGGGGAAGAGGTCCACCCCAGGGTCAAGCTGAGGGTCCAGGCCCAAGTCCAACGGCCTTAGTAAAGGGCTGCTGCTGCTGCTGCTGCTCCTCCTCCTCCTCTTTCTCTCCTGGCAGTTAGGGGGTTCGCAGCCCTCCATCTCCTGAGTCCAAGGGGAGCCGTCCAGGGGGCCTGCTTCATGGGAAGGGGGTGTCTCTGAGTCCCTCTGTGCTTGGGGAGGGGGCTCCTCAGGGGTTTGGGAGAAGCCCTCCCCTTGGTTCAACCCCACATCCCCCCCTCCACCCAGTTGTAAATCCTGAGCGCCCAGAGACTCCACCAAGCTTAAGAAGCCAGCGACCACCTGCTCCTCCTCTTCCGCCTCCTCCTGGGGCTGGGGGCTTTGCTGCACGGGGGCCAGCCTCAAATCCACATCCGAAGCGGCCTGCCCACAGCAATCGGGCTGATCCTCCACACCTGAATGGATCTCCCCGCCGCTGATTGGCTCCCGACCCGCCGGGCCCCCCCTCCTCCTCCTCCTCCTCCTCCACGCAGAGCAAATACTCCAGGGGGCCGTCGGGGAAGGCGATCCGGCGGGCGGAGGGGGCCTCCTCGCCCAGCTGCATCCCGCCCAGGACCTGCGCCAGGGCCAGCGGCGTCTCTCGCCCGCTCCGGGCAGGATCAGGGCGGCGCTGCCCGCGGGGCGCTCCGGGAAAGGAGCACCAGGTCCGGGCCGGGCAGGGGCGGCCCGCGGGAGGGCTCCAGCAGGAGGTATTTCCCGTTGAGATGCTGCGCCAGCCCGAGCAGCGGGTCCCGATCCGGCGCGATGCCCGGGTCGGCCAGAGTCATTAACAAATCCGGCTCCATTTTCATCAGAGAGACTGGGGAGGGCGGAGAAGGACCGGCTGGCTTTTTCCCCCCTTCCTGAAAAAAATGAGAAGCACCAGCAAAGCCCAAGGCGTCGGAGGCGGCGTGCAGGGCGGGTGCTGACGATGCGCCCGATCGGCCTCCTCGCGTCGCCCCCCTGCGGCTAGGAAACCCCGATGTCGGTGGTCGCGGGTCCAGGGCCGCCGCCGCCGCCGCCAACCGGAGCCGCGCCGCGCCGGTGCCGCTCCGCGTCCATCACCTCCCCATCCTTCGCACCGCCTGCGCCTGCAAGGAAAGGCCGCCCCCCCGACACGCACCCGCCGCCGCCGCCCGTGGGCGCGCTCCAAAGCCGGGCTGGGTGGGTGTGGGGAGAAGGAGGGCGGGGGGAGGAAAGAAAGGGGGAGACGCATTAGATCATGGAGGGGGGCTCGGTTTAAGAGCAGGGAAGAGGCCAGGCTCGGCACCGACGCCGAGGGGGAATTGTTCACCAGCGGGAGGGCAATCCGTACCCCCCCCAAAAGCGGGGAAGAGCCAAGCGCGCACGGGGTTGCAAGAAAGCAGCCCTCCCAAAACTGCGCCGGGAAATCGCCCCCGCGCGGGCATTCTCGGGGCCGGTTTTGCTTCTTCTTCCCCCCCCCCCCCCGCTTTCTTTTCCTTCCCCAGGAGGGCCCTGCTGAAGCCGGCATGCCAAGGGGGCCCTCCGGGAGCCTCCGGGCCAGAGCTGGGGCTGCTCCGGCCGGGATGGAAGGAGATCGGGCGCCGTTCTCTCCTCCCCCCTGCGACCCCGCCGTCCCCCTCCCCTTCCCCTTCCCCTCGCCCGCGCCCCTCGCCTACCCGCCGGGCTCGGGCTCCCGCTGGCGCCGCTCCCCGCTCCCGCTCTCCCCCTTTGCGGCAAAGGTGCGGCAGGGCCGGCGGGCACGCTCTGCCTCGCCGCCGCCGCCGCCTTCGCGCCGCAAGCCGGCTCCAGCAGGGCGGGGGCGCCTTCGCCGCTCTCGGTCCGGACGGCCCTCCGCCCCCCCGCCCGGCGGTTCTCTCCGGCAAGCTCCGCCCGAGCCGGCAGGAGGAGGAGGAGGAGGAGGAGGGGCGAGAGAGGGAACGGAGGCCGGCTTTGGGTGGGCGGATGGGTGGCTCCCCCCCTCGGCAGGCCCTCCCGCCCCTGGCCTGCCCAGAAAGATTGGGGGGATCAGCCCCCCTCTCTCGTCTCCTCGCAACGCGTCTGGCGAGCAGGACTCGGTGGCTGGACCCGTGATCAAGGGTGATGAAACGGGGAGCATGTCTGCGCTAGGCTGCTATAGCGCTATTCTTCCACTTTCAACATCCTATGGAATCCTGGGGTTTGCAGTTTCGGGAGGGGCCTTTGGAATCCTGCAAACCCCAGGATTCCATAGGATGTTGGAAGTGGAAGAATAGCGCTATAGCAGCCTAGTGCGGAAATGGCCCGAGCCTACAGCTCCCATAAGCGCCCTAAGGGCATGACTGGTGGCCACGCCGACTAGGGGATGCTGGGAGCTTTCTCCTCACGTCCAGGGTGCCTTCCCCGAGCGCTGCGAGCGAGGCGCGCCGGCGCGGCGCTCGGAGCGACGCGGCTCCCCCGCGCCTGCGGTTGCGCCGGCCTCCGACGCTCTGCGCGCGTGGGGCGGGCGGGCGGCGGGCGCGCGGGTCCTGCGCCCGGCTCCGGCAGAGGCGCCAGCGGGATGTGGTGGCTGGAGCCCTAGCCTTACGCGCCTGGGAGATCTGGGTCGGCATTCCAGCTCAGGCGGTGACTTTGCTCCAGTCGCGCCGTCTCAGCCTCAGAGGGAGGGCGAAAGCAAAGGCGAACCGCTCCCGAACCACTCCTTGCCAAGGAAAATCGCGGTTGTCGCCCTAAATAGTTGGCTTAAAGGCACATAAACAGAATGGCCCTGAGCTTTTGGATAGCTGAGAGTAATGGAAGTGCTGCCCCTCTCACTCCTTGCCCCTGTCTTTCAGGTCTTTCCAAACCCCGGGATTCCAGAGGAGGATGAATGTGAAATAATAGCTCTGTAACAGGCTAGTGCAGACATGGCCCCAATTACATCAGCCTTGATCACGCCTCAGGGGAAACTATCCTAGCAAGATTAATTCAGAAGATCCACATTTGTATTATTTTTAGTATCTTGTAAACTGCTTTGAATCCTTTGCTTTCCTCTGAGGCTGAGAGAGTGGGACTTGCCCAAGGTCAACCAGTGAGTTCCCATGGCTGAGTGTTGTTGCAGACCCTAGGAGGTCTCCCAGCATCCCAGTCCAGTCTGTGACTCTCTGTGATCTGAGTTAGCCTGGAAGAAAGAGCAGTTGGTCCAAGATCACTGAGCCAGCTTTGTGGCTGACAAAAGTTTGGAACGGGGGGGCTCCCCAAGTCCCCCTCTAGCATCCTAGCATCCCTGGGGCCTCCTCCACACTGGTCCCTTGAAAATATGCTAGACCACAGCTCCCACCATTAATGCCTGGCCTGGGACTTCCTTTTAAACAAAAGCCAGGCAACTCCAGCCCTGGGAAGGTTGATGTAGCTGCCATTTCAGTGTCCCCTAATGTGGCTGCTATGGGGTCACAGAGGCACTTCGGACTTAGCCCCATTTTTATATGTCATGGAGTCACAGAATCACAGAGTTGGAAGGGGCCATCGAATCCATGGCTCTGCTCAGTGCAGCATTCCCAGCAGGTAGCTGTCCAGCCTCTTTTTGAAGAGGTCCAGAGAAAGAGACCCCATCACCTATCTCGAGGCAATTGGTTTCAGTGCCAAACTGTTCTCACTGTCAAGAAACTACTTCTAATGTTCAATTGAAATCTACTCTCTGGTAACTTAAAACCATTAGACCGGGGGTCCTATCTTCTGGAGCAGCAAAGAACAGGCCTGTCCCCTTCTTTCTGTGGCAGTCCTTGGGGCATTTGAAGAGTCCGTTCACGTCACCCTTCAGTCTTCACCATGCTGAACAAGCCCAGCTCCTCCAACCTTTCCTTGTATGTTTTGTTCTCCATACATCTTATCCACCTTGTTGCCTTTCTCTGAACCTGCTCCAACTTGTCTATAGCCTTCTTAAAAAGAGGCACCCAGAACTGAATCCAGTACTCTACATGAGACCTGACCAACGCAGACTAGAGTGCAACTATTACTTCCCTTGACTTGGAAACCATGCTTCTATTAATGAAGGTGAAAATAGCATTCGCCTTTGCTGCAGCATCACACTGCTGGCTTATGTTCAACTTACAATCAGCAATAACCCCAAGTGCCTTTTCATGCCTAGTTCTGCTATGTATTCCCCATCCTATATGTGTGTATTTGATTTTTGTAACCTAAATGTAGAATTTGCATTTTGTCTCTTTTTAATTTAATTTATTAACTTTTGCCCCATTTTCTAATTTATCTGGGTCCGTTTGAATTCTGTTTTCCAATGTGTTATAGCCATTCTTCCCAGCTCTGTTTCATTCCTCTCACAAAGTTAACATCTACTGTCAACTACTGTACATTTAACCCTGGTTCAGATTACATTTGCACCAAGTTTCATGATAATGTTCGTTATAACTTAATGCTTTCAGGTATAAACAAACAAAAATGTGTTAACTGCCCACACTGCTATTTGTGTGGAAGAGCAACCTATGAACCCAATTTTCTAGCTTCGGCTGCTGTCTTCAAAGCTCTGCCAGAACAATGACGTCACACAAGCAGGCAGAGAGCAGAAGTCACTTTCCCAACGACCATCAATTGAGCTGGATGCTTGTGTGCCCAGGGCAATGTGATTTAAATAGCCAATCTCTCTTTTTTTTTTAAAAAAAAAAAACTTTTTAAAAAATGATGTGGTACGCTGGTTCCTGTGGATTTCAAGAGTAGAATACTTTTGTGAAAGTTGCAAACTAGGCCATTTCCGCACTAGACTATTACAGTACTATTATTCCACTTTCAACATCCTATGGAATCCTTTGCTAACCCCAGGATTCCATAGGATGTTGAAAGTGGAAATAACAGCACTATAACAGTCTAGTGTGGAAACAGCCCTAGTTTTCTGTGCTTCCATTCACAATGAAAACTTCAGGGAATTAAAAAGAGAGGGGCTGATCCTTTAAGTCAAGGGTGTGGCTAGTGTTGGAATGGGATTTGAGAGATCCAAATTTGTATTATTTTTAGTATCTTGTAAACTGCTTTGAATCCTGTTATTGTGAGAAAGGCAGGATATAAATGGACAGAGGAGGAGGAGATTTTACAAAAGATCAGTAAATACACAAAATGTCTACCAACAAATTACCAGGGAAAGAAGGCAATATCTTCCCACCTCTGTTCCCTGGGATTTAATTTGAGACGTGCTTTGGGTTTTCCACTGCAGGAATTATAAAAAGGCATAACTCTGTGAGATCTCCTCACCTGTGGGTTGTCAGGTCAGGAGCAGCAGGGCTGGCTTGTTGCATTTTCACATGGCGAAAGTAATTCGCATGGTTCTCAGGATCAGAGCGGGCAAACCACAGTCCTCCAGATGTTGCTGGACTGTAATTCCCATCAGCCCCATGCTGCATAAGACAGTGATGAAGAATGCTGGGAGCTGAAGTTTCAGAACCTCACTTCTCCCACATAGGGCTTTAGCTACCGTGGGGTGGGGTGGGGTGGTGGTGGTGGAATGAATGTAATAACATTTTCTTTTATTCCCCACATTTCTAGCATTTCAGTAGCTTAAAATTTTTCAGTTGAGCATTCGACTGATGACAGAATCAACAATGAATGGGCACCCTTAAACAAGTTTCTCCAAAAATAAAAATATAAGGCCAGTTGATACAGAAAGTCTCAGGAAGAATTTTGATGAGGAAAACTGATTTAGAATAAACATAGAGGTAACAAACTATATCTTGTAAGCTTTTGAAAGTAAAAGTGAACATTGAAATAAGAAATTGTGGGGAAAAATGAATGTCTTTTCTTTAACGTTAAACATCAGGAATAGATAATTAGATATCTGATTTTTTTTTCAGAACTAGATTTAGAACTAGAAACATATATAGGACCAGATCCCAGGTAGGAATGAAGGAAGGTTGAGAAGATGCTTAGAACCGCTTACAAGTGTAAAGAATATTGCTATCTTTTACAAACCTTATTTTTTTGTTGTATATAATATAAAAAATATTAAAAAAGATTTAGTTGACCATTTAGAAATATGGTTTAGGCAGCCAAAGAATGGGGTAGACAACACCATCAAGGGAACGTGAACACAGCAAGTATGAGAGTTCTGGGTGTGGACGATTTGCAGCATCTCATTCTCTGCAATGCTAGAAATTTGGAGAATGAAGGAAAAATCCATGTTGGACGGCAAAGCTGCATTACTACAGCCCTGTGTCTGACCCTCCTCTAAAAGGAGGATGGGCAACAGTAGGCCTCCAGACGTTGCTGGGTTGCAGGTCCCATTATCGTCACAATCGGCTATGCTGGTTTAGGCCAGTGGGACCTGCACTTCCATCATCAGTTTGTGCACGCACGCTTTCGTTGCCTTCCTGACTTAAAGAGCCACTGTGATATAATGGGTCAAAGCACTGGACGGGGACTTTTGGATTCTGAGTTCTCCCTCTCAGTGAGTGATCTAAACAGCCTCCCTCACTCTCTCAGCCTAACCTACCTCACAAGGGAGCTGCAAGAATACAGCCCTCTCTCTTTCAGACACAGATTTTCCTGGCAAGGAGGAAAGGAATCCACATTCACTGGAATCTCCACCCTCTTTGATGCCCTGATGTTCACCAGAGGCTGCCCTGCAGTGCATCACAGCAACTGGCGTGCTTCATGGCACATGCAGCATAGCCCTTGTGGCAGTGCTGGTTGGGGGATTCTGGGAGTTGTTGTCCCCAAAGTAATTCTTGCCAGACCTGCCAGTAAACGACCTGATCCATCAGAGCAAGAGCCACTGAGATAGGAGTGGGGGAAGCATGCCAAAGCTTGAAAGGAACCAGAGCTGTGCCTGTTGTCAAGTTGTTTCAGCCCAGGAGAGATGCCTCATAAGCGGAGCACCCAGCCACACCCACAAGCAGAGGTGGAGGGCTATGGGACTGTCTGCCTCAGGCACCACAACTGTGTGGGCTGGCTCTGCAGCTTGTAAATGTCATCTTTTTGTTTATTTCTCCTTCACTCTCCAACGATTTATTATGTAACACAATTCACACCCCCATATCATCAAAGGAAAAAAAATGAAAAAACAAACAGGGAAAGGAAGCAAGAAAAAAGACTGTCTTCTCTTTTAAAGCCTACCTCCCATTTGTATATCAGTGATAGCTTTCTAGTTCCTAATGTTTCATGCATGCTCTCACACTCATTCACAAAAGCAGAACAGCCCTGGGAGATCAAGCCAATGTTTCCTCTAGACCAGCAACTTGCCTGCTGTACAGTCATTTTTAAAAAACCAAAAGTTTTTTTGGGGGAGGGGGCAGAAGTAGCTATTCTGTGAAAATCGGTGTTCCATGGTATACTGTCTCTAAATTTGGAGGTTTTGTATAACCATTGACTGACAGCTTCCAGCTCCAACTCCTCCTCTAGACAATTCGCTAACATCCTCTTAAAGCCACCTAAAGGTGACACTGCAGACTATCTTGAAATACATATTGTAGTGATCACTTGTTTTTTTAATTCTGAAAAATGTGCATGCAGCCCTGAACTGGATCTATAACCATCAGAGGTGGGTGGGTGACATTTAAACCTCCCCTCTTAGTTTTTATTTCAAACTTCTCTTTTATGAGTTTTTCTCTCACCTGTGCATATGTGTATTCAAGTCACCCAGCTGCCCCATGAATTTCATGGGTTTTCTTAGGCAGCGAATGTTCAGAGTTGGTTTTGCCAGTTCCTTCCTCTGAAATATTGACTACAGGACCTGGTATTCTTTGGCAGTCTCCCATCTAAGTACTAACCTAGGGTGACCCTGCTTAGTTTCCAAGATCAGATGGGATCCACTGCCATTAGGGTATTTAGGTTTACCTCCTCTCCCATTATTCAAGGGCTAAAAACAGACAGAAAAACTTCACTGGCATGAATGAAGTTCTCCCCCACTTCCCCATTTTTCAAAGTTCCCATGTGGTAAAGCGAGAGGGATTTTTTTTTAAAAGGCAGCTGGGGTTTAGGTTTATATCTCTCCCACTCATACACAGTATTTCTGATCCATTCTGGGGTTGCATATGCTTTCTTGCATGTTAAAAAAGAGAGTGGTAGTGAACTCCGTATCTTATATTTAACATTGCATGTAATTTAGTTTCAACGGATTGTCTGATTTTACTTCCCCTTGTTCTTGTATCTTTCACCCCATCCCAGGTTCTGGTGATACACCCCTTCCCTAACCTGGTGCTTTTGAAAAAGTCAACTACAGATCTTATCATCCCCAGGTACCACAGCCATTGGGCACCAATATGCCATGCTAGCCAAGGAATGATGGAGGTTGTAATCCAAAGTATCTGGGCAGCTCCAGTTTGATAAAGTCTGATGTAAGGCAAAATAAGGTGCCTCTCGCTCCATGAATCATGTTTTAAGACGGAAGGTCACAAAAAGTGTGGCAGCGTTTTTCACAGTGTGGCCTCTATTTCTTATTTTAGAAATTGGGCACTGTTCAAATTAACCTACTGTGCAAAATTAAACGACCAAAAAAAGAAAGCTGTTTCTAGCACTGAATCACGCTGCAATTCTGGGATAATACACCACCACAAAAGGTGTTGTTTCATACTGGGGATGTTCACTGTGCCTTTATTTAGCCTGCAGCAAAACTTGTTCAGGTCCAATACGGCAAGCAAAATCTGCTACTGGAGGCAAATAGAAAGTGATAAATTAACTGCACAACACCCAGGTCTTGGAAGAAAAGAAAGCCTCGTCTCAGAGAACACAGGCTTGTAAATGTCACTTGTGGTTGACATCTCACAGCTAGCAAGATTCAGGTCACACTATTCTATGTTGGAACCTTTTACAAACAACGGTTTTTAAAAGGGTGGAGGAAAAGTAGAGTAAGAGAGGCACCATAATGCTTTTGTTGTCTTCTCACTGAGAGCTTGGAAACTTACCATTTTGGGACGACAACTACTAGAAGTCCCCAGCCAGCATGGTCACTGGCCATTTTGGCCAGGACGTTCAGGGAGCTGTGACCCAGGACAGGAGCTTTTCCTAGCTCTGATCTCATCCATTAAAATAATCCCAAGTGAGCCTTCTTTCTTCTTTACCCAAGGTGGCAAAAACCACCCAGGATGGGTTTTATTTCCAGGTGTGTTGGATTATAACTCCTATCATTCCATAAGCAGCACTCTGGGAGTTGTTGTCCAACGTATTTGAAGGGCACTAGCTTGGGGAAGACCAAGCTAGGGTAATTTTTTTTTAAAAAAATATTTCAGTTTACAATGATAAAATGTCAACATGTAAGTAAGTGCCTAATACAAACAAGGAAGCAAGACAATCTGGACAGACAAAATGACAACTATTCAACTCAGAACAGAACAGAATTTGACCATAACTTTAGTAACAGTAACTGAATTTACAAGGCTAAGATGTACTTGAGATCCATGTGATTTGAGTGTTGGACTACAATCTGCGTTCAATTCCCTGCTCAGCCATGGAAACCCATTGGGTGACCTTGGGTGTGTCACACATTCTTAGCCCCAGAAAACCCCATGATAGGGTTGCCTTAGGGTCACCATAACTCAGGACTTTAAGACACACAACACCAAGGTGTGCATATTGTTTCTTTAAACACAACCGTATCCCCACAATAGCCCATAATTTGAGCTTACTCTCTAGCAACAATGACTAAAGACCACTCGTCTATCAGGACTGCAACACCCACTTAGCAACCAGAAGTCCTATGTAAGAGATTAGTTCTGCATATTTCCCCAAAGTTACAAGAAATCTATTTCTTCAGGCCTCATCAAGTGGCTGTTGCTCCTCCACACTGGCAGTGCTCATAATCATGGCCGTATTCCTTGCCTCTGTTTCCAAACAGGCACCCCTGTCAGACATTGGCAGTAAAACCAACAAAGAATCCTGCGGTACTTTAAAAGTGCAGCAAATGTAGCATGAGGTTTTATAGGCTACTGCCCACAAGACTAATTCAGTTGTTGTTTTAATGATGGTCAACGTCCTGATGAGGACATATTTAACCTAAATTTTGTTATAGCTTAAGAAGTGCAACCACTATTACAGATGCTTGTGCATTAATGAACTGAGTAGTTTCTTGTTCAATCACTAAAAAATACAACAACTGGGATGACACTGGCAAGTTGAATGTTTATTTTTTTTTAGTCCCTGCACAATGGATATATTCAGTTCCTGGTCGTATGAGAAGCTCTGCATCTAAATATTGAATGCGCGTGCACACACAGAGCTCATGCTATAATAAACTTAGGGCCTTTCCACACTACACTGTTACAGTACTCTTATTCTACTTTTAACATCCTGTAGGATTCTGGAGCTTGTAGTTTACTGAGGCCCAAGAGCTCTCTGGTTGAGAATGCTAAATGTCCCTCCCTAAACTGGAAACCTCAGGATTCCACAGGATGTTGAAAGTGGAATAACAGCACTATAACAGTGTAGGGCGGAAAGGCCCTTAATCTTCCAAGTGCTATAGAACTCTTTGTTGTTTCTTCTTCATTTTACTATGATGTCAAGAGAGCCTGTACATTACTGTGATGGGAATTGGAAGATCTCTAACCTTTCAGGAAATTCACTGGGCAACCTCTGCTCCGTCACTTTTTCTCTCTGTAGGCTAGTCACAGGGCTATGAGGAGGATGAAGTGGAGAAAAGAGAGCCACATTTGCCACCTTGTGCTTCTTGGTGGAAAGGTAGAATATAAATGTAAGTAAGCAAAGCATGGTATAGTCATTTGAGTTTTGGATTACAATCTTGGAAACCAGGGTTTGATTCCCCACTCGGCCACGGAGACCCACCGCGTGACCTTGGGTGTATCGTGCACTCTCAACCCCAGAAAACCATGTAATAGGTTCACCTGAGGGTTGCCATAAATCAGAAATGACTTGAAGGCACACAAGAAGTAAATAAATAAGACATTTTTTGGAAAAGCATATACATAATGTTTCTCTGTTTGACAGGAGGTCTCTGGAGAAGCTGATGACCAGTAAAATATAATAGATAAGAGGTGAGACTAGCAACAAAATGAGGCAGTGTGGAATATCCCATCCATCCATCCCTTTATTTATATCTCATCTTTGTCTCAGGCTGGGACTCCTTTCTCCAATCCCATCCACTCCTGAAATACACGCTGTAGTCTTTGGTCAAAGAGTTCCCATGGAGCTGCTATCAATGACAGCAGGTGGCTTCCATATCAGAGGGATGGTGAATCTGCTTTGGATTTTAGTCCAAACTAGATACCAGAGATGATGAACCCTGACTCTAGAACAGGCATAGTATCTTCATTAGCTCCTTTAAAGTTTGGCCTATAAACCACAGCAGATTCATCACTTCCACTTAGACAGGACTCATCAGCCACTGCTGATTATAACTAGATTTAATATTACACTTCAATTTCCACCCTTTTTTTAGGGGAGAACTGAATCTTGGGGTCTTTATAAGCTTACAGCTTCAGGGGATGTCCAAGAATATGTCTCTGAAGTTCTGGTTTGAAACTGTGGATTTAACTTTCTGTTGGAGTGTTTGAACTCTTTAAGCTTCCATCAATGCTCGGTCTAGATATCTGTAATTAAATGGAAATACTGCAAAATGCCATAAACCTCCAGTGATCAGAGCAGCAAAGTGAGAGCAACAGTACAGGTGCTCTGGAATCTATCCTGAGAAAAGTTCATCAGTGAAAAGAACAAAAAGCACCTCCTTGCATCACAGAAGAGCAGTTTAGATGCTCTTTAAGTAAAATGTTGGGAGGAGGCATTTCCCATTGTCCCCCACTCCAAACATCTCAGCTGTAGAGGAACAGAAGCAGGCTCAACTTTGCCTTGAGAGCCCACTGTTCCCTATGGAAGTGGGCGAAGTAGGTGGGGAGAGCAGATGAGTCGATCTGCAGAGGGGGCGGCAGCTGCCGTGAGTCAGCACCAGCAGATGGAACCTCCAGAGAGCTCTTAAGACCAAGTCTGTCTGTCGTTTGCACTGGCTGCAGTTTCTGCAACAAACTACGCACAGGCTTGGGGTTCTAACTGCCGAGCCGTGCTCTCTTCCAAAAGAGGCCATTCCATTCTATCCTTACTTGTTACTCCATTTTTTCCCTTCCAGCAGTCACTCAGCATTCCTCAGCCGCCAAGTCTTCTCACCTTGAGAAGTTCTGCCCTAAAGGATTTGCATTTTTTTTGTATTTCTATATACCTTGGGGTTCCAAATTTATGTATGGAGGGTGCTATTTTAGTTCCTACTAGCGTATATATCCAGCGTTGCCCGAGATCTTATTTTCTCATAGGTAATACTCGTTAGAAAGATTTGAGATCCTGTGTCTCTAATTCTCAAAACTGTCTTGTCCGGTACCTGTAACTTTTCCCCATATTCCCCAATCCAATCTGTATTCAGTTATTAACATACAGAAGTTGGGTTACTGAAGGAATACACTGCCCTCCTCCTTGCTGCTAGGCCTTATCTCCATAGCAACTGGCCTATTCAAGACAGACACAGTTGGCTGAGGCCCAAGAGCTCTCTGGCTGAGAATTCTGTAGGCTCCTCCCTAAATCCCAGGATTCCATAGAATCTTCTTAGGCAGCCAATCATATGAGGTCTTTGCCTGACACAGACAAACTTTGACTTTTATATATTAGACAGGGACCCAAATACAGAAAGTCAAGTTCACTATTGTGCCTGGTGATGGTGATGCTAAACAAGACTGTTGCTGTCTCTTAAGAATAGAGCTTGTCAACCTGATGGTTTGGCTTACAACTCCAAAAGTTCAGGTGCCCAATTGCAAAGGATTATGAGAGCTGTAGTAAAAAACCTCTGGTGGAGTTGCCTACTGTTGCTCAAGAATTATTCATCTGGAACTTCCCAGACTGCTTCCTCCATATTTTCCCTTCTTGTCAATATTTTGCTTCTCTACCATCAAGAAACAGAAACATCCTGGGTTTTACACACACACACACACACACACACACACACACACACACACACACACACACAAAACATAGCCATCAACTATGTATATGCAAGGATTTTGAAATCTAAAATTCATTTCAGTTGCATACAGTATAAGTATTCATTTCAGTTACATACGGCACAGGCAGCTGTCTTCTCAGAACTTGGTCAAGTTACTTCACTGGAAAAGTCATGGCTGCAGTGACTTGGGGATTTGGGGAAATTTAGTCCCAAAATGTAATATTTCCAAGCTGTATTTTTTTTTTACTAAGTGGGTTGATTTGTCCATCTAGCCTACAATTTTCTATTCTAGCCTTTGTTTAGTTTATCTGTTTATTTGATTTACACCCCACCTTTCTCCCAGGACTGGGATCTGACCTAATGTATGATTCAGACATCTTCAGCTTCAGTCAGCATGCGAAAGCTGGCAGCTGTAGTCCAAAAACATCTATAGGATGCCAGATGGGGAAAGGTTGGTTTGTTCTGAACGGAAGCAGTTTTCTAGGGCATCAGGAGGAGCAAAGGCTCTTCCTCATCACCTAAGGCCTACTGGAGTCTTGTAATTAGAGATGCTGGAGTCTCAGCCTGGTGTCCTGGGTTTCCATATATCATATTGCTGACTTTGGCTTCCTCCCAGATCTTGGAAGTACTGAGTCACTCATAAACATAGATGTGGATCCCAGATCAATAGCTTTTGCAGCATGCAAGATATTCAAGGATACCTCCTTCCCCAACTCCCCAAAATCCCCAAAGGCTATTTCTGCTTCTCTGCTTCTGCTATTTTGCCTAAAAAGATGCATCCTTGTTGTGCTCAAAAACCTGCAAAGAAACTAACCCCAGGTGATTCCAAAGGGGAATTTGCAAAGGCAGAAATAGACTTCCAGCCACTTTTGTTGTTTCTCAGGCCCAGTGCAGCCCGTAGTGTGTCTTGGGGGCCAAAACCCAGCCCTCATCCTCCTGAGCATGCCCCACACTGACGTAACTGGTTACTTTCTAGGTAACAAGCATGCAATGAAATAACATAGCAGAAGTAATGCAATGTGTATGGATGAAGACACTACATTGGTCCAATGAGTACAATTTTCTAGTTTCTCTAAAGTCAGCAATTAAGAGTATTATTATAAAGGCAATCTGGCAGGAACTTTTGAGGTTTTATGTCTTTCTCTTATTAAAAAAAAGGGAACAAGCAACTCAATCAGTAATATGGATAAAGGAATGAATTACAGAAAGTAGCATTCTCAGCTCTGGTTCCTCCCTTAGCCTCAATTTTGGTTTAAATTATTATTTTTTAATGAAGGCTGAGGTTTTACAGATTCTGCAGAAATCCAGACCTCTATATTGTATACTCTTGGGATGGAATGCAGCCATGTGGATTCCTAAATCTGCATTTCCTGAGACTTTCATGCCACTGAAACACGAGTTTTGGGAAGGTGCTACTCCTGACAGGCCTTTCAATTCTACCCAGGCTTTAGTTTCCAGTCTCTCCCAAGGCAGCCATTGCTTGCAATGATGCTCTCTGATCACCTGCTGGTTGCTATAGCTACCAGGAAGAGCCTTTTGACAATAGCGGGAAGTATCGCCACAGCGGCAGCATCAAGAATCTCATTGGTCACACAGAGGAGGAAGGATTAATTGCCTAGCAACGGTTCACTTGACAACATTTCATGCGAGGGAGAGAGAATGACAGGCTGAAACCCGCCCACCACGAGCAGGCAGGCCTCGGCAGCAGCTGCAGCGCTTGCTTTACTACAACTGTGGCATTAAGTGGTGGGCATTCACTGGCATGGCAGAGCGCCAGGCACCAGGGCTGGGCAACCTCCGGCCCTGGGGCGGGATCCAGTCCTCAGATAGCCTTGCTCCTTCCTCATGACACCCTCAATTGGTGATTTCTCCACTTTTGTACAAAATATCCTCCCCTTTCCAAAACACTGAAATGTCAAAACATGGCTTTTTATTAAAGCCAGTGGGGCCTTTATCTGATCTGTGCATGTACTATGGGTTGCACTATCTTAAATTGTTTTAACTCGTATTAAGCTGCCTTGTAAAACAATGATTTAATATGCTTTCAGCTTTTTAAAATTACTGTCATTGTTCTAAATCTGTTTTACTGTACATCAGCCTCAGATCTTTGGTTATCAGGCAGGATATAAATAATTTAATGCTCAAACAAATAAGCAATTGCCTCTGCAAAGCATTATGCCCAATAACAGCTTGTAAAATATGCAGACATTTTTGGTCCCATCCTTTCACACATACCCCTCCTGAAATACATCCTCCAGGAACTTCTCTGAAATTGAGAGAGGATCCCCCAAATTGCTGTAGGAAAGGGATAAGCATCATAGTGGGGTCTAATTTTCATCTGAAAATGCACCTAGAAGCAAACAGAAATCTATTTCCAGTTCACACTTTCTAGTTTACCAACTGATTCATTTTGACCAGAGTTGTGGGGATGTTTTGAAGCTTAACGTCCTTCCGGGCAGCATCTGGTATCATTTAATGGGCAAACTGCCACACCAAAATATTAAATTGGGTGGGGCTGGTGGGCTGATGGTTGCAAGATGGAGGCTACAGACCACCCCTGGGCTGCAGTTGCTCTGCCCTTGTGGTAGGACATATGTACACTATTCATACAAGGCAGGCCTACCCAGTCAATTTTTAACTATGAATTTTAAATTAGTATATTTTAAATGGCTTTATGTGTTTTAGCTGTATTTTAATTTATGATGTGCCCCACTTGGAGCCATGAGGAGAGATGGGTAAGAAAATCATTTATCATCATCAGTACTACTACCTGCCTCTCCCCATGGCTCCAGGTGGGGTATCTTATTCTTACTGGACCAAACACATGCCTCTGTATCGTAGCACTAATATATCCCTCATTTTGATGGCCTGAAGCACTCATTGTCCTCAGACAGTAGGCCACTGGTTAGAAATAAGAGGAGTTGCATTCAATATCTACAGTCTTAAGGGGTAGAAAAGCCCGGGGAATGACTGGTTGACCATCAACAATGACCTTTCTCCAAGTGCCCTCATGTAGTGAGTGTGGCTGGACATAAGACCTAACCGGTTCATATTAATTATGTTAAGGACAACATTAAAAGAAAAAGCCGTGACTTAAAGAGACGCAGCCTGATGTGGTGATTTAAGCATTGGGCTAGGACTCTGGAAGACCAGGATTCAAATTCCCACTCAGCCATGGAAACCCACTAGGTGGCCTTGGGTAAGTCATTCTCAGAGCCTGAGTAGTCAGATCATGTTGCAACAGGATCATGTTGTATGTAAAAGTCCTTTTATACATTTCTGCTAGCCAACAACTATTCCTAAACTAAGCTGAGTTTGTTAAGGTAATTAACATGATTTCAGTGCATTATTGATTCCAAATAGAGCCCACTCCATCCAAATGGGTATTAAAAATGCACAGATCTGTTTAAGAAATCATACATGTGTGTCCAATTATTAATTTCAGTGTAACAAGTGTAAATGGATGTACAACTCTCAGTTTATTCCACCACATGATTAGATTGTAATTGCTTATAATATTAAAAAATAAGTAGATTGAAACTGAAACATTAGCAGGCTTATCTCTCTACTTCCAGGTGCTGACACTGGAACAGCTGCTGCTGTTCTGTACTAGACATCAAAGAGGAAGTGTAAAGGCACCAGAATTAATTCTTGGCTTGAGTAATGAATTAAACTGGTACAGATTAGAATCAACCGTAACATTCAGCCAGGAAAAGGTGGGTGGTGGGGGAACTACTGATGAAAAGTAACTATTGCTGCTACTTAATAAGAAATGCCAAAAATTCAGAGAGATGCTCTGCATCCAATGTTGAGGAACATCTTAAGGCAAGAGCTGCTTAGAACGGTGGCTGCAGTAATTTTGGCATATAACAAAGAATGGATGATGTGTTTTGAACATGTTGTGAATGTGAAGTGTCTTTCTTTGCAGTTTTATCTTAGGATTTCTTTCTTTTTTATCTTCCTCGGTCTTGAAAAATAGAAAGAAAAAACAGAATAGAAAGAAATCACAACATTCACTGGAGGAGGAAGAATTTGAAGTGCAGTATTGTAATGGCTGCAGACAGAAGCAACAGATAATGTGCAGTATAATTGCTGTTCTTCAAAAGAGAATTGGAGAATAACAGAACTGTTCTTCTTATGTAATCATGGGAGTTTTGGAAAAGTTGCTGGAATATCAATATTTTTTACTGGCAAGTTTCACTGTTCATGGGGTAGGATGAATCTGGCCTGACTTATAATTTGTTGAGATAAACAGTTGTTGTTCCTGCATCCTTCCTGTGAGCATTTAGTTTTAATCTTTCAGTAGGCGGGTGGGTGGGCGAAAAATGAGGTTTTCAAAAACTAATAAAGGTACTCTTTTCCCCCCAAGAACAAAACAGGGACAATGGGATTAAAAAGTCATACAATCACAGAGGGGATTTTCCACAATTGCACAATAGCAATTGTGTAACCCTTCAGATATTGTTGGACTCTACCTCCCAGAAGCCTTCACCATTATAGCCAACAAGGAATACTGGGAGTTGCAGTTACTGCAGAGATCAATCTCCTGTCCACCAGTGTAGGGAACAGGCCTAAATCTATTGCCAATCTAGTCCCTGTCTACTAGCACAACATGACTTTCTTCTTCTGCATTTCCTCTCCCAGATCTCTACACTACTCAAAGCACTGGTCTGGATAGTTTCCCAGCTCTTTGCTGCAGATTTTGCTGATGAAGGAACAGGCACCCCTCAAGAATTTTTTTTTTCAAGATTTTTTTCAGAGTATGACAAGGAAGCTGAGTTGAACAAGTCCGTCAAGGTTTCTTAGCTTTTTCCAGCCTTGTGCCAACAGCTGTGTTGATTGTCAAGCCACCAGGTGGGCACTTTTGGGGGCTGCCTTAACAGAGCTTGGAAAACTTTGAATCACAACACCAATTTTCCTGTAGCTGACACGGCCACCAGTTACGGCCACCACTGTAGGTATAGCATATGTGATACTCCGCAATTGCTTAAATGCGCAGACGCAGAGGTCACTTATATGGAGGGTCCACTGCAGTTTCTTCTAATGTTTAGGTGGGATCTCTTTTCTTGTAACTTAAATCTAGTCAAGAAAGTAACCCCTCCACATCCTGTGATATCAGAGGTATCACAGTGACTGAGAGACTTAGCTATGAATCACAATTTATATCTCCCTTTTCCTCAAACTAGTTTACATCTCCCCTTTCCATGAACTCAGTAAATGGCTTAGAAAAGTCACTCTCTCTCATTTTCAATTCTCTCCTCAGGAAGAGGGAGATAATACTGAGCTTTCCACCATTCCCCTAGGGATTAGTCAGATAATGTGAAATGCATGCTCCGAATACTCCAGGTACGGCATAAATGCTTGCTAATTATTATGATTTTATTAACAATAAAATACTACTAGAATAAAAAAGAGAGGATCAAACTTTCTTTGTTCATGTTTGTTTCCAGGATGCAGATGACTACTCCAAGTACAACCTAACACCATTACATTACCTAAAAGAACTCCCCTCAAAATTACTGTTTTTGTTTTTTGTCTTGCTTACTTTTTTCTGAGATTCTGCCAATGAAGAGATCTGGGAATCTTGAAAATTTGCACACATTTTTGTACTCTTCTGACTGGCTTAATAAAGGTTACTGCCCTAATAGAGATTTTCTATCAAAGTATCTGCAATTCAGCAGTCTCCAGGATGCTTAACAAGGTGTGCTAAAACAAAAAGATATGTCAGCTGAGTTCCCAGAGAACAGTAAATCTGGTTCTGGTCTGCTGAATTTTCTCTCTTGTTATTATTGTCAAATCCATTCCCACAAACAAATGACATTTTCCTAAAAGCTGTAAACCCCACTCAGCGGCCTATTTTCTGTTGTTGACCTACAAGCATAGACTGTTTTAAGTCATGGCTTGTTGTTATGTCCAAAACTATCTATTGTCTTTGATTTGTGTCCAGCTATCCACACTGAAACTGGAGCTGACAAAAGGGATATGGGAGAAACAGACTAGAAATTGAGGAAAAATATTTGTTTAGCAATCTCCTAGACAATTAATGGCTACTGCAATAAATTATGACTAACACAAATCATAATTTAATGCGATGAACAAACAAAGGAATCCACTTTTTGATATACTACTTTATGAATACTAATTAGAAGCTAAGCTGATCGTATCTAAAATTTGGAAATGTTATTTTGTTTGGACTACAACTTCCGAATCCATAGGCTTTTCCAAGCTCTAAAGCAGAGACTGTTTCTCCATATGAAAGACATGATATTCAGCAAAGCAAATCCAAAGCTGTCTAGAAAAAAGCCACCTTAACCTGCCATCTAAAGCAAATTTTGCTATGGAAGGAATTCTACAATTGGTATGGAAAAGCAGTCTTGTTCTGAGCCCAGATATCAGTTGGTACATGATGTAAGACTTCCAAGAAAGATTGTAACACATATCATACAGGATTGTCTCTAAGTTATTTTCCATCTCTTTGATGGAAACTTCAGTTTTTCCCAGTCAATTTGCTCAGGAGCCACTGAAAAAAAAACTGCCACCAGGAGGCACAAGAGACATGCATGCACTTCAATCTTTATGGCTATTTTGCTCAGCTATTCATCAAATCATGATCACATGCACTAAGCAGGTAGATGAAGAAATGCTGGTGGGAGCCAAAAGGCGCAGCATAGAAGCACAGCAAACAAAACCCAAACAAAACTCCAAACCCAAACAATTCCTAAACTATGCTGAAACTTTCCATTAAAACAAAAGAATATAGTAGATTCTCTGTTTTCAAGGAGATAGTTGTGTTCCTGTTACAGCATAAAAAAGAAAGGGTATATGTGTGTGTGTAAGAATCTAACAGCATAACTGTTAGGGATAACTGATTTGTTTTAGCATGAGCTTTCATGGATTTCAATCCATTCCTTCAGAGGTGGCATAAAAAAAATCAATTCCACAGATTTAAGCTTTACATTTGTGGTGGAGGTAGGATTGGAACGTGGTGGAATACAGAATGATGTAAACTATGACACCCTTCAGATAATTGTGTAAGATAATATAGGTCTGTCAAGTGAGTGGTCTGTTAGTCCTGAGTGCAAAAACAATAAATTCTACTTATACAGAAGTCAGGTCCATTGAAGTAGGAAAATTTTCTGAAAGTTCTTTTGTCACATGCTTAACTGTGATGAAATCCTGTTTTTAATATATACAGTGTGCCAAGAATCAATTTCTTCTGTTCATACATCTTCAAATGGGCTGGAATTTGTGAATATATCACAATTCAGCTTTTTCTCTTTCCAACCTTCATTTGAATTTCTTTTCTTCCAGAAGAGCAACTTGTAAGTCCAAAGTTGATTGCCCAGGAAGGTTGAACTGTTTTGTGACTGGTTTTGGGTAGTGCCATTTATAACATCACAACTGAGTCCATTTATCCTCTTGCATGCAGATTGCTAACAGCAGGCTCTCGACTGTCATCAAAAAAAAAAAAAAAAGACTAGGGCATTCTAGTTCAGTATATAGGACACCCTATGCTTTGTGCTTTATGTGTCACTTTCTTACTCCTTCTGTAGTATATTAAGTGCATTAGTTAAAGCAGGGAAGTAAGACCAGAGAGACAGTAGAGCTTATTTTACTCTTAAATGGGGTAGTGCTTCTTCCACATGTGGACAATATGGAGTAACTTAACTAGGGCTAATCAAGAAAAACTATTACAGCCTCAGAAGTCCAAACTGGGCATCATCCATCTACTACCCAAAACGCACAAACAAGGTAATCCAGGGAGATCCATTGTCTCAAGCATTAGAACCCACACTTTTGATATATCTGGATATATGGACTTAATTCTCAGATCACATGCCACCAACATTCTAAGCTTTCCCAGCACATACAGCTAGAAATCTCTTTTCTGCCTATAATATCTTGATGAGATCTTTATTATTTGGGCACATGAAAACAGTCATTTGAAAAGTTTCACCAGGATTTCAACAACTTCCACCCTATTATCAACCTGAGCCTGGAAGAATCCACACAACAAATTTACTTTCTTGTCACCACTGTGCAATTGCACACTGGGCTTCTAAGTGTCACATGCTACCAAAAACCTACTGATCACTACATATACTTACATGCCTCCAGTTTCTGCCCAGAACACATTACCAAATCTATTGTTTACAGCCAAGCCCTCTGATACAACTGTATCTGCTCAGACCCTTAAGACAGAGACTTAAAGCATTTCGATTTACAACAGGCATTTCACAAACTACAATATCCACCTAAGGAAATGAAGAAACAAATTAACAAGGCAAGATTGGCTCCCAAGAACAATCTACTACAGGACAGACCAACAACATGAAACAATAGAACACCAAGTGGACCCCTACAATCCCCAGCTGAGACCTCTGAAACATGTCATCCATGAGCTACAACCAGTTCTAGAGAATACCATAGCCCTCTCACCAGTCTTACTGAAGTCAAGATATGCTATATCCACAACATTCCCTTCATCTACCAAGCTAGTAACTCTATAAAAAAGGAGATAAGCTTAGTCTGGCATGCCTTGTTTTTGAGAAATCCTTTCTGACTCTTAGTGATAATGGCAGTACAGCACATGTAAACAACAGGAATCTTCTCAGAAAAGGTTTCAAACCCAAGGAAACTGACTTTTGGTAAGCATATTTATTGCTTTCACATATCAACACTAACCGATCCCTGTAAAGATCTGAATGTAAAGATCACTGTAAAGAAACTGTAAAAGTCTGTATCACCTTATGCAGCACTTTGAACATTTGGGACAAAGCTCATGATTTACAGCTTCCTGGATCCTATTCCATTCTGCTTTCTCTTTATAACCTGAGGTTTAGGTATCACTCTGTACAGCATCTGAAGAAGTGAGTTTATATCCACAAAAGCTCATGCTAAAATTAATATCAGTTAATTTTAAAGGTGCTGCTACATTCCTTCCTTTCCCCCGCTCCTCATCCATTTTTCCTTCTTATATTATTAAGCCAGAACCACAAAACAAGGGAGCACGCTGGTGTACATAATTCCTATTGATCATAAGCCGCTAGGTCATACTTGGTGCATGTGATAATGGGGATTCCCATTATCCAGGGGAAAGAGCTGAAGGAAGACAGTTCTTTCTCTAGGGTAAACAAGGGGTTAATGAGGTGCTGGGTTTAGGGTTACATTTTATTGGGGGTCAGCATCACAGAGGACCTCACAAGTCACAAGGGTCAATTGCTCAATCAACAAGACCAGATAGGGGAAAGGATGGGATGCTTTGATGAAGATATTTTCAAAAGGCCTGAAATACCACAGAGGCCAGGAGAAGAACAAAGGGACTTGAGAGACAGAGAGACAGGTAGTAGGTTGAGTAGCTGTCAATCTCCTGCCTCCTCTTCCCAAAAAGACACTCTCTGCATCTGGACAATAATGTGAGTAGATAGGAATGTTCTCACCTAGTTGTGTTAGGGTTTTTTTTAAAGCTCTGGCTGAAATGATGTAAGTCTGTCTCATCTCAGGTTCCTGCAACTTCTTCCATTGTTTGGAAATATCAGTTCAGTTTTATGCAACACAGTTCAACTATCTTTAAATAGCAAAAGAAGGTTGTGTGCTGGTGAAGTCACAAAAGAATGGAAGCTTGAGCTTCTCCATCCCTGAAGTGGACCAATATTAAAACTACAAGCTTACCTCAAAGACAAGATTTCAATTTTTTTTAAAGACAGAATATGCAGAATTTATTTTGATGATGGAATGACTGCAACTTTTTGAAAAATAGAGAGCGTTGGCAAAAGTGCAGAATCACCCTGTCTGGCCCAGAATCATGACAATCAGACACAGAGAATTCAGGTCAACACTGAACAGACATACAATTCTTTCCTCACAAAAAGGCTCAGGTGGCAAACAGTACAGATAAGGCAAAAAACATTCAGGTTTGAAAAAAAAACACAAGTCAATTGTACTTCCTGATTCAGGAGGTTAGACTGCGTTTCACCTGTTCTTACAGGCTACTATACCAGACAGCTCTTCTGTATCATACAGTATACAACCAGCAAAGAATGGAAAACTCTTAGATAAGAATACTGTAACTGTCTATCTCAGAGTTGGGAAATGCATGGTCCTCCAGTAATTATTGGACTACAGACTCCCAGTGGTTTGTTTAATGTAGAAGTGGGCAAAGTACAGTCCCTCGGTCACTCAAACGTCAATTTTTTGCTCTCAAACCACTCCAGGGGGCTTGAAGAACATTTTTGCCATGTTTTGCCCCTTTCCCTAGGTTATTTAAGTCCACGGAAGGCCTTTTTTAAAACTAGGAGTAAACTGGAAGTAATTTCCAGTCAATTCTAGTTTTTAGAAAAGGTCTCTCCTGGGCCTAAAAGGGCCCCAGGTTTCATAAAAACATGGTGAAAATGCTTTCCAATATCCCCTAGAAGATGTTGGGGGGTAACTTGGGACATTTTTTTTAAAACTCTGCGGTGCTGGAGGATGCAGTCCTCCAAGTTATCCTGGGGGCTCATGTAGCCCCCTAGCCTCCCACTGCTGCCCGCCCCTGCTTTAATGGTAAGGGATGATGGGAGTTGCAATCCAACAACATTTGGAGGGTCATTTATTTCCTGAACATGTGCTAGCACTCGTCATCATCACCAGCATGCTCTTCCATGACAGCAAAATGCATGATCTTACACACTTCTGTTGCCATGTTTGTCTAAAGCTACCTTGCGACTAGGGTAGGTGTGTGATTCCTATCCTTGGCCCTGCACAGATGCTTGTGGAGAAGCATTTAACTTGGAGGGTCTTTTCCAGGAAAGTCCAGGGGATCTTCTTTCATTTATCTTTTTTAAATTCTGTAGTCCAGAAATCTGTAAGAAAAAAAGGTGATAGACTAAATTGCATGACGTCTAAAGAGAGAGAAGATATATCCAAAAAACAAAGAAGGAAGATTTGAAGCTAAATAAATAAGAAAAAAAAATATTTTGGAACTCAGATAATAGATTCTGGTGGCTCGTAAGACTTTAGAGTTCATACAAAGATTAAAAACTATCTGGTTATTGGCAAACATGAAACCGGAAAACAACAACAACAAAGAAGAGGGTATTAGGTAATGTGTTATTTTCAAAAAGATATTAATAAAGACTCGAGGCAAGATAAATTCCCCAGTGAGCATGCATTTTAGCTGCAAAGCACTGAACACATGGCATTGTTATGTACATGCATCCTATACACTGCCTGAACTCCTGTACATGCTTACCTGTGAATAAGTTCCATTGAACCTATCTATAAAATAATGCATCTTTAGAACACTTGGAATCTAAATGGACCATGATCATTTCTTTGGAGGATATTTTTCATTTTTCTATAACCACTATAAATAAATCACAGTGTGGAAAAGTCACTTTGCTGGATTATTTTTCCCAGAATCCATCAGCCAGCATGGCCAATGGTCAGAGCGTCTAAGAGAATTCTGGGAGCTGCAGGTCTCCAAAGTAACTTTTTCAAGTTCCTCCTACACTATTCAGAGAATCCTAACTTTCACTTTTGGGGCATGACATACACAGAGCAAAAGATAAAGTTTCTACCCTTCATGTTGTGGACTTCCCAAAATGTTTATGCTTGATATTTCTTTGGGTCATAAAAAGCTGTATGCAAAATTGTGCTCACTGTATATGCTCCAAACAGGTAATTACTTGGATTATGGTCCCAAAGATAATGGCTATTTCTCACATGTTCTTTCATGGTGAATTATTTACCTGATTTAACAACATTTTAAAGTCTATTTTTAAGTCTGAAAATGCCTTTAAAAATCCACTTTTCAGACAAGAACAGACGTTGTAAATGTTATTTTTGGAGAATAATTCCCATAATCCCCTAACCATCATAGTCACCGACCATTCTTGTATAAGGAGTCTGGAAAGTGTTGTCCAGGCAAGTAAATTTTTCAAGCTTAGACCAGAAGTAGTACCTGATTAAGGAGGGAAATCTGTTTAGTCAACTGAAATATCTTATTGCTGGAACGGGCTGCTTTGAGACTGTGGGGATCTATTTTGGTGCTTCTTTAGTAGAACATAAAGTTCTACCAACCAGACCCAGGCGCTAATTGGTAACTCAGTGAATGGAGTTAATTATCCACTATCTATTATGAAGCCTACACAAATGTAAACATGAGTTATCCAAGACTGAGTCTTATAATACAACAGACTAATGAGTAGAGATAAAGACCTGCTCTAACACACAATTCGAATTCCCTTTTTGCAGAAGAGAAATACTGAAGCCATGAGACGAACAATTAGCACTGGACTGTCCTCAACACCGATTGTTCTTCTTATACTCTTATTTGCTCTTGATGTTCTGCTCCAACAATACTAAGAGTCAGAAGTTTAGTGCAGGTCAGTCACAGATCAACCAGTAGGTTCCAGTTCTGGGAAAAAGACTGGATACAAACAAACAAGCATATGTTGGTCTGTCCATAGGAATCAGACACTGTAACCAGCCTTTTCCAACCTTTTATCCTGGAGAAACCCTTGAAACAATTTTTAGGTCTTTAAGAACCCCGGTACTAAAATTATTATATCCAAGGCTCAAAATAAAATATCTGTCTGCCTCCCACCATCACAACCTCTTGAAGAACCTAGGATTTCAGGGAAACCTGGTTGAAAATCTCTGCTCTGAACAATCCACTGATTAAAGCAACGCAGCTTGCAGCCAGGCTGGCTGGGGGATTCTGGGACTTGTTATCCAAAAAGTAACTTTCCCAAGTCTTCAATCTATGATGAGATCCTGCCTAATCTTCCACTTACCCTTCTCTGGAGGGGCCACCACCATGAGGTGCAAACTCTTAAGTGATTTTCTGACACACAAGCACCTTTTATGTCTATCTAATCCCACAGAGCGGGAAAGAAGCATCACCTAGAGCTTAGCAGAGTGTGAAGCAATACCCAACAGTGAGGGGAAGTCATTCTTGCTCGTCATCCAACAGCCACCATCGACCACTAGGGTTGTGCCGGTCACATAAGATGACAAGGGACTGGCCAAATACAACACACTGTGGGCGATCTCAGTCTTATTCCCAGGCCGCTGAAGAGGGATTTCTTGATAAATGTTTCTGCTTTCTGCATGAGGTGGGGCTGAAAAAGAAGGAAGGAAGTGAAAACCTGGATCCCTGGAGATAAAAACCATGTGAATTTCAGGCTAGAACAATCACCTTGTTCTTATGGCTCTAAATTCAGAAACATGGATATCTTATCTGTTCCTGAATGGATCAAAAACTAAAGTAAATAGCAAAGCATCTATAAATGTTTTAAAAATATTGCACTTTTTATTATATGTTAATATATCTACATTTTTGCAGGCAGTGGTAGAGGCATGGAACTCATAACAGTAAAACAGCTGGGTATTGTTGGCATATAAAAAACACTATGTTGATGGGGGATGATGGGATCTGGAATCCATCACATCTGGAACATGCCAGGATGAGGAAGTTGTTTTAGATAGCTACATCCCTCTAAGTGTACACTCCCCCTTGTCCCCTTCTTTGGGTAAATCTTCTTTGGGCATGCCCACACTATACCTCCAATCAGCAGCTCATATCCTACCTAAGCGACGCATGCCCTCTGTGCCCAAAATGGGACCCGGTGCCAGGCTGTTCACTCTGATTCTGTCAGGCCCCCATTCCACAGCCAGATGTTTTGTCATTGCATCTGTCAGGGAACAAACACACACATAGACTCAAAAATAAATCTGAGGGGGCAAAGGAGACAAGCAAAAGAGCTTGGAAACTACAAGCACTACCACTCCCAACCCACAGGTGTCTTTTTTCTTCTTTAGACTGCACTTTACAAAGCATTGCCCTTAAAAAGAATGTCTCATGATGAAGATAAGGTCCATGCAGATGTATTTTAATACTGTGGGGACAAAAACAGAGGCAAAAGCCAATTAATCAAGCAAACACACACACACATACACCACCTCAGCTAGTCTATTCTTTATATAAGGGAAACAGACAGTGAAACATCAGCCAAGCACCCAAACTGTGTCCAAACCCAATGGGGTGCATGAAATCCAGAGCAATTTGCAAGAACAGGATTTCAGGTTAAAACTATGGAAACAGTACATCATTTGATAGACACAACCACGATGCAAATATGTGCCATCTTGGGTTGAGAAGCTGGGTGTTGTATCTCTCCCACAAAGCAACTCTTCTAAGCTCTGTCTAGAACAGAATCGGGAACACGAGGTCGTCCAGATGCCATCAGACAGCAGTTCCCACTGACCCTAGCTAGTGTAGCCTGTGGTGAGGAAGCTGCTGGGAGATGCAGTAGAACGATTTCCAAAGGGTGGTATGTCACACATGCCTGGTCTATAAGCAGCCATGTCAAGAGAAATATTTAGCATGGGAATAGAGATGCAGGCCAAATTGCATTACTGTTGCTTCAGGAAAAATTGAGCCATCATTCCCAGAGTGTTTGAAGTGCCAGATGAAGATCATCTCCCAAACCAGCAGCAGGCAAATGTAAAGGGGGGAAGGTCTAGTGGTCATTCCCCCTCCCTTTCCATCAACCCCCTCTGTAGGCTATAGTGTTGCTGTCAGCATGATTGGAAGTGACCCAATTTCATTTCTGATTTCAGTTTTCAGCTGGAAAAAAAAAAGAGGATGCCTGGGGATTCTGGGAGGCAAGAAGACCCAAACCATGTTTTTATGGCAGTTTAAGTGTTTGGAGCCACATTTTCACTTAAGAGATCCCTATGGGTCTTTGGGGGCTACAAAATGGAGAACTGTGGCCACCCTTTTCCGACCCCATGAGGTACACTTTGGGAAAAGAAATGAACAAACCCATAATATTTTAAGGTCCACAAAAAGACCAGAGGAAGGAAGAATTGGGCAAAGACACTTTTATTCTTAAGTGAGTCATCAAGATCTTCCTGTGAAAAATGAGTAGAATCAAGTGACACCAAGTGTCAAAGTCCAGTTCTCAGACGACAAACTAAGGGAGCCTCACTAAGTTACAGACTCCATAATTGCAAAACATGGATAGGATACAGATAAGGAGAAGGTGAACAAAATGGCAGACAGTTCACAGTACCTATGGCTGCCTTAGCTGTGCCAGCGTGCATCTGGAGAGCCTGACCTTTGTAGCTGAGAGTTGCTGTCATATTGACAATAACCCCTCCATGGGCCTAGATGAAGAGAACAAAACTTGACTCAGAGAAGGTAGGCAAAAGAATTAACTGCAAGTACAGAAGACAGAATAAAAAAAACAGCACAATATAGTTAGCATTAAAAATAAAAAGATACTCAAAATGCACAAACAGTAGCAGCTGCAAGGGGACACAACCTGTTTATGAAGTCTTTAATGCTGCAACAGCAAAAGAAAGACACAAAACTGTAGTTTCCAAGAGTCAGTAAGGCGAAGAGTTTAGGAATGTTGGACTAGGACTAGAGAGAACTGAGTTCAAATTTCCACTTAGCCCTGAAGTGGCCTGAGTGACCTTGGGCTCGTAATGCTCTCTAGCCTCCCACAGCTCACAGGCGTGTTGTGAGGTTAAAAATGGGAAGGATGATAATGGAAAATGAACAAGAGGAGGGGAGTCACTGAGCTTCTTGAGGGAAGGTGGAATATAAATGTAACCAATTAACAGATAGTCAATGCTGTTTTTTCAGCACTGTACAATAGCATTTAGATTGTTTTAACCAGTACCATAGGTGGTCCTGCATCAAAACATTTGGAGACTCTCACATGTTTAACTGCTCATACTGCAACCCAGATGTTACTCTTTCAACAAGAAAACTATGTGAGGTCATGAGCTAAAATGTTACTTCCATTTGCCAGCTATTTCTGAGCCTGTTTTCCTCCCAAAACAATTAGTGGCTACAATCACACAGCATCCTAGTGCAATAAGACTTACCTAAAACACATACACTTTCAACACTTCTATTGCAACAAGGATGAAGAACAGAATGCACTCCAGTGGTTGTTGGATTGCTACTTCCAGTGTTCCTCACCACTGGCTGTGTTGCCTGATGGAAAGTGCAGCCCAACATCCTTTGGGGAACACTGTTTCTCCACCCTTGACTTTTTTGTACTAGGTAGCTGGATAAAAACAAGAAGCTGGGGGAACACCCGTTCATTCTGTGGAATAATGTGAAAGCACAGTGAATGTTATACTTTTAAAACCGAATGTTCCACCTTTCCACTGCGTATTCAAGGCATCTAAACTGGCTAAAGCTTACAAACCACTACCTGCTTGAGAAATTTGGGAGCCAGCATCTTAATAAACATCTCTTGCATCCATTGCTTTTTCTTCCTCTCCATTCTGAATATATAGAAGAGGACAACCACCAAAGGGTATTATGAGGACCTGCAGTCTAGGGGGAAGAAACTATAGTATGGTGGCCAAGCACACCTCAAAATCTTGGTGCTAAACAAAGTCTGAAATAAAGGAACAAGGGGTTGGAAACTTGTACTCTCCAGATATTGTTGGACTGCAACTCCAATCAGCCCAAACAAGAATAATGGTGAGGAATTATGGGAGCTGCAGTCCAAAATCATCATCTGGAGGCCACAAGATCCCCACCCCTGACACAGACAATTATTCCAAGAATGCAGGAATTCAGGAATGCATAAATCCAGATGCAGGGGGGCTTCTCCAATGTGTCACTCAAAGACCTCCCAAGGGAGCAAAACTTACACGGAGGCACTTTTCATACAGTACTTTCGAGACGTTGAAGGTTCCCAAGGTGTCAATCTCAATCACTGTTTTGTAACCATTGAAGGACAGAGCACTGGCTGGACAAAGGAAGTTACCAGCAGCATCTGTGGAAAGCCATCAGGGACAGTGTTAGGACAAGAGAGGACAACAAGGTTGGCATTATGGCATGTGCCATGGCTCTGCCACTCTACCTGCAATGAACTCAGCCTCTGTCAAGCCGAATCACTCCAGATGTTTTAGATTAGACTTTTCACCAGTCCCAGGAACCACGTCCAATGAGCATGGTTGATGGAAGTTGTTGTCCAAAACATCTGGAAGGCACCAAGTTAGCATAGGCTAACTTAAAGTTAACTACCTACTACATAAATCAGTACAGATCTCTCGTCACCCAAGAAGATCATCCTCCTGACCTAGACCAAGAATGAAAAGCCTTCAAGCTTGAGTGATTTACTCTGTTTTTACTCCAAGAACCCCATGAACTTCATTGCATAACCATGGGCTCTTATTCACTCTTACTCTGTTTAACCTGTTTCAGAAATGGGAAGAAGAGGAATCCTACTGACCTCCCTAAAGGAAAGACAGAATATAATAAATATGCCCAAAGAAAATACCAATTTGAGCTTGCAACAGAGACACATTTAGAGCTCAAGAATTCTGAGCTCAGGAATGTATTCTCATGAGCAGAACTGAATGGAGGTCACAATCTTGCCACACTTCTATCTAATCTTTCATTTTCAGCAGCATAATTCAGGGTGTAGAAGGAGTCCTTTATTCCCACGTTCTTCTACAATTAGGTCTAAATTTTTTAAATAATGTAATGAATGTTGCTCAGAGATCTACCAAGAGATCAGAACTTGGTGATGTTGGATTTCTGGCCTACAGCTCCCAGAATGTCCCAGCCAACACAGCCAGTAACTTCTCCAAGCATTGCAAAAGATTCAGAGCTGCTTTCTTCCCATCTATGTCCTAGAGAGTCTATCAGTGACCAATGTTTCCCAGCCCAGAGACTAAGGATAAGCAGATAGCATCCCCAAAGAAGACTGACAAATAACTCACTGTTAACCAGAATATCAATCTTCTCAAACTCCTTCAGGGCCTCATCCACAGCTGCCATGATTGTCTGGGGTTGCCTGACATCTAGAGTAAGGGCCAGGCATTTTTGGCCTGTGGCTGCTGACAGCTTCTTGGAAGCCTGTGAAGGAAACAAAGATCTGACATCTAGATGGCCACTTTTTCCTGTGTTCAGGGCACAACACATCCAGCAGAAGACATCATAGACTGGCATAAAGGCACCTATGTTGAGAATAAAGGCAGAGTGTGGAAACTTCTCTTTTTTAATGATAAGCCCCGTAATTCTTCAGGCAGCACAGCCACTGGCCATGTTGCCTAGAGGATCCTGGGAGTCATAGTCCAAAAAAAAAAGATAAATTCTAGTTTTGAAAATAAATAGGTTTTCATGCTTTATACTGTTTATGAATGAAGCTTCTCTGCATTCAGAGAAACTCCAGATGGAAACTAAAAAGTCCTAATAAAATGAGATGACAAATATGTAATGTATGTACATAGACTAGGAATATAAAGGCAGAGCATGTGTGTTTGCAATGTGGAAAGTGGCAATGGTAAAGCATCTTTATGTGCCAAAGGACTCAGGTTCAACTCTCAACAACTCCAGCGATCAGATAGCAGGTGCTAGGTAGGATCACTATCACTTGACATCCTCCAGAGCCACTACTACTCAAAAGCAAATTAGCTGTCACAATACCTACCACTCTCCAGATTTGTCAGACACATTCCCCAGCCACCACCGCCAATGTTATCTAGGTTTGACAGAAGTTGTAGTAGATGGCACCATGTTGGGGAAGGCCAGAATAGACAACACTGGATACAGAATATGGTGAGGTTTGCTTTGTTGGGCAAAATAGGCCAATTAATTCTGCTATGTGCTCTACTAAAAGGGGTATGCAATAACTACGCAGAGCACTGAATTCCCATTGCCCACTTAACCACCAGAAACTCTGCCCAGTACCCCCTCTCTGTTGTTTCATCCAGCATCATTCCATACTTATCTTTGCTGGCTAAACCATTTTCTCTGATTAAATTTAAAACAAGGGAAGCTAAAACTTCCAAACACAACTTTGGTTCATTCCAACAAGTACCACACAGGAGATGTTCCTATTGGACTGTGCTCATTGATCTGATCTGTCTATTTTTGATACTTTCACCACTGACCCTGCCTCAGAACTGGTGCTTGGAACAGACATCTTGCAGCAAGGCTGCTTTTACTGAGAAGACACTGACTTGCTGCTAAAAACTGCACATCCGCTCACCTCTGTCACTCTTTGGAGGTTTCTGCTAGCAATAACAGTTTGGCAGCCATGCCTGTAAAATAGAAACAAAAACATGCAACGTGACAAGAAGGACACAGAACAGCCTGAGTCCATGTCTTATGCATCTCTTGCAAAAAATTATCAACCACAGCTCCTTAGGAACTGTTGGATTACAGCTCCCAGAAGCTTCTGGCATCATGGCCAATTGTCAGGGATCTGGGAAGCTTCAGTGCAAAAGTATCTGCAGACCCAAGTTTGGGAGCATTGGCATCATACATTTTACTCAGCTAAGGAAGAAGGGCATGTGTGCATTTTGATTACCTTAATATAATGAACTGAGCAATGACATAACTAGAACACCATAAATGTGGGGAAAGGTTTCTTCAGCAACCATGGATTGCTGTCCCTCATGCACTGAAAAGTATTTGGGGTTGCTCAGTCTGGTATGGACATTATGACCTATTAACATAGCAAAAGACCTGTTCCCAGTGGAAACAAAAATGAAAGGTTGTTTTGTTTTGTCTTTTGTTATACATCCACACAGCCGCCTACACTTTTGGATTCTCCTTAGGATATTGCTGTCATGATGCATGATTACACTTCAAAATCTGCTATTACCCCATTGCTTAACCCACAGAAGTGAAGTAACTATGAAAAGAAGGCAAATAATTTTGTGCTGTGAAAATGACGGAATACAAGCTAAGCTTGTCTTGAAAGTGTTGCAGGCAAAAAATATATACAAACCTATAAGACTAGTGATCCAACACTCTGTATCCAGAAACACAATTTTTAATGCAGAGTAAGCCTGCCTTGCTTGCTTCGATGATATAATCTAGCCAAGCCAGCAGGGGCAATGAGAAGATATCATTTGCCCTGGTTGGGTTTACAGTTGCAAGCTCCAGTCAAAAGTTCTGGGCTCAGTCTCCGGGTTTGGTCCTTAAAAGTGCAATGCAAAAGTCCAGCAAGGCTGGGAAAGCAAAGACTATTTAGTGTCTTGTGAACCTCAAAACAACTGATGTGAGAACAGGGACGGGAATCCAACAGTGGTCTCATGGTAACCACCGATGTGTTGGCATTCTTTGTGATAGTCCCTATAAAGCCACACTCCCAAAGTAAGTTCAAAATTGAAATTATGTTGATATATATCTCTCTCCAGATCAGAGTGGGACAATGAAGAAAGTATTATCTCTATCTATCTGTAAATGTACTTCCATGATATGTAAATGTTTTGCATTCTAACAGCTCAAAATATGTTGTTGATAGGAAAATCTTCCCCTTCACAATCTACTATGAGGATTGCAGCTAAGTTCAGAGAAGGCAGATGACTTCATCAACCCCGTTAATAAAAAATATCCCAGTGCATCAACCCTGTGAGCATTGGCTCCACTACAACAATGGGCCCCCACTAAGAAAGATCTGATCTATTCTATAATATGGCAATTGGGTATTCCTGTAGGAAAGAGTCAAGGCATGAAGCATGCCCCTAAGGCATGCAGCAGAAAACCCCAATTGGATGCAATTTCAACAGCCTGTTCAGGGAAATGTGCATCAAATGTCAGAAAGCCAGCAGAAAACATGGCTATCCTAGGGCATGATGTAGCTGCAAGGGGAGGGCAATGTTTGTTTTCCAGGAACAGAGGCTCAGCCAAGGAAAATGATAAAACAGTAGCAACCCTCTAAATGTAGGAGGAACATGTTCCCAGTCCCAAAGCCTCTCCAGGCCTCAGTCATACCTCATCAGAATCTCAGCTATGCGGAATCCAATACCAGAGCCACCTCCAGTGATAAATGCGACTTTCCCCTAGGAAGACAGAAGAAGGAGGACACTGAGCCAATGGGATTCATACAGACTTTTACAAAAACTGCAGCAAACACCAGTGAAGATTATGACGAAAGAAGAAGCAAATCCCCTCAAGTCAGCTCACATCAGTTCCAGGTAGATCAAAGGGTTCTTATATCACCAGCTTACTAGAAACCGGTGACATAAAAGGCAGCATCTGAGGTAAAATGACCAATCTGTTTTTTGCTAAAGAAACATAAAACGCATGGGATGTTTCTGTTTCTGCAGGGCTCTTGGATCTAAGTAAAAATATGGTTCTCTCATATGAAAAGGAGTTCATATTGGGAATTAGTAAAGAATTTATTTCACTCTTTTGTGTCCCAAACACATATATTTACTACTTTCTGTGACTGAAATAATACTTTCTTAAGACTCTGACATGTAAAAGAGGACAGAAAAAATAATCTTGTTACGTATAATAGTACATATACATAACAGGCACCTGTTATGAACATTCCAGCTGGACTTGAAAACTTGCATGCTTAGTCAAAGATAGCTCTTCACTAAGGGTAGTCAACAACTTCAAATGGCCGTGATGAGAACCTGCACTTTGCAAAATGCTTAGAAAAAAGAGGAACTTATTTGCGGCAGAACTATGGTATGGGCATTGTGCTTTTACATAGCCGCTCCTGCCTTGAGGCAAGGTCATATTGGTAGGAATAGAGGTGAGTGAAAAAAAGGAATGACTGAAACTTCATGCAACCAAGCTTTAAGATGCAATCCTATACACAGAAGCATGTCCTGCTGAGTTCAATAGGACTTATTCTCAGGTAAAGGACAGCAGGCTTAAGACAGGCTTGGCAGACCTATTTTATTTGTTACTAGAACACGAAGATCCATCAATCAGAGCCAGATGCAAAAGATATAAATTAGAATTAAAAAAGGGCATCTTGGTCTGAGGGATTTGCTTTCAGTACCAGGACCGAATTAAACTCACAGAGTTGTTCTTGTTATTTTAACACAAAGGTGTGTTCCTGGTTACTCTAAGCTTTCTTTACTCCAGCACCTTAATCTGGCAAGTAGGGGAGAGAATCTCTTTGTTGTTGTTACAGTTAAACAACACCCTTGCCCATCCACATTACTGGAAACATAACCTCCCCCAAAATATTAGCATTTTTTCTAAAGTTCAAATAATAGAAAAAAATTAGTAGTCATGCTGGTTGGGGGATTTGGGGTATTAGTGCCCCCAAAGTAGCTTTTTCACGCTCATTCACTATGAGTCACCCAGAGACCTATTAATAGACCCTAACCTAGCTTTTTCCCAACCATGTATTGATGCCTTGTTTTTCATCCCTACAGAGGCATTTAGCCCTTCTGTTAAAGTGACTCTGTTGTGTCTTGCTAGCCTAGCTTCTTTTGATGCAAAGTCTCCTCACATATACTTCCATGCTGGTATCTTTGTTAATATGTAAACTAGCTGGGTACAAAGGTAGGTTCAGCAAGGAAGGTCCCCGGAGGTTTGCAGCTATATCTTACCAGTTTGTGGGTTTTTCCCTCGCTATTATTCACAGTTTAGGGGGGAAAAACATTTTGGGACTAAACCCACAAACTTAATCTAAGATAGGGTGGACAACAATTTCCACCAGAGTGCAGTCCAAAAGCATACAGAGGACCAAAGGTTTGCTGTTCAAGCAACACACAGAAAGAAACACCATGCTAGCTGACATCTCTGCTGAAAGGATGGAGTTGTGCCAGACAAAGAACTAGAATCATAGAATCATAGAGTTGGAAGAGACCACAGAGGCCATCGAGTCCAACCCCCTGCTATGCAGGAACACCCATCAAAGCACTCCCAACAGATGGCAGAAGTGGGAAGTAAAGACAGGAAAAACATGCAGGGTTCCGTTTATCTGGTTCAGAGTCTTCAAGTAGAATCCTGCCAGCTGGAAGGGTTATCTTGGGACAACTTACTTGAGGATGTCAGGGCTGAAGAGGTAGGTGTATTCCTGGAGACAATCATCTGTTTCAACATCAGGAGGAGGCTGGCAGGCAAAACCAAGTTGGGACATGGCTTCTTGGCCAATTCTGCAGAAAACAAACTGCAAGTTACCACAAGCCCAGAAGAACAAACCCCAACATGTGTATCTTCTCTATCCACAACACGTGCTGGCCATTGAGAGGACCAAAGAAGAAACAACAGGGAGGCAAAGAGGATTTTCCTCAATCAACATCTCTGGTCAGGAAATGGCATTCTTGGCTTTGATGGGGAGATGGCCAAAGTACAGAATGGAAGGAACCCCTTCTGATCATCTAGTCTATAATACTCTCTTTTAAAGAACAAACAATAACAAGGAGAGGATAACAAAAAAAACAACAACAGTCATTATCGTTGTTGTTATTTCTATCCCCAGTTTGGAATTCAAGGCACTTTATAACATAGTAAAAAAAATGCATCATTAAAAATCCACAAGATATAAAAGTTAAAACAAGATTAAACAATAAAAAATTGTAACAAAAATTTTAAAAACTAATGTGTCATTAAATATGCATGCATGCACACACACACCAGCAAAATAATTAGCAAGATCGAGCACGTTATTTCGGTGGGATGGGCCTTACGTAGTCAATCACCGAATGTCTGTCTAAACAGAAAAAAAAACCTATAGTTTTCTGTGAAAAGAAAGTAGAGAGGTTGCAAATCTAGAGTGGTGGGACAGAAAGAGGCCCCCCTCAGCAGATCTCAAAGCACGGGGAAATATGGTTCTTCAAATAACCTGGACCCAAGTCGTATAGGGCTTTGTAGGTCAAAATCAGCACTTTCAATTGTGCCCCTACATGGACCAGCGAACAGCTGGTGCAACAAAGGGGCTGTGTGTTCCCTGTAGCCAGCCCTAGTTACCAGTCTGGCCGCAGCTCTTCAGACCAGCTGAAATTTCTGAACGCTCCTCAAAGTCAGCCCAACTTAGAACACATTATATTAATCTAAGCAGGATGTAAATAAAGCACGTGTCGCTGTGGCCAGTCCAATGTCTCAAGGAATGCATGCAGTTGGCACACAAGCATTAACTGTGCAAATTCACTCCTGGCCACTGCTGAAACCTTAGCTTCCAGCTCAGAGTTGAATCCAGGAGCATACCCAAACTGCAGATGTGCATCTTCAGGTAACTCCCTCTTGCACAGCTGAATCCCTGTTCTCTGATCTGGCTTTTGACTGACCAGGAGCACCTCCATGTTGTCTGGATTAAATTTCAACACTTTCACTCTCATCCAGTCCATTACTGATAACAGCAAAACAGTTTCCTCAATTTATGATGAAACAGAGTAATGGAGTTCACTGTCATCTCCATGATCAGGGGCACTGTGACACTGTGGGTTTTATTTCCAGTCTCTTAAGAGACTTCTGGGCCTTTGCAAGACGGGAAAATTTCCCCTTTCCCAGTTTTTTTACTAGGCTTCTTGCCAGCCTTCCAAAGCTGACTTCCACGCATGGAACACTGGCAATCTCCCAGTTCATATGCTGCTGCCACCACCCCCCTGAATTATGAATTACTTAGACAGAACAGGGGGCTCTGCCTAATCCCAAAGGCGTAAGGAACTTCTACCTCCCCCTTGCCCTGAGTGAGAGGTCCTATGTAGCGTGTCCCAACCCTGGCGTGGAAATGGAGAGAAACGGGGGTTTATAAAAGTTTTTTAAAATCAAGGCATGCAAATAAACAATATCACACTTGGGAGACCCCCTCTCCCAGGTCCCTTTTATTTACAAGAACTTACAAAACAGATATAACAGCACAGATACATTCTTAAGATCAGCCAATTTCCCAAAATAATAACATTAGCCCTAACGGGAATTTTATTTATTTTAGTTACTCACAATTAGGTTATCCCTAATGGTTAAAGGAGGGGGGGGGGGGTCCGGGAAACCAGGGCATGCTGCCAGCCCCCACGGGCCCCCCACTCTCCTCTCTCTCTCTCTGTGTCTCTGTCTCTCTCTGGCCACATGGCCTCTCAGAAGTTTTATTTTCCTCCTTGGAAGGATCTGGAAGCCTCTCCAAGATCCCCGCCTCTTTCCTTTTTGGTTGGTCAATTCTCACCTTGTGACCTGTGATGCTGACCCTTTCTTTTTGGTTGGTCAACTCTCACCCTGTGCCCCTTTGGGTTTTAAATCCTAACATCTCATTAACCCTTGGTTTACCTGGAGGGAAGTATCTCCCTTTGATAAGCCTAGATAATGGAAAAGCCCCATTATCACAAAATCTCAGAAGGGTTTGGGAACAGCTGAAGGCTGGAACCACCCCCGGCTGGGATTTCATCCTGGGACCTAAGAAAGGAAAAGTCAAAGAATAAATGCAAACACACACAACAGTACTTTTTAGCCATATTCTCAATGCGGGACATGGAAAACTAGCCCTCTTAACCTCCCTCCAGTCCTCTGGTGAAAAGGGAACCCGGAACCACATAAAACCCCCAGCCACGTGCTGAATTTTGAAGTCAAAGTCTTGTGGGGGCAGGCCCCATCGTAGTAACTTCTTTTATTTCCCCCCGGCATGTACCCCATGGAGGGCAGCATGATAGTCTGGAGGGTGAAGTGACGTCCCCAGACGTATGGTCTACTTCTCTAATGCATATACAATAGCATAGCATTCCTTCTCTGGTATGGACCAATTGGACTCCCTTGCAGAAAGCTTCTTGTTGAGGAACAAGATGGGATGCAAGGTGCCATCCGGACCCTTTTTGTAGTAAGACTGCCCCAATGCCTCTGTCAGAAGCACCCTTAGCCACTACAAACGGCTTGTCAAAGTCTGGTGCCCTGAGCACAGGTTTCTGCCATCAAGGCCTGTTTCAAGGCTGCAAGGGCTTCTTGACACTCTGCTGTCCATTTCACTATTTTTTAGGCTTCTTGGAACCTGTCAGGTCTGTTAGAGGTGCTGCCCATTTGGCTATAGTTGGGCACGAACCTCCGGTAGTCCCCCAGCCAGGCCAAGAAAGGACTGCACCTGCTTCCTGGAACAAGGAATTGGCCAGCTATTAATAGCTTCCACTTTGACTTGCAGTGGAGTGATAGTCCCCTGTCCCACTTCATGGCCAAGGTAGGTCACTCTGTCCAGTGCAAACTGGCACTTCTTTGCTTTGACTGTCAGTCCAGCACACTAATGCGTTGGAAGACAATCTCCAAGTGTTTCAAGTGATCCCCCCAGGAGTCTGAGAAGATTGCAATGTCATCTAAATAAGCAACAGCAAAGTCCCCGCACCCTCTTAGCAAACAGCCCCCACCAGCCTCTGGAAAGTTGCAGGTGCGTTCCGTAGCCCAAAGGGAAGGACTTTTAAACTCAAACGGGGAATTTTTGGTGATAATGTTTCGATGTTTAGATTTTTGCTGGGTTTCCAATGCCCTTAATAAAGACTTTTGGGTATTACCCTGTCCCAATTTCCCCAACAGCATCTCTTTCAGGTAATTTTTAATGTCACTATTCATTTTCTTTTCCACAAAAAAAAAATTCCCTTTCCCCCCTTTTTGGGCACTGGACAACGGGGGATGCCCATGGACTGCGGGGGGCGAATGATCCCCATTCCAAACTTTTTCCCCTCCCTCCTCTCCCTTTTTCCCTTTTGGGGGAAGGGGCATGGCTGTTTCTGATGGCCTGCTGTCATCTGCGGCTACCACATGTTGAGGATCTGTGGTGCGACCTGGGATAGGTGAAAACAGGGTGGTGAACTTACCCGTCAAGTGAAAGAACTGCTTGCGTTGTTTCGCATTGAGTCTCGGGGGGGGTTTTCACATCATCCAAGCTACCCCCCCCTTCCCGTCATAAAAGCACCTTCAGGCCACTCTTCCTCCTTTTTCATCTTCCTGGACTGAAAGTGTGAAAAGGGGGTATGGGCCTCTCATAAAAGGGTTTCAGTGAATTCACGTGATACACTTTTGGTTAAAACCCTAGAATCTGGAAACTGTATGAGATAGTTCACTGTCCCAATGCGTTTTTCATTCCCGGGCCTTCCCAAGAAGTTTCCATCTTTTTTGACTGGAGAACTTTCAGAACCATCACTTGGTCCCCTTTTTTCTCAAAGCAACGTTTTCTGGCATACTGGTATACCAGGTCTTCTGTTTCTTTGTGCCTGTTGCAGATTCTATGAGCATCTGCCCATGCTTCCCTGAGAGTATTCTGCAAGTTATCACAAAATAACCCATTAGTCTCTGAAGAAGGGATAGCTCCCTCCCACTGACTTTGAACCGCTGTAAGCGCCCTTTACATTAGGGGGCCCTAGACCAGCTCAAAGGGTGAATAACCCAGGCTTGGGTGTGGAACAGATCTGTAAGCAAACAAGAACTGCTGTAGCGCCAAATCCCAGCCATTGGAATGTTCATTCACAAAATTACGGATCATGGCCCCCAAAGTTGCATTAAAACGTTCCACCAACCCATTAGTTTGGTGATGGTAAGGGGCTGATGTCAGATGGCGTACTCCCCTGTGCCTCTAATAGGCGCTGCATGACTTTTTAAAATTTGGGAAACTGCAATTTAAAATTTTCAGGGCCCAAACCCAATCTAGCAAAGATGTCTGTCAAAGCTTGGGCAACTGCCTTAGCTGAGATCCCACCCAGTGGAATGGCTTCTGGCCAACGGTTTCAGAATCCCCCAAAGGTAGCACATATCGCTTTCCCCTAGCAGTCTTCCTAGGGAAAGGTCCCATGATGCCCCCAGCCACTCTCTGGAATGGAACATCAATGATAGGAAGTGGTTGGAGAGGGGCCTTGGCTTGATCCTGAGATTTCCCTACTCTCTGGCAAACTTCACAGGATCGGACATAATCAGTCACATTCTTGCCCATCCCCCCCCAGTAGAAGGACTTTCCCCAAACTGTCCTTGGTTCGGTTCACCCCAGCATGTCCGCTAGGATGATCATAGCCAGACTCAAGAGTTTGGGTCTTACTTGAGAAGGCACCAGCAACTGTCTCTGAGTGCTAGCCCCCCTTGTTACCTCTTTGGGCCAGACCCCAAAAATAATAGGCCCTCAACGATTACAAATCTGGGCCCCTTCATCGCTGGAGGAGACTTTACCTCTTCCTTCGCTCTGGTCCAAGCAGCTTGAAGGCTCTGGTCTGCTTCCTGGTTTTCCTGGAACTGCTGTCGCTGATCAGGAAGCAGCTGTTCCACCTGGAGTGGCAGACTCGCCTCAGATTCTCGTTTCATTGCAGCTTCTCCCGGTTCTGCTCCCTTGGCTGGAGTGTTCTCTGGAGTTTCCGCTGCTGTTGAATCCTTTGCTGGCTTTGGAGTCAGCGTTGTTGGGGGCTTTCCCCCTCTGCACCAGCCTCTTGCATCTCAGGCAAATTGTCCCGCCCCCTGACTCTTCTCGGTGCCCACCCGGGAAATCTTCTGCCCCCCGGGCAGCGCTAAATCAGGAGTGACCACAGGGACCAACTTGAGACCCTGCTGGGCTAGCCTCTTGACATGGAGAAGCTCTTCCTGGACTTCCGCCCGCATCTTCTCCGACATCCGCGGTATCAGCAAGGATGGTCCCGACCTCTGGGCCTACGATGCTGTGGTGGGAGTCTGCCCCAGGTTCCACTACCTCTTCAGACAGGACTCCTTCTGGTGTAGCCGGGCGGGGACTGCAGTCTAAGTTCAGGCTGGTCCTCAAGTTGCACTGAAGACTGACCTCTGCTCAGGCTGCTTGCCGTCTTTGCACGCTTTTCCGGGCTCTTTTCCCGGGGCCCGACTAGCATGGAAGACGAGATCATCACCCAACAGAGCAGGACATTCGTAGTCATCATAAACAGCGAAAGTCCAAACTCCTTCCCCGCCTTTGTACTGAACAGGAACGCGTGCTGTTGACAGTTGAGCCGGAGGGGGGCTTAAAGCCTCTGATGGTGATCTTGATGTGGTCATCAACAAGACCCGAACCGGGTATTTAACGATGAATAGCAGAAACTTGGGCTCCAGTATCTCTGTAAGCAACAACTTTTTTCCCGCCTCCTACCCACAGTGTGTTTCTGTGGTGGGATCATGTCCCGGGTAGGAGCAACTGAATGATAGCGGGAGTGTCCCTGGAAGCCGAAGCAACCCTAAATGGGCCAACTTAGGCTTCTGCTTACAGTTGGCTTTAATATGTCCCCGCTCTCCACAGAGAAAGCATTTAGGGCTAGCCTTTTTTCCCGGCTGACCCCCGAGCACCTGCCACAGACTGCTGCCCGGAGCGAGGCTGTGGCGGGGTGGTAGAGCTGTGCAGTTGAGGCTTCGAGGTGGTGTCATTTGTGATAACCTTTTGGGGGAGAAGTGTTGTGCTTCTGGAGATCTTTCGCGCTTGTTTTGGGATTTCTGCTTGTTTAGGAGGCATTACCACAGTAGGCTGGAATGCCTCTTCACCCCCGGAGGCAACGGAAACCAAATTCCCGCCTTGGCGGCCTCCTCAAGCGTCTTTGGCTCGCGTTGCAACACGAAGGATGCCCTCCGTGGAGGTATGTGCTCCAAGAATTGCTCCAAAAAAAACTGAAATAAGACCTCGTCCTTAGCGGACGCTTTAGCTGTTTGCATCCAAGAGTCCAGTGCCCGCTCAAGTGAACAAGCCATTTCGTTGTAACTCTCACCCGGTTTTTTCCTAATGGCACGAAATCGGGATCTAGATTTATCTGGTGTGAGTCCAAGCCTCTTCCGGGCTAGGGCCACAAACTTGGTGAAATCATTTCGGTCCGCAGCTGGCAAGTCGCTTGCCACTTTCAGTAACGTCCCTGAGAGATTAAGCCGAAGTTCACTCATATAATTCTCCTCAGGGATCCCAAAATCATCTGCTGCACGTTTGAATGAGATGAGAAAAGCCTCAAAATCATCTGAATCTCTGTAAGTTGGCAGCTGTCTGATGCGGTTAAGAGCAAGTCGCGGCTCTGGGTTCCGCTGAGCAGCTGTCTGGTTTGCAGTGGAAGCTTGCATCATGTCCATCGATTTATCTAGGAATCTTGCAATTTGCTCAGGGGGCAACTTGTCATGTAGGAGCCTTATTGATTCATGCAGGAGCTTTACTGATTCCCAGAAAGCAGCAGGAGAATCCATATGGCCACCAAGGGCTGTTACTGGCATAGCAGCCCCTTGCTGAGCTAGATTACTACCACTGGGGTAGCTGGTTGAGCAGATGAGCTATCTTCTGTAGCATCCTGCTGTGTGACATTGGTACCACTAGGGGTCGCCACAGGATTTTTCCGGATCTTAAATTCATCAAACTCCCTGACCACTTCTGTGCACCGAAAACTACAACACAGAAAAGGTCTGATTGGCTGATCAAAGAATATACAGTGCTAGAAGCCCCAAAAGCCACAGAAAAGAGGGAGAAATCCTAAAAACCAAGAAAAGTAGAAAAAAAATCCCAAAGCCTTCTCTCCTTTCCCTGCTCTTTGCCCCCCTCCTCCCTCCTGAGGGAAACAAAAGCCAACTCTGCCTGAGTTAAGTACCTGCAATTAGTATGCAGATTTACTAACTTGGCTGCTCGAAGCAGACTGAAGAAAAAAAAAATTCCAGCTGCTGACTCAGAACACAATGCCAGAGTTTAGCAGCTTTAAAAATCCAAAAAACAAAACAAAAACAACTTCTCTCCCTCAACAGAAGCTTTGAATGACAGAGCCAGCAGCTCTTCACTGCAAGCTTTGGAGAGAAAGAAAAAGAAAAAAAAATCCGGAGCTCACCCGTTTGCAAGAGTGCTCTCAATGAGGAAGCGACTCCGCCCCCCCAGCCTCCAACTCCCCCTCCCTTTTCAAGCCTCAGAGAGGACCCGAACGAGAGGGGAAAAAAGTCCCTTTTAAACCACAGGCTGTTTAAGAAGGCTCCCTCGCTCACACATCCACACCCCCTTCTCCTGAGCTTAATTCCTCGCCACAGACACAGGGGAGTGAAGACAAAGCCTCAACTCTGCACCCTAAAAATCCCACCGCTGCCACCATGTGACACTGTAGGTTTATTTCCAGTCTCTTAAGAGACTTCTAGCCTTGCAAGACTGGAAATTCCCTCCCAGTGTTTTTACTAGGCTTCTTGCCAGCCTTCCAAAGCTGACTTCCACGCATGGAACACTGGCAATCTCCCAGTTCATATGCTGCTGCCACCACCCCCCTGAATTATGAATTACTTAGACAGAACAGGAGGGACTCTGCCTAATCCCTAAGCGTAAGGAACTTCTACCTCCCCCTTGCCCTGAGTGAGAGGTCCTATGTAGCGTGTGCCAACCCTGGCGTGGAAATGGAGAGAAACGGAGGTTTATAAAAGTGTTTTAATCAAGGCATGCAAATAAACAATATCACACTTGGGAGACCCCCTCTCCCAGGTACACTTAGTTACAAGAATTTACAAAACAGATATAACAGTACAGATACATTCTTAAGATCAGCCAATTTCCCAAAATAATAACATTAGCCCTAACGCGGCTAACTACTTATTTTTAGTTACTCACAATTAGGTTATAGGCGTAGATGGTCTAAAGGTGGAGAGAGGGGGGTCCAGGAGACAGGGCATGCTGCCAGCTCCACTGGCCCCACTCTCCTCTCTCTCTCTGTGTCTCTGTCTCTCTCTGGCCACATGGCCTCTCAGAAGTTTTATTTTCCTCCTTGGAAGGATCTGGAAGCCTCTCCAAGATGCCCGCCTCTTTCCTTTTTGGTTGGTCAATTCTCACCTTGTGACCTGTGATGCTGACCCTTTCTTTTTTGGTCAACTCTCACCCTGTGACCCTTGATGTAATCCTAACATCTCATTAACCCTTGGTTTACCTGAAGAGGGAAGTATCTCCCTTTGATAAGCCTAGATAATGGAAAGCCCCATTATCACAGGCACCAAACCCCAAAATTCCAGACAACCTCTCCTAGCACTTTCATGTATATGTTAAACAGCCTGGTGGACAGAATTGAGCCCTGAGGGACCCCAGAGGTCAGTGGCCAATGGGCTGAGCAGGAGTCCCCCATTACTACCTTCTGGGTTCGCCTCTCCAGGAAGGAATGTAGTCACAGTAAAATAGTGCCCCCAAGTTCTTTCCCACCAAAGCAACCCACTGAAAGTTACCAAGAGGTCCAGTAGAACCAAATGGGACACACAACCCATCTAGCTCCCAGCATAGGGCAGCCATCAAAGTGACCAATGCTGTTTCTGTCCCACAACCATGCCTGAAACTAGTATGAAATGGCTCCAGAAAATCTGTTTCATCCAGAAACCTTGGGCGCTGGGAGGCCACTACACTCTCGGGGACTGCTAAGACTGACCAACAGTTACCCAGAATGGTGGGATCCAGGGAGGGTATTTTAACAAGGGTTTTATAACAGCTTCCTTCAGGTAAGCTGGAACCCAGCCTTTTTTCAGCTAGGCATTAATCACTACTGCAACTTCACTTCTCCATCCTCCAGGTCTCACCTGCTGCTGAACAGAGAACTCTGATGGAGAAAGCTGAGAGGCATTAACAACCCCCACCCCAACTCTGTACATACCAGGTTGGCAAACTCATTCAAGATCAAATCCTGAATGGCAGCTCTTTTCCCATTCACTGACCTCACATTCCCCAGCAGTACTTTCAACTCAGGGTTCTACTGCCCAGACTGTGCATGTTACTTGCACCGGGAGACAGTTTAGGGACAAGTAGCAGCCTGTTTCCATCCTTCTGATTAAAATATAACTGTCTCCTCTTTCTGTATCTCCCTCTGCCTTGTACAGATCCAGAATCTGAGATAGCTAGGAAATGAGATAATTGTATCAGTACCCCAGACAAAATTGAGGGAAGATAGAAAGTTGTTTATTTATTTAATTTATAGCCATCTTTCTTTCAAATTGGAAATACAAGCCAGCTCACAGGTGCAAATAAATAAATCCACCGACACAATGCTAAAAGGGCAAGCAAACATATTCTAATATAGAAACAGAAATAAATTAAAAGCAATTTAAAAGCTGGATGTTAAAGCCCATCTGCTAACAGGTTCCTTCTCAGCAGCTATTTACCAAAAGCTCACCTGTATAAAAAGATCTTTGTTAGCTGGAAGATGGACAACAGAGAATGGTTCCCCTACAGCTCCAATCTGGTAGTGAGAGGCAACAAGTTTTCCCTGCCAAGCAGGAGAGAAAATGGTAGAGCAGTTAATATACCACAGAAAGCAAGGTCCAACATATTTTTGCTGTCCTCATTGGATAGCTTCCCTTTCCCCTTATCTTTTGGAATCTGAACAACTGCCTGTTCCTGCACAAACCTGTCTGGCAGCTAAGATTATCACTGGAGATCCTTCTCCAGGGGCCCTTCATTGCAAAATCAGGGAAATGCCCTTTCTCTAATTGTACTCCAAAAGTTCTGCTCAGAAATAACAGCAGTTGGCTTCTGACATAGATTGGCAGTGGATGATTGCATAAGATGTGGGCCTAGAAAAAATAGCCAGGCAACAGTGTGTGCATGTGTGTGGAGCACCTCTCTTTTTCTGAAGGCAGGAGTAAGTAAACAGTGGTCGTTCTGATGTCGTTGGATGGCAATTCTCATCATGCCTTCACGTTGCCTATGTTGGCTAGGGGTGATGGGAGTTGCAGTCCAACATCCCAAAGGAATATAAGTTTCCCATTTATCCCATAAAGGAGCTAGACAGAATACAACCACCATAGGGTTTTCCTACTCAAAACTGTCACACACTCACCAGAAGCCAGTGCACCGTTTTCCGGGGGTGGGGGAGAGGCATACAATAAACTTGGATCTTCTCCCCCAGTGGGATTGGTGATGGTTCATTTGAGGAGCAGATTTTAGTCTGAAAGGCAACATGACCAGACTGAATACTGCATTTGCCTGCATATAATACGCACCCGTGTATAAGACACACCCCATTTATATGCCAGCAAATACTATTTGCCAATGAGTAAGACACACCAGCGTATAAGATGCACCCCATTGGGGGAAAAAAGTGAGCCTTAAATGCCAGCAAATACAGCCCCTCTAGAGATGTTTGCATCTATCAGATTCTTGTCTGTGGACTTCCTCATTCTCTCACCTCTAAGTCTAAACCATGTGGCTTCTGTGTGCGTTTTTTTTTAAATGGAAAAATCCATCTGTGTGGGGTTTCGGCATTTTTTAATGTGTACATTTTCCAAATTGCATACATCATTTGTACACATTCATCTGTTGACTAAAGTGCAACTGAATGTGTTTTGAAATGTACATATTCTTAATCCACACTTCGCAAAGGTGGACATTTTATAGGACTGCTCTTCAAAGCCTTGAAACAAACAGATTTTCCAAAAGTGTTTTAGTCTCCAATCCTATACCCATTTATTTCAAAGTATACCCCAACATATAGAGGCAACGCCTGAGTAGACATGTACAAAATTATACAGTGAATTGCTTTTAGGAATTTTTAAAAGGCTGTATATTTTGATTCACTTTTATAAAATACAGTACTAGCATATTTATCCGGCGTTGCCGAGGATTTTATTTTCCTCTTAAGAACTCAGCAAACTGTCTTCTCCAGTACCTGGAACTTTCCCCCATATTTCCCAATGCAATCTGTATTCAGAGTTCTTTACATACACAGTTTGGGTTCCTGAGGGAATACACTGTCCTCCTCCTTGCTGCTGGGCCTTATCTCCATAGCAACTGGCCTATTCTAGTACCTGTAACTTTTCCCCATAGTTCTCATCCAGTCTGTGTTTTCTGGCATATTCGCTTTTGATTTTTTTTGCTTTCTGTTGAATTTGTGCAACGGTTTTACGTTTTTCTGGAAGCATTTTTTGTTTTGAATTTCAGCTTATGAGATTCCTCACGTATGGAACCCCCACAATCTACTGTTTGAGGTGAGAAGACCTTGTAACAATGTTGTGTAGGTCACTTTAATTTTTCTCACATCTGCCTCCCACAGGTTTTCTGGCATCCTTATTGATGGTAGGCCTCGTCTCCATGGCAGCCGGCCTGAGGCCCAAGCGCTCTCTGGCTAAGAATTCTAAAAGCCCCTCCCTAAACTGCCAAGCCCAGGATTCCATAGGATGCTGAAAGTGGAATAACAGCGCTATGACAGGCTAGTGTGGAAATGGCCTAAGCCTTCCTTCAGTTTTAATCCTGGGCACGTTGGCCACTCTGTAGAGCAGACCCATTCTAGCTGCTGCCCTTCCTCCGGATGACATTTGACTGCAGCTCCCATCATCCCCGACCATGCAGTTGGGGCTGAAGGGAGGGCGAACCCAACCACCTGTGAGGCGTCCCAGGCTCCTCCTCCCACAACCCACTTTAATACAGCCTTTTAGGTTTACTTTCCCCGCTCCTTCAGGATCCCCATGCTGGGCTTGAGGGGCGAGGGGAGGTGAAGCGAGGGGGCGGAAGGGTATGGTTCTGTCTGAGGGGCATTCCTGGAACGTGGCGCCCAACTTCTCGGAATGGTTAAAGGCACAGCGGCCCCGTCTCTCCCCACCCGGCCCCCCATTTCCAGGGCCTCAGGAGACACCGCTTCCCGCCCAATTCCGCGCCGCCAGCAGCTCCCCTTACCTGCCCCGCGCGAGACTTTGTTCGGAGCTCACTGCGCCTGCGCGGAAATCTCGAGCACAAAGTATGCCGGGAACTGTAGTTCCTGAGTGGCGTTTTCTTGTCCGGGCAGAAACTGCAACCCTAAGATGCCGAAAGACGTTTCGTTTGGTTTCCCCCCTCCCCACGCCCCGGTTCAGGAGAGAAAAAGGATCCCGTCCCCCGAGTGAGCAGGGCAAACATCCAGGGCGTTAGGGCTTTAAAAAGGGCTGGGCCCTTCTCCCTTGGCTATGCTGGCGGGGGGCTGATGGGAGATGTAGTCCAGTAGTGCATGGAAGGCCAGAAGTTGCTTTTTTATTTATTTAGAAGCAGACGAAAAGCTCTCCCTCCATCCCAACTACTGGAGAGAAGGAAAGGCAGTTTCTGCTGGACTTAATCCCCTTCCATGCGACCACCCGCTTTCCTTGTGTGCTGTGTCTGTAGATTTTAAGCCTGAGGACAGGAAGCTGGATTTTTCCTGCTCGTGTAAAGCACCAAGCATAGTGATGGCACTATGTAAGTACATAATAAATGGTTATGATGATACCAAAGAAACTTCAACAGATAGTTATTAGTTCAGTAAGTTAGCCCACATCTCCCAGTCTAGACGCCCTAACAGAAGTCTTTGTCTTTCTCCTTATTCACAGTTAGTCCAGCCATGCATTCAGCATGGGGGATGCCTACCAAAAGGTATGGCGGGGGGTCTTGTACGAGAGCATTGCAATGGGCTTTGCAGCAGCAGCAAAAGGGATGTGTTGCGCTAAAGGCTCCAGCCAGCAGATGGCAGCAAAACTAGCCAGAGACCTGAGATCATCTGGCTCCAGGCTTTGGCAAGTAGGTTGTGTTGCAATAAGAGTGCCAGCCACCAGGGGGAGCTCCAGCACAGCGGTGGGCAGCACTGATGATTCCAGGCCAGTAGGTGGGGCTTTAAATGCACAGGAGAGGGACATCGGCTAGGAAGAAGAAGCATTATGGAAGCTGTTGTTTAGTAAAGTGGGAACCGTAACTGTGGCCATTTCCGCACTAGAGAGCTATAGCACTATGATTCCACTTTCAACATCCTCTGGAATCCTGGGGTTTGCAGTTTCCCCCTCCCGAAACTGCAAACCCCAGGATTCCAGAGGATGTTGAAACTGGAATCATAGCGCTATAACAGGCTAGTGCGGAAATGGCCTGTGATACAACAGAGGTACAGATCCTTATGCCGTACATAACTGTTCACGTGAGCCTACTTACCAGTCCAAAAAACCTAAAACAATACAGTCCTAATGTATTCTTGGATCCCAAAAAGAGGGACTAGACGAAAGATGTGCTGGGACCGGTCAGAGAGAACATGGCATATGACAACCTAGGGCCCCACTACACCATACACAAATGTAGGAGCACAGACTGATTGAGAGGACCTGTTTGCTCAAACGATTGCCAGCTATAAAACCACCAGAGTTGAAATGGCTGTTGTTACAGGGTTTGGCATTAACACCTTGTAATACACCACCCACCATTTATTATATGCAATTAAATTTGTATTTCAGTCACTGCAGCTCGAACAGGAGGGGAATATAGTGCTGAACTTGACCTTCCCATATAATGCTTTGAAACAGAAAGAAGCAATGGACTGTACTACAGATAATAATGCCAAGTTCCCTCTTCCCTTTCACTGACTTTGTATTCACCATTCCCATAAGGAATTACCCTGTGCGCTGTTGGAAGTGTGAGGGATAAAAATCTAGAAGTGCTTGTCACACCAGGTACAATAAACATCTATTTTCCCACAGTTGGTGCTGTGTGCCTTGAAGTTCAGAGGGGTTTGCCAGTGCCTTCCTCGGAAGCTGAGAGTGTGTGACTTGCCCAAGGTCACCCAGTGGCTTTCCATGGCTGAGTGGGGACTCGAACCCTGGTCTCCCAGAGTTATAGCCCAAGGTTCAAACCACTACACTGCACTGTCTCACCCTGGAAGTTATCTAAACTGAGATGGTCGGGCACACTGGAATTGGCTTGCTTTCTTTTTTTAAATGAGTGGCTGCAGACCCACAGATCAGTCTTCAGCATGCCCTACACCCGCAGAACACATGGACTGGTAGTGTACTGAAGTGCTCTGAGTATCAGACTAGGACTCTGCAAGACCAGGGTTCAAATTTCTGCCCAGCCATGGACATCCCCTGGGTGACCTTGGGCAAGTCACATGCTCTCAGCCTCAGAGGAGGGCAATGGTAAGCCACCTTTGAATAACTCTTGCCAAGAAACATAATGAGAAGGTCACCATAAGTCAGAGCCAACCTGAAGGTACAATAACAACTATACAGTGGAGGAGCTGGAAGAACTACAGTCTGAGGCCATTTCCACACTAGACTGTCATAGTGTTGATATTCCACTTTCAACATGCTATGGAATCCCGGGGTTTGCAGTTTAGGAAGGGGCCTCAAAGGGGCCTCAAAGGCCCCTCCCAAAACTGCAAACCCCGGGATTCCATAGGATATTGAAAGTGGAATAACAACACTATAACAGTCTGGTGTGGAAATGGCCTGTGGATCGTTCTGTCATGCTCCCTCTTTGGACACGGTGGGATTCTTGCAAGATACACGAGTCTTACAAGGGCAAACCCTCAGCCCCTAAAGACCCTTTCCAAGCCTCATGGAAATCTAGGTGCGCACTTTGTGTTGCCATTCAGTAGAGGAGGGGGCACTGTCTCAATAGGGACCAGAGCAGCAAAATCAATTTAATGCCAAGACTAATGAGAAGGGAACCAGCAGTTAAGTTAAAGTTGTAAAATGTAGGATGTTAATAACATAGGGCAAGCTCCTCATATCCCACAAAGAAATTAGTTACACAACTTGGGACAAAAGGAAGCATCCCTTATGGTGCTCTGCCCTCGCTCCAGAGTGGATTGGCAGCTATTTTCTGTCTCAAATCTGAAGATGTAATTGGCCCAGAATTCTCTCCTATTCATTGCTTTCTGCCTCCTTTGTTACTTTCATCCCTTGGTTCAATATCATTGAGCTGTATATTCTGCAGGCTCCCCTCCACCTTAGTTGTCTGTAGCTGTCACATGGGTTGAGCTCCATAGGGGATTTCTGTATGCCAGAGCTTTCCAAACTGTGTGTTGCAACACATTAGTGTGTCAACTGCAGTGTGTAAATATGTCACCCCCACCGCCCTGGGCCAAGAAAGACCCCAGCAAGGACAGCAGTGGGCCCACCCCACCTTAGATACACTTCTGGGTCCTGCGCATGCATAATCGGGTTGAAACCGTGTCCGTATCTCTTATAAGGGGTTAGTTTAACCTCGGTTTGCTAGCAAGACTGAATTCCTGTGTCGCAAAATGATACATGTCTAAAAAATGTGTCACCAACATGAAAAGTTTGGAAAGCTGTGTTCTATGGCTATGAGATCAAAACAAGACGAGAAGGAAGTTAGGGGGCTTTTCACACTTGGGAACACTCCACCCATCCTCTTAGTTGTGACTTCAAAAACATGGCCCCTAGAGAAGGTACTTACCTACTTAGCATATAAATCATACAGTTACTGATCTCCAAAAATTCATGACGTGTAATCAGAGATACTATGCCCCTTGGGGTGAACAATCAGTCTGCATGATTTATGCCCCCTTCTGGGTGACAGTAGACCACCCTTCCCCACTTGATGGCATTTCTGCTCCTCAAGTACTTCTTCGTGGCTACTGTTGATATTATTGTCAATGTTAGGAAAAAGTTACTAGCCCTTCTTTTAGCTACTTCTTCATGCATTTTGACTTGTAAATGACAGACCTGCATCCCACAAAGCAGCTATGGCAATTGAATGCCAGCATCTCCTCTGAAAATGAAGTCCTGGTTGTTGTAGAAGCACTTTCTGTTGTTTCATTAAAGACATTGAAGGATTTGGCAGGCTAGCACGGGGCACACAGGAATTTCATCTTGTTCTAGCATTCCAGCGATGACTGCTAGGCTGCTTTGGATGTCATAACCTATGAGATTTCCTAAGAAAATCCCAGGTTATGACAGTAGGATCTGAACTGGTGCTAGATTTTCCGTCTGCCCTACAATCTCAGTGGAAGCTTGGTCTACTTTCATTTCTATAGCTTCCCCCTTCTTTCTTTCTGTTGCCTTTTTTGTGAGGCTTCCTTCAGCACCTTGGGATACCAATGTATGGCTGTTTTCTTTCTCACTTGCTCAAATACATAATAAAGGGCACATTTGGAAGAATAAGGAGTTTGTGTACGTGTCAGTGCCAAAGTGATATATGGCTAGGATCTTGTTGGCTAGTCTCAACTAGAGCAGAGAAATGTGTACTTTCAGATAGCCTGGACCAAAGTCATATAGGATGTTATAGGTGATAATCAGCACTTTGAATTATGTCCAGAAACTAACTAATAGCCAGTGAAGCTTTTTCTGCAGGGGAGTTAAATGTCCCATGTAACCAGTCCTAACCAGCAGTGGGGTCGCAGCATTTTGAACTTGCTGCAGTTTCCGAACAGTTTCCCAAGGCAGCTCCATGTAGAGGAAATTGCAGCAATCCAAACAGGATATAATCAAGGTGTGTGTCACTGTGGCAAGAGCTAATATCTCCAGCAGCAGGGGCAGCTGGTACACTCCTGTTTTTTATTATCAACTAATTTTTATTGCAGATTATAACAATACAGTAAAAGATATATGAAATAAGTTAAGGAAAAAAAGAATAAACAAGAAAAAAATGGAAAAATGTTGACTTCCAATCTTCTCAACAGTTATATAAACAAACATGCTATTCATACATCACTCAGTATCCTTTAAATCACTTCCCTTCTTCCCATAAACAAACTGTACTAATCATCAAAACCCTGAATTAACTTTTTTTTTTTGCAAAAAGTCAATTGAGGTTCTCATTCTTTAAAAGTCACTAATGACGTTTCTCTAATCAAACAAGTCAATTTATCAATTTCTATCAGATCTGTCAATTTCAGCAACCACTCTTCCTTGGGTAGGTAATTCTGAATTCTTCCATTCTTGCACGTATAACAATCTCAGCACATTGCTTTTAACTGTGCCAATGCACTCCTTGACACCACTGAGACCTGGACCCCCAGGCTCAGGCTTTTCTCAGTAAATTACAAATCCCAGAATTCCACAGGATGTTGAAAGTGTTGAAAGTGAATAGCAGTGATGGAGACTCGAGTCGATAGACTCGGACTCAAATTGGACTTAAGTTGCTTCAGTGACTCGACTTGGACTTGACTCGGCCAAAAGTGATGCACTGACTCAACTCGACTTGAGACTTGTATATTTTTAATGACTGACTGGATGCCCTTGGTTCAGTAACATAACGCATTCATCCAGAAACCTTACAACTTTGAACAGCGCCTCCGTCTCTTTTTGCCTACTAGTCACGTGACAATCTCTCTCAAGCCCAAAGCGTGGGTGCATTTCTCAGAGGGGGACGGCAAACGGGGTAGGCAATGGGCTTGGGGCAGGCTTGTCGTCTGCTCAGCAGCCTGTCCCGGCTGCATACCAGAGGAGCCTTCTGAAACGCTTCCTAAGAGCAAAAGGCAAGACTCGTCCCCAGAGTGCAGGGGGCATTTCTCAGAGGGGAACAGCAAATGTGTTAGGCAACGGGCTTGAGGAAGAAGGATCTTTCCTTCTAAATCCAAAACTGACAATTCAAAAGTCAGTAATGGGGAGTAAGATAGGATCCTATTCTCCGCTTCCAAAGCTGCAGATGGCAAAATTGCAAATGTGGACAGCCGACTCTGCTTAAATTATTAAAACTAAATTTATTTCACTCTATTCTGGAATTTTGGTTGGGGTATAAAATTGGCTTCCAGACTTGAGACTTGAAGGAAGAGACTTGACTTGAGACTTGGAGTAAAAGACTTAAATACATCGCTGGTGAATGGCACAATAACAGTGCAAGGCAGAAATAGCCTAAGGCTTCTACAACGGTTGGCTGAGTGTGCAGAGGCTCCCTGTTGTGACCACCAGTCAGTGACAGAGATAATAATGGGGCTTCTTTTCATGAGCCTTCCATGAGCCTCTATGGAGTATTTGGGGAGGGGAAGAACCTGACAAATAACTGCTATGGGCCAGACAGGGACCTACACAAGTCATATTAGGCAGGCAGATCATGGTTTCCCATCCTTGGGCTAGCATTTCCATTGGTGGAGGGGCTTCCGTTCCAACAGAATATTGTGAGATTTACTTTACAGTGTGAGTGCATAGGGTTGGATGATCCCTGCTTGTAGATCACCCACATAACACATGGCCTCTAATAAAGAATCAGTTATATTGCTTCTCTCGGGAACTGTATTAAAGCTGGAAGTCAATAGCTCAGAAAACAGCTTTTCCTGTCCTTGTCTATCTTCACATGGCCATCATGTGCGCAGATGTCACAGGATGCAAGGAAACCTTTTCCTGCCCCGAGTGTTTTTGGGCACAAGGCTAAGGATGCCTGCCTGAACAATACAAGCTCACAAAATATCTACTGAAATCTGCTCATAGTCCCAAAGGAGAGAGATGGGTTCAGAACAAGGGAGGTATGCTGAACTCCACTTTCAGGAACTCTGACTGCTCTTGAACTGTTCCTCTTGTTTGCCTCTTATGCTAAAAACAAACAGTCCTTTGGCATGAAGACACTTTTCAAATGGAATATGCACTTTGCTCTTCTGCCCTAAACTGAACTTTTCCTGTTAAACATCAAAGTGATACTCCTCTCTGCCTCACATTCTGTGCCAATATTTTGTTGCTGTTGCGTGCCTTCAAGACGTTTCTGACTTATGGGCAACCCTAAGTTGAACCTGTCATGGGTTTTCTTGGCAAGATTTCATTGCCTTTCTCTGAGGCTGAGAGAGTTTGACTTGACCAAGATCACCCAGGGGGTTCCATGGACAAGTGGGGCATTTTGAACCCTGGTCTCCCAGATTCTTAGGCCATTTCCACACTAGACTGTTATAATGCTATTATTCCACTTTCAACATCCTATGGAATCTCGGAGTTTGCCTCAAGAGCCCCTCCCTAAACTGCAAACCCCAGGATTCCGTAGGATGTTGAAAGTAGAATAATAGCACTATAACAGTCTAGTGCGGAAATGCCTCTAGTCCTACATGCAAACTACGCTGGCTCTTGTGCCAGTATTAGCAGATGACATGAAGGCGCAGACCAAGACTGAAGCAGGCAGGGCTGATTCATGGACTTATTTGGGCACAGCATGTCCCATTAGTGTGGTATAGATCCTTAGAAATCATCTTTACCTGAATTTTTGGTTCTTCAAGAATCTGTCCTTTTGAGGCTGTTGTCTTTCTCAGAGGCCCTTTGCTGACATCCAGAAATCTGGAAGCAGGTTTGTTGGTTATATTTAATTTCTATCCTGCCTTTTCTTTGAGGAGTTCAAGGTGGTGTATGTGGCTCCCCTCTTCCACACTTTAGCTTCACAACAATCTTGTGAAGTAAATCAAACTGGGAAGCACTGGACCACATCACCCAACCGGTTTCATGGGGTGTGCATCCCAATCCTTAGTCGCACATTTTAACCACTCGTCTGCATTGGCTTCTGAAACGATTTACAGAGAGCTGTAAAAGCAAGATATATGAAGGAAGGAATGAGAATGGTTTCCATATGCTTTGTATTTCCACAGATTTAAATAGAACCATAGTATCACTGGGTAGTCTGCAGTTTCACTTACACAGTAGTTTACAGCAGAAGAACTGCAAGAGGGCAGGTAGGAAGAGCTGTTCATTTGGAAGTCACTAGAAATTGGGACTGAAAACAAAATTTTCAGTGTAGCAGAGGCCTAGGGCTCCTCCAAACAGGGCAAATGTATTTGGGAATTTGAGGTATTTGTTGTTGTGTTGATTTTTTTTTAAATATCCAAACAACGTAAGTGTTTTCTGGAGTATTTTCTAGCAATTTCTGGTACCAGCTGCAACATTTTATTTCCCCCCTCAAGTGGGCTTCTTAATTCAAAGACATGTTGGAACCAAAAAGTATCATTCTCTTTTCTTTTACCTCTTTTTAGAGTTATAGCGCTACAGTGCATCAGTATAAGAAAAAGCAAAACAAAAGAAAACATTCACAGGGACAAAATTTGCTTATCAAACCCCAGGGAAATCTCAGTAAACCTTTGGAAAAACACAAGAAACTGTTACAGGCAGCCCTCCAAAAGAAGGGAATGGGTGGAGGCAAAAGCAATGTTGCCCCCTTTGTAAACGCTGTCTCAGGGTCTACAACTTTGATATAAAATTATTCTAACCCAACAGAGAGGTCACCCGGATGCGCACATAGGCAATAACGGTCATACGATCGAACGAACCAGGTCAGGCCAGCAAAATCCCCCGTCACGTAGCCCCAGGAGACCTCATGTTGTGATAACCCATGGTGCACGAAAGGTCCTTAACCTTTAAGGAGTCCACTTGAAGGGAGTAAAAGTGTTCCCAGAAAGTTGGGCGCTGGAAGCAATAAAACCTTATCAAATCAATCTCCAGAAACTCACACCGCAGCCCCAAAGCGGAGGAAGATCCTGTTACTGGGATGACAACTTGTTGTCTTCCGAGAAATGCCAGGTTTGGAGTTGTTCTTTTCTGTCCCTGTTTGTTTTCCCCAGGAGAGGATTTGCCTTCAAAGTAAATTTCTCCTACAAATAGTCCCTGTTTTTGGGCTCGTTAGGCAAGAGGTAAGGCAAGAAGAAGAAGTATGATGCCTCCCGGTCATACCAACTGACCGGTTCCCCTCCCTCCTCAGCGTCTCTTTGCTGAGCTGCGGTTCCATCTCTGCTTCCCGGACCAAGGGCTTCAGGAAGAGGTGCAGTATCACCCAAGCTGCAAATCCCTCAACAATCCCTCTGTCTTATTTCCACTCTTTATTTCTTTTAGCCCTCAGATGTGTGTGTGCATGTTTGTGTTAGTGCGTACTATTACTATTCAGTAAAGTCATTCATTGGACCTTTTGTGTGATTTCTGACTGAGCCTGACCCTGTAAACATTGGGTAAAAGATCCTTAATTACCCTGCCCTCTTTGCATTGCTAAAGCAGTGTTCATAGCTAATTTTCCCCACAAGTGATAATTTTGACAGGCGTTGGGAATCCCCCTAAGGGACCCCCAGCAAGCAGGGTAACAGCAACAATAACCAGCAAAACCCAAGAGACTGTATCATGAGAAACTATGGTTTCTAGACCAGTCTGGAATAGCCATGAGACACATTCCAGCCAACATGCTGTGGCACCTAATTGGAAACTAAGATGGACTATGCCACCAATGGCAGGGCTGGGTAACTAACATGTCTTTTCTTTAAATGTGAAATGCTTTGACACAGATTCATAACTGGCTAGAGAAAATAACTGCCATACACAGAAAACAGAGTCAAGTTTGTACAAATCTGTTTTTAATACGAATTCTATTAAGACCCGTACTCCACGGTTTTTCCACCATATCGATCAAGATTTCCAAACAGTGGCTCTGTGGTAAATCTGATGATCTCAGCAACTAGCAAGATGGCTGACCAAAGAGGGGGCATAAGAGAGGTGACATCTGCTCCCCTGTGTAGAGCCAAAGTGGCTGAAGAGCAACATCCTCCTTTGTCCTTCTCGTCCCTTCCCTGGCCCTGGTTGGAGGTCTGTGGCGCACAAACCAGAACAAACAACACGCTGGCAGAGGTAGTAGATCTCGCGTCCTTATGGCCAGGATGTTAGAGCTCATACATGATTTTGTGATCACAACAATCCCAGTCTACCAGCTCATTGCTTCGGAACCAAAGGCTGATCTCCCGCTGGGCCGTCTCCACAGAATCACTGGCATGGACGACATTCCTGTTTCCAAGAAAAACCTCACAGTGAGAGAACATCACACATTAACACTGATCTTCTTCTTATTGTTGTCTTCTTTCATCAACTCTGGCCCTTTCCGCGGTGTCCTCCCATCCCGGCATGGGGACGGGAGAGAACTGGGACCACAATGACACTTCTCCATGATGCCATCATGGACCTGCTCCCCTCCAGTCCCCAGGCAGTGTGATTGCGGATTAAATTATTGATGGGTTTGCGCCACCATCCCACACACATACCTGTCCTGCGGAAGGGCAGGAAGCGCAATAGCGGCGCTTCTTGCCCCGGTGCAGCCTGGGACAGTACCTGGTTGCACTGCAGAAGGAAGTGGCGTAACCATTGCATTTCCTTCTGCAGGGAGCTGTTCTCGTGCGAGGGGAGCACAGCTGTTGCACTCCCTTCCTCTCAGGCCTGATGCCGGGATTACCACCAGAGCACAACAGGACAAAGTAGGATGTGGACTTGACTTATGGCTACCTTATCTTGGCAAGGTTTCTATGGAGGAGTTTGCTGTTGCACTCCTCTGAGGCTGAGAAAATGTAACTTCCTTGCAGTCACCTAGTGGGTTTATATGGCTGAGGAGGGATTTGAACCCTAATCTTTCAGAGGCCTAGTTCAACATTCAGACTGCTATATCACACCAATTCCTATGTCCTCTGTATATGTAGCATGAGATTGACCCCACTTTAACCTTCATGGGCCATTTCTCCCAAACAATCCTGGGAAATGAAACTGGAGGAAGATGCCACTAATTCTTTATCAGAGATGCCCAGCTTCCTCTTGCAGAACTACAGTCCCCAAGATTCCTTGAGAAGGTGTGTCCTGTAGCAGGGGTGGAGAACATTTAGCCTTCCAGGTATTGTTGGAATATAACTCCTAGAAGCACTAGAAAACTATCAAATGCTAAAACAAAGTAGGGCAGGCATGCAATCTATCAGTTGGAGGGATACAATACGCCATTTCCTGGCCTACAGTGCGCTTATGGTCTCGTGAGCAGGCTTAACCATCTTCATATAGGGCACAGCCTTTCTGAGGTAGTGAAACTGTGACTAAAAAGTTCTCCTAGGCCATTTCTGCACTAGACCGTTATAGTGCTATTATTCCACTTTCAACATCCTATGGAATCCTGGGGTTTGCCGTTTAGGGAGGGGCCTGAGGCAATGGCAGGAAGCAGTCTGTAGCAAACCAAGCCAAATGGTTAATCTCTATTTGCCAGATAAGAGGACCTCATTGGATTTATAGTCTTGATCCTCCTGTCATGGTTGGCCCCAATGAGCACTGGGCAAGTCAAAGTAACTTTGGTTGATCTAGTCCAACTCACACCTGCTGACGTGGATACTGAAGTCTCCTCGGACGGTCCCTGGCTTGGCTTCTGCAGGGTTGGTATCACCCACCATGGCCCGGGAGGTCTTGACGACATTGTGACCTTCCCAAACCTGCAGGGAATGCAGGGAAGCAAAAGACCAAAGAAAGAAATTTTAGAAGAGTCAACCTGGGTCATACATACATATAAAATGAAAACCAACAGCCAGATGCAACTGGGATGTCCCAAAATGCTTTGTGCTGTTTCTGATACTGGAAGTGATGTATAGCGCCAGGGCTAATAACAGTGGTAGATCTAGCATAGGACGACCCTCTTCCTCCTCTGGTGCCACTGCCACCTCCTCCTCCTCCTCCTCCTCTAAATCTTCCAGCTTGACTTTTTTGTGCCCCCATGGCATTGGTGCCCAGAGCATGTGACCTGCTTGCCCCACCTTAGATACCCCTCTGGCTAATAGCCCTTGATGGCCTTTTCCTCCATGATTTTTCCTAATCTGTTGTCCAAACTGACACCTGCCCTGAGGTGAAACAAATATCAAAACACTCTTCTAAAACATTCCACAGATCAAAACACTCTTCCAAAACATTCTGGCTGAAATACTACAAAATAGTCAGCAATTCTTAGAGGCTAGGGAGCCAAGGTGGCTCTCAGAAGATCGTGGAGGGCCTACTCTCCCTATAAACTATACAATTTTTGGCCTCTAGCGTCCTCTAAGGGGTGTAGTGGCCATTTTTGCCATGTTTTGGGCCCCCAGGCCATTTTAGGCCCACGAGAAGCCTTACTTACAATAGTATGTGACCCAGAAGTCACCTCCTGTTTTACAAAATGGCCTCTCCTGGGCCAAAAATGGTGTGTGGGGGGGGCAAAAATGCTGCTCATGCCCTTTAGAAGGCATTGGGGGGCAATATTTGGAGGGAAATGGTTCAATTTTTTTGACCCATGGCCCCAAAAATGCTCCCATTTTCCCTATCCTTTTTCTTCATCAAGGAACTGTAACATTATGCTGATGGAGTTATGTGGTAGTTGCACAATCCTGCGTTCTTACAAGGGAATCATTGTAGTGTAAGTGCGTAGTGTGAAAGGGCCTCATATGTTAAAATCCTCCAGAGAGGCTCTTTTGAGAATCCTTCACCTGTGGAGGTCTGCTTGACCGGCCTGAGGAAGTGGGTTATCTCTTGAATTCCCAGACTGTGGGATGCATCTCCCTCAGAACTGTGATCGGTTCCTACTCTCACTGTTTTTAGGAAGAATTTCGAGAAACATCTTAAACGTGCAGATGTAATCTTCTCTTTTCTGTATTCAGACACTTAAGTCGAAGAAGTAAATATAAAGTGAAATTAGGTCCATCTTAGGTAGTGTTGGAAGTCCATCAGTGAAGTACAGTTGGCCCACCACATTTGCAGGTTTCACTTTCACAGATTTGATTATTTGCAACTTTCTCCAACCCCTGGCCTTACCCATCTCTCAGCAGCTCCAATCCAGCTGCACAGCCCCTTAAAAACATGCCTCTGGGTCCCTTCTTTCTCCACTAGCTGCTATTTGGCCAGCTAAGGATGGCTTGCACCCCAGTTTCTCAGTGTCACAAACTCTCTGCCAGTACCCCGCACACATCCAAGGAAGGAGATAGATAACAGAGAGGAAGTATTGGATATACACCATGCCCAACCCACCTCTTTCCTTCTCCCTTCCTTGACTTGGGCCATTTCCGTACTGGACGGCAATAGCGCTATTATTCCACTTGCAACATCCTATGGAATCCTGGGGTTTGCAGTATCGGTGGGGGGCGTATGGCCCCTCCTGAAACAGCAAACCCCAGGATTCCATAGGATGTTGCAAGTGGAATAATAGCACTATAACAGTCCAGTGCAGAAATGGCCTTGGTTTGAACCCTGTGTCCCAACCCTGGCAAATGTGGAAGGCAAACTGTAACGTAACCCTTTGTAGCATTTGGTCTTCTTTAGTTCAGTTTAGGAATGTTTTTGATTTTGTTTAATAGTATATGTTTGTACTGTTATCCCTATAGTTTAGTTTAGATTTGTATTTGATTTTGTTTAATAGTACAAAGTTTGCACTGTTATCCCTATATGTCGTTTTGGATATCAAAAAATGTGTATGTTTACAAAAATCGAAAGAAAGAAAAAGAAACATCTTACACTGTTCTGATGTTTATTGGTGAGCGATTGCCACAGTTTCATTGTTTAGTTTTCAATCACAATTTATGCTTAATTTATTTTTAATGATGTTGCAATTTTATATGACTTTTTTTAGATTGGAACAGTGGGATAAAAATGTGAGATATAAGTACACTGAAGTCCTGCAGGCATTGAGCAGGGCAATGGCATAGGCACGACTCCTGTTGGATATCGACACAGAAAATGGTCCCTCCCTAAACTGCAAACCTCAGGATTCCATAGGACGTTGAAAGTGGAATCATAGTGCTATAACAGCCTAGTGCGGAAATGGTGCATGTCACCTTACCATGGCAACCACAGGTCCTGAGGTCATGTACTGTATCAACTCATGATAGAATGGCTTTCTGCGCAGCTCATGATAGTGTTCGGCCAGGATTCCCTCATTCGCCTGCAAAAAGAAATACCCAAAATCGAAAAATGACAATGCCACCCCCTCCTTATAGACCTCCTTGCTGGAGAGATTTCAATGCACGTTTTTCTTTGAGAAGTCAGGTTGCATTTGACATGGAGATGGGGGGCCTTTTTGCTGACTGAACTTTGACAATGAAACTCTTCACAAAGGGCCACCTATGCTCAACTCTTTCTCTTTAAGACAGCTGGTGAAAAGACTTGTAAAATAGAGAACGGTCTAACCCATTGGTTCCTAACCTATGGTCCACAGGCACTCCAGAGGGACACAAAGTCTTCACAGGAGGTCCACAATGGCTAGAAAAAATGTTATGAGCTTTGAGAGTTAAAATAGAATGAATGAATGAATGAATGAATGAATGAATGAATGAATGTGTGTAAACAAGAGGGGCTCATAGCAGCAGAGGAGGACAAACTCATAGAGATAGCCACGGATGGTACTCTCAAACTGCAGGTCAAGGAACAGTCCCTTCCAAATTTCCGGGCTCACTCACTTACAAGCAGGTTTTCCAGAATGATCAAAGAGGGCTATGAAAGTATTGATGCCTTTCATAACAACATTCTTCTATGAGAAACCATTGTCTGCTCTCGATAAATATAGAAATGTTTGAAAAACGTGGAGTCAGAACTCGGCATACACATTTCAGCTATTAAGCCCAATATAACACTTGTAAATGAAATGCAGCCTTCTCATTAATTAAAATTAACAAGTAATATCAAGCCATGATTTGGGCTTCAGGTATTATTATTTTAAAATTTTATGGAATCATTCCAACAAACATATAGGAGTGTGCACATTGGCTTATTTCTCCCTTCTCTCCAAATCTGAAGACCCTGGATGAACGTTTTGAATCAATATTTGATGCACTTTAGGGTTTTAAATCTTGAGTTAAGTCCATTTCCGCACGACACTCTTACAGCGCGATGATTCCACTTTCAACCTCCTATGGAATCCTGGGCTTTGCAGTTCTGGGAGGGGCCGGCCAGCCGCCCCCTCCCGGAACTGCAAACCCCAGGATTCCATAGGAGGTTGAAAGTGGAATCATCGCGCTATAGACTGTCGTGCGGAAATGGCCTTGGTCATCTGCAGCAACAAAAGATATTTAAAGGAGAGTGTGTGATAAAGAAAAGGTTAAGAACTTCTAGTCGAACCTATTCCTATGTATTTAATTACAGATCTGTCAGTAGCTGAGTCTTACCATAGACAAGCTGCTATTCTCTGTAAATCATGGTTGCTTTAAACTAGGAATGGGAAAGTGTGTGGGGGTCATGGCCCTATTGGCCCCCATCTCCCTCCACCATGGGCTGCTCCCTCTGCAAACCCAAATACCTCAGTTTTCCTTTGTAGTCCTTTTCAAAATGGTGACAGGAAGTGGTATCATATCACTTTCTGACACCATTTTGAGAGCGCCTGTAGGGGTAAATGGATACATTTTGGGGGTTCTGAGATGCTCGTAGGGGTAGTAGCATATTTTCATGTAAGGGTTTCCTATGTGGATTGGGGGTAAACATTGCACAAAAACTGTGCTGAAAAGATTTTATTGAAATTGGGGGGAGACACTGGGAAACTAGAGGGTTTCATGGTCCAGAAAAGTGGGGCCCAAAGATCATCTGTGGCTTCCAGGCCTCAGTATGCCCAAGCATGTTTTCAAGGCACAAGAGCTGGAAAAAGTGGCCAATCCCTGGAATTGGAAAGTGAAAACGATGTCCACTGATCAGAGCTTTGAAAAGTTGCTGTTTTGGATAACAACTCCTAGAATCCCTCAACCAGCATGGCCAGCTGGCTGAGAGGCTCTGAGAGCTAGAGTCTAAAAAAGTCATGTTTCTCTACTTGACCACCAATATCTCCACATATGAGTGTTAAGAACAATCCAAGCTGTACTGGGGACCAAATGTTATTCTTTCTACACAAAGGAATGTGGAAAGGAAGAAAGCTCGCTGATAACAAGTCTGAGGATTAGTCCATCTAGCCAACAGGAGGAGAAAATGTGGCCTACAGCCATATGCAGCCCCCAAACCCCCATTTTGCAACCTTTAGGCTTCTATACCCCAAAACTACATCCTTCTCATTTCATACAGTTTTGGGTTTCCTGTTAGCAATAGCAAGTGTATTTCTATACCACTTACCAGCTAAAAGTGCTCTCTAAGCGGTTTACAATGTGTTAGCTAATTGCCCCTAACAAGCTGGGTACTCATTTTACCGATCTACAGAAGGATGGAAGGCTGAGTCGACCTGGAGCCCGGCAGGATCGAACTCACAACCTTGTGGCTGCAGTACCGGCATTTAACCACTGTGCCACCAGGGCTCCTGTTGCCACAGGGAACATTACCTGGAGTAACTTGAGGCCCACAAGTTTGAAGCCACGTTTCTCAAAGCGTTTGATCACATCTCCCAGCAGTCTCCTCTGAACTCCATCAGGCTTCAGGGCTATCAGTGTGCGCTCCTGCAGCCCAGTGGTACCTGTGAGGCAAAGAAAGGAAGGTGTAGCAAGAGAACTTAGGAATCCGCAAGGCTTTGACTCTATCAGATATACAGAACGTGGGATCATCTACTGAAGGTGAATGATGGGGGATTTGGAAAATACAAAAGAAAGTATTTTTTTCACATGGGGCCAAATAAAACTATAGAATTTGCTACCACAAGATGTAGTGATGGCCACCAACTTACCTGTAAATTGTGCATGTAATCTACCATTACAGGCAAGGAGGATTATCCATCTTCATGGACAGAGCTATCATTGATTACTTAGTCATGATGGCTGTATTAGGCATGATGCCTATGAATCAGAATTCAAAAAAATTACTTTTGGGACCAGCCATTCTGGGTACTGTAATCCAAAAAAGTAACTTTTCTCAGGTCTTTTGTGCATCTCATCTGCTGGGAAACACCACTAGATGTTTATAGCTTGCAATGTGGGCATCTCAGAGACATCCAGAGGGCCACTGTTGGATACCAAAAAGATAAATCTTTGGTTTGGTTTGATTTTCTTGCCCTCATAGGAGCTGAAATACGGGTCAGAATGTGAAGGTATGTATTTTTCTTCCAAATTTTTCTGCAAGAACCAAGGGTGCTTGGCAATTTCAGGTGTAAGGGAAGGGATGGCCAAGGAAAAGTGTAGCCAAGAAGGGAGAGAGGCATTGCAAGGGTGCAGGTTGAGATGAGGGAGGGATTAGGAGGGAAGGGGAGTGAGTAGTGGAAACAGTACAAGAGGTGGTGTGTAAGAAATACGGGAGGGTGCATTGCAAAGATGCAAAGTGAGGGGAGGGAGGGAGTTAAGAGGAAAGGAAGAGTGAGTGATGGGGGCAGTGGACCGCAAGAAGCAAAGAGCCTGTAAGGCTGGTGTGCTAGAGGCGGTGGTGGCCCCAAGAGCCACCATGGTGTAGTGCAGAGCTTTCCCAACTGTGTGTCGCGACATTTTAGTGTGTCGGCTGCAGTGTGTAGGTGTGTTGTTTGTGGAAGGCAGCGGTTAGTTAGTTTAACCTCTGGTTTGCCAGTAACTACAGATACATGCATAAATTGTAACAATGAAATGTATGGGATCACAACATATCTCATGAAAACCTTTCATTTACATTTTTAAAAGTACAGTAGAGTCTCGATTATCCGATATAAACGGGCGGGCTGATAGTCGGATAGCCGAAAATGTTGGATAATCCGGAGGCCCGTAATAGCCACCATGTTTGGGGGCGTGTCTGGGGCGTGTCTGGGGGGCATGGCAATGCCTACAGCCACGCCCCCAAGCAGCCGCGACGTTGGATAATCCAGAATGTCGGATGACCGAAGGACGGATAATCGAGATTCTACTGTATATGATTTGTGTTTGTTTATTGATTTATTGATTTATAATACATAAAACTGAATTACTGTGTTGCAAAATGATGCATGTCTACAAAGTGTATCACCAACATGAAAAGTCTGGAAAGCTCTGGTGTAGCGGTTTGTGTGAGAGACCATGGGGGAGGCGTGGCAGCAGTGTAGCCTTAGCAACAGAGACAGGTTAATCTGATTGGCTCTCTAAGGAGAATCAGCCTATCCAGACGGAGGGCCTGTGTGAAGGACAACCACAGATAGTATATATACAGGGAGTGTGTGAGGGAAAGAGGTTCCTTCAGGGAGAAGAGAGTGGGAGAAAAGCTAAGGGCTTGCTAACTTTGGGAGGTGTTTGCCTGTCAATAGCTGGAAGTTCTTTGCTCTTGGAAATATTCATTTACCAAATACCTCTCCCTTGTTGGTTTTTTTAAAATAAAGATTTTATTCTATTTTTTTAAAGATCAGCATCAGTACAGTGTTTCTTCAATTTGAGCTCATTTACACACATTACCACAAGTTACACATTTATTTGGGATTAACTGTTACCCTGTGACTTGGGGGTCCCGTGAGGGACACCCAAATAGCCAAAACAAATACAACAAGATGGGGAAGTTAGCTGGAGCACTGTCTTGGCTAACGAGAGGCAGGGTAACTTAGCTGGGATCTTTTACCCAATGTCTACAGCGTCAGGTCAGCGAGGAGGCAAACGGTTCAAATAACAATTAAAATTTATTGAACAGTTATTAAAGAAAAGCACAAACACACTCCTAACTAGGAAAGGAAAATAGAGTTCAAGGGGAATGGGTGATATGCCACCTGTCCTGCAGTCCTGGGGAAGCCGATTGTAGAAGAGGAAACCCGGCGTGGTGGCCGAGGGGAATCCGCTGAACCAAGCGGCAGCAAGGCAGAATGAAGTCCAGAGCGATCCGGCGAGAGTTCCAAAGAGCTCTCAGAACTGGGGGGTTTTATCAGGGAAAGAACGACCATCTGGTCTTGGGCAAAAACAATAAGTTTTGGGTTGGAGACAATGCCTCCAAAAGGTCAGAATTTACATGATTGAGTTATGTTCCGAATTGACAATAGTATGGCTGGTATGTAGATACAGCTAGCTCGGCAGTTAAGCACTTCACTCGCCAGGGTGCCCTCTCAGGGAAGAGGGTCTCTTTGTTTATTGCGCATTGGTAATGAGGGTGTTTGTTTCGGGAGGTCCCCTAAAGCAGATCTGGCTATTTCTGGCTCGGTTTGGTGGGAGCAACAAATAGTAGCCATGCCTAGCTTTGCGCTTGTACAGTGCCCTCACAAACACTTGGCTGGTGGCAGAGCAGGGCTGAATTATGATATCAAAATGATATCTTTGGTTCACCAAAGGCCAGGCCAGTACATAGTGGTAACATAACCTGAAGACACTTAGCCCTATATCCACAAGGGTTGTGGGCTTAGGGAAAGCAGAAGTGTGATTAAGTGTGGAGAGGGAGCCAGGGGGTGGTAATCATAAAAAAGAATGCTGCTTCTCCAGAGAGGGAGAAAAAAAAGCATGCCTGGTCTGTCACAGCCCTGGCTGGCCTAGATCTCCACTTGACAGTTTGAGTGTTGGACTACGACCCTGGAGACCAGGATGCGGTTCCTTGCTCAGCCGCGCAAACTCACTGTATGACCTTGGACACGTCACACACTCACAGTCCCAGAAACCCTATGATAGTTTCACCTTAGGGTTGCCACAAGTTGGAAACAACTTGAAGGCACTCAACAACAACAAAAGTGGTAGCCCCAAAGTCACACAGTAAACCCAGTGACCAAGCCGACATTTCAGCTTGGATGTTCCCTGCTCTAAATCCAGCATGTTAAATATTAGCTTGTACTGGTTTGCTCAAATCAGTCATAACCGTAAAAAAAACGGTAAGGAAGATTGAAACTTAGTGGAAGAAAAATACAATTAATGTGCTGGATAATTAGAACAGTATGTGAATTAGACACCCCAAAGTGGAATATGGCAACCCTATCCCACTGTTTGCTGCCTACAGTCACCAAGAGTCGGCCACAGGTCAAGAGAAGTCACTGCGCTTCCGTGAGACACCAGGAAATTCAGGCTTCAAGTCACAGTCTGGTAAGTTCCTGGGGCCTCAGGGGAACATCGCTGTTTATACAGCTACGTCTCCTACACAGCACTCTGGAGACTGTTGTGTGCAACCAGAGACAGAAGATATCCTCAAGCAAAGAATGTCAGTGTCACATTGGAACATACTTTTCATCCTCTCAGTGGTTTTTCAATTTAGGTCAAACCAGGACTCAACCTAAGAGGAAGGTGCTGGTGATAAGTTTCCCTGAAAGACTGGTGGCCTGCTGTTACTACTCTGACTCAAGAGAGAGTTATGTGTCTTTTAGGACAGTGTGATCTGGGATTTCGGTCCAAGAGAAATGACCCTTGTCAACAAGGTCTGCCAACAGCCACAGCTTTCCTTTAATCCTAAAATTAAATCCCTCCAAATGCTTCAACTTTTTGGGGAAACTTAAAGTAAGTCTCCTGGAAGAGTAGCCAGAAAAATCTGCCACACTGTGTTAAGGTCTGCAATCCTATGACATAGCTTGGAAAAATTACTGTTTGGGATGGTCACTCTTTAAATCTCCTAGCCAGCATGTGATGTGCAGTATAAAAGAGATGTTTTCAAGCTCTGAATGTGGGATTCTGGGAGTTATCCTCCAAAAAGTCGCCTTCTCAAGCTCTGATTTTCCTATGGCCAAAGGAAAAATCAGATCTCTCCCTTTTGAGCTGTAAAAGATGTTCAGGTGTAAATTTTTAGATCATATTCATTAGGCTAGATGTGATTGTGCCCATTTCAGGTTTTACTGCTGGGACAATAAATTAATCATGGCTGTCCCTGCTTTTGAAGTGGGAATGCCATTATTATTTCTTGTCTCATGCCTCTTGCCTCCCATCTTAAGTCTATTCTACACTGCAGATCCTGAGCTTCAGCATCTGGACCAGCAGATCTGGATCAGCAACTCCTACCCTTCCCTGCTTCCTTGTTTTTACTTTAAAAAAAACACAGCTAAAGAACTCTGGAGAGCTCAACATTTTAGTTAATGGTTGTAAAAGGTCTTATTTTACCGTTGCTTTTGAAGCATCATACCATGGGCACTTCACAGAACAGGGCTGGGGAACCTTTGGCTGTCTAGATGCTTTGGACTTCAACTCCCATAATTCTGAGTAAGGCTGGTTGGCTATACTGGATGGAGATGGTGGATGAGGAAGATGAAAACATTTGGAGTTCCTTCTTTCCAGAAGAGAACACAGATTTGGACAACATTTGAAAAAGGTAATTTTATGTATAGGTACACATGTAGAAGCAAGATCAATCATGTAGGTAGAATGCAACCTTCACCACACAGGGAAGGGCCAAGTGACCAAGTGACGTTATGTGCCAGTTCTCTGCTCTCCTGCTGCTGAGGGTTGATAAGAGAGTCCGGGACTTTCCCTTTACAGGGACTTAAATTGGAATCTGATTGGACAGCCCTTCAAACAGAGCAGGAGTGGTCAACTGTTGGAGGACTATGATTCCCATTGGTTCCAGTCAGTATAGCCAATGATGAGCAATGATGGAACTTGCAGTCCAAGAACTACAGGTTGCCCAACCCTAAAACAAAGGATGCTTTCATACCAGGGACTGGGGTAAAGCAGGACAGATAACAACCTTACAGCACGCAATGCATTGGCAATGGCGCTTGCAAGTTGAGAGTGCCAACTTACAAGCTCAAAAAGAATACCTGGGACATCCTGCCCCCACACTGGGACGATATGATGAAATGGATATTTAAGGACTGATATATGGTTCAAACTCAACTCTCCACTCTTTCAGACCAAAGATCTTTCCTCAGCATTCTAGAGGTACAGAGGATTTAGCTTCAGGTCCCCAACACCAGTGACAACTTGTGCTGTGCCCTTTGTGGATACACTGCAGAGCATAGCAACCTCGGCACCAGAAGCAGTGGTGCAGTTGCATAATTGTACATCAGGATAGTGGATCTTTGCTCCCTGATCCCCGGCTGTTGGCAATTCTGAATAGGGATGAAGGAACTTGTAGGCCAAAACAACAGGAGGACCAAAGTTTCTCCACGACTTTCAAATTCTGGACCTCCCCTTTTCTTACACATTCATAGAACTGGATGTAGTCTGAAGGACTGCCTAGTCTGACCCTCTGCCAATGCAGGCATCTAACTCCAAAGTATCCATGAGAGGAGCCCATCTAACTGCCACTGAAGGGAAGCATACCACCTTTCAAGGTAAGCTGTTTCAGGAACCTCTTCCAAACAGTTAGGCGGCATCTTCTATCTTGTAATTTGAATCCATTGGTTCAAGTCATCTCCTCTGGAGCAGCAGAAAACAAGCGTGCTCCATCATCAAGACCGGAGCTACTCAAAGCGGTGGGGTACGGGCAGGTGCTGGTTTGTGAGGCATTGGCTGTCAGGTACATGAGTGTTATACCAGCCCCTGGCATTGCTTGTTGTGAGCTGTTGTCAAGCTGACTTTGACTTACGATGAGTGGTCTCCAAGTCGTCTTGTTATCCACAACCCTGCTCAAGTCTCACCATCTTGGGGACCATAGTTGCTTTGTTGTTTTCTTTCCACCAGTAATGTGATCTTCCTTCTTACTTGCCTCTGGCATATGAGATGGGAAATTGCCAGTGCCCAACAGATAGCCTGAGAAGCACCGACTGCGGCCATCAAGTCACTCTGCTGTCTTCTCATGATGAATGAATCCCACTCCCCCAACCATTCTTCATAAGACTTGGTTTCAAGACCTTTTGCTATCTGTCTAATGCATACTGTCTTTCACTAGCGCAGTGGTTCTCAACCTGTGGGTCCCCAGATGTTCGTGGACTTCAGCTCCCAGAAGCCCTGAGTATTGACCATAGTGGCTGGGGCTTCTGGGAGCTGAAGTCCACAAACATCTGGGGACCCACAGGTTGAGAACCGCTGCACTAGCATATGCACAGCGTGGTCATTTTTGCACTAGCCAGTTATAGTGCTTTTATTCCACTTTCAACGTCCTATGGAATCCTGGGGTTTGCTGTTTAGGGATGGGCCTCTGAAAGCAGAACAATAGCACTATAACTGGCAAGTGCAGAAATGGCCTGTGTTTAAGTAGTAAGTCCACTTTCTTCTTCTAGGCTGACTTGGACCTTGGATATTTGTCCTCCCTCCCAACTCCTGTCCCAATGGCACCACTAACCACAATGAATTCCACGAAGTCACTGTTGCAAAGGGGTATCACAAAGGACAGATGCAGCTCCCTCTCAGCTGCCAAACTAGCAAAGAGTTGGCACAGGGAATGCCAAAGAGCACCTGCCATATACTTTGTATGGAAAAAGAAGCACTTTTAAGAAGCAGAGGGTTGGATTCGATAGCCATTGTGGTCTCTTCCAAATCTGTTTCCACGATTCTAAGTTAACTGTTTGCTTTTTGTCCAATTGCTCCAAGCCGCAGAGCACTTTGAGCTTCACAACGTGTTTTCTGGGGCTCCTTATATCTCGCTGAGCCCACGTCCAGGGGCTGGAGCGTGGACCTGCGACCACGGTCCATGGCTCGGCCGTGGAAACCCACCTCGTGTGCCTCCCACACTCTCAGCCCCAGAAAACCTCAGTGATAGGCTCCCCCTTAGGATCACCACAACCCGATCTCGCTGGCTGGGGGAATTCTGGAAAGGAGATGCGCTTCAAGTCAAGTTTCCAAACTTTGCCCCGAGGGCCTGATTGTCTCACCAAACGGAAACTTGGGAGGGATGCTGAGGGGAGGAAAGCCGGTCGTGGAGGCGGAAGGGAAGGGATGGGGAGAAACGCCACCGGCTGCGACGATCGCCAAGGCAAGGGCTCTGAGGCCATTTCGGCACTAGGCTGTTATAGCGCCACGATTCCGCTTTCAACATCCTATGGAATCCTGGGGTTTGCGGTTTCGGGAGGGGCCGGCCGGAATCGTGGCGCTATAACAGTCTCGTGCGCTTCCACTCGGCCTGCAGCCGCTGCCAAAGGCGGCGCGATCCCACCCAGATCCAAACGCTGGGAGCGGCTTCGCCAGCGCCGGGCTCCGGGGGGTGCGTGGGAAGGGATGGAGGGGGGCCCCAACCCGCGCCCGTCCCCGCCGGGCACTCACCGGTGCTGTACGGCCGCCCCCCGGGGAGGCGATCGGGGGGCGCCACGGCCGCCAGGGGCTGGAGGGCTTCCCCGCCGCCCAGCGCCTCCCGCCCCGGCCGCCGCCGCCGCTGGTGCCCCCCTTGGAGCAGGAGCCGGCCCGGGGCCGCGCAGCGCTGGAGGAAGCCCATGACGGCGCCGCTGCCTGCCGAGCCGAGCCGGGCGGGGCGGGGCGAGGGCGCCCCTGCGGCCGGGCTTATAGCCGGCGGGAGGCAGCGGGCGCGCCGCCCGGCCGCCTCCGCCCCGGGGCTCGGCTCCCCTCGCCCCACCCTCGGGGAATCATCCGGCCCCGGGGGCGGGAGCGGCGCGCAGGGGCTCGGGTTACACCGACGCCCCCCGCGAAGGCTTCCGCACTCGGCTCTTGTCGCACAATTGTTCCCCTTTCGACCTCCTATGGGATCCCGGCGTTCGCAGTTTAGGGAGGGTCCTTTGGAAATCTCAGCCGTAGAGTTCCGGGGCCTCAGGAAACTCCAAACCCTAGAATGCCACAGAATGTTGAAAGTGGAATAATTGCCTTATAACAGTGTAGTGCGGAAACGGCTTCAATGGCCACCCTATAAAGGAGAGATCGCCAAGGCTCCCAGCCCCCTGCTCAAGTCTCCCAAAGTCAGGGCTGTGGCTTCCCTGATTGAATCAATCCACCTATTCTGCAGTCCTCTTCTCCTGCTGTCTTCAGCTTTCTCAAGTATGATCATCTTTTTTAATTAGTTGATTTTCCTTCCATCAGCTTTCTTCACTGTCCAGCCTTCACATCCATGCAAAGAAACCGAAAACACTATGGCAGGGATGATCCTGACTTTGGAATCCAGTTATAATACATCCTTACACTTGGGGATCTTGTCTGGTTCTTTTGTAGCTGCCCTTCTAAGGGCCTTTCCGCACTACACTGTTATAGTGCTATTAATCCACTTTCAATGTTTTATGGAATCCTGGGGTTTGCAGTTCAGGGAGGGGCCTTTAGAATTCTCAGCCAGAGAGCCCTTTGGCCTCAGGAAACTACAAACCCCAGAATCCCTCAGGACATTTAAAGTGGGATAATAGCATTATAACAATGTGAGCCGTTTCCGCACTAGACTGTTATAGTGCTGCTATTCCAGTTTCAACATCCTATGGAATCCTGGGCTTTGCTGTTTAGGGAGGGCCACTGATTCCGAACCCAAGGTGGAAAGCATCCTCATGCTCTACAGAAGTGTTCTGTTTTAAGGAAAGGCTTCTCCGGTATAAAGGTCTCCTCACGAGGAGTACTTCTTCCAGGGAAGCTGGCAATTTCTGCTCAAAAGCCTTTTTGTTCCAGGTTAGGGAAAAAAATGCAGCAACAGTAGCATCATTTCTATGTGGGATGGAGGTCCTTGCTTTGCCTCCTCTTAGGCCAAATGATTTTAAATACTTTCAGAGCAGAGCTTGGATTCCACAGGAAGCAGAGCTTGGAAAAGTTACTTTCAAGCTAAGGGATTCTGGGAGCTGTAACTCAAAGACATAACTTTCCTGAGTTCTGCTTTGGACTGCTTTAGACCACTTCTCAATCCTGAACCGTGTCTCCTTGTCTGCCTGGCTCATAGCTCTGAAAGCTTTCCAAGCTTTGATCCCAGACTGCTCCAACCACTTCCCACTGGGTGGGAGTCTACGGATCCTCCCTAAACTGCAAATCCCAGGATTCCATAGGAAGTTGAAAGTGGAATAATAGCACTAGAAGAGTTGAGTGCGGAAATGGCTGTGGGGACAAACGGCAGGGCTGCCTTTGGAGAGTTTGACACCTGTGGTTCCTCCTGCCGCAGAGAAGAGTCACTTTTCCTCTTTTTTAGAGCCCACGTTGTGGCACCTGTTCCAGGGCAGCCGAATTGACTCAAAATGCATGACGACGGCTTTCGAAGACCACAGGCTTCTTCATCAGGAAGCTCCGCTGAAGGGTGCTGTGTGCGCAGAGGGCTACTCTGGTCAAGTTAAGAGAGCCAAAACGAAGCACAGGGACCTCGAGTTTGCCCATGAAGTCACTCAGCACCTGGAGAGCAGGCTTCACAGTACCCCCTGCACTGAAAGAGAGTTATTTTATTCATTTTATTTTATGCATCATTTTTGTCCCCTTCTCTCATCATATGTTAAGTGGCTACCCTATTCCCATTCTATATATGGCAGTCAAATGTCTACTTCTCAAAGATGCTTTGGAAGTGGACTCCTGCACTGGCCGTTGGGTTAGACTAGATGGCCGTTGGAATCCTTTACTGCCCTGTGATTCTGTGTAATTGAATTCTATTAAATCTGAGCAGACCAACAATTGATTCTTACTTTAAGACTGGGCATGTTCCAGGGTCTTCCACTGAGCTACAGAGGCCCAGGCTAACATGTGTGCCCTGCAGACACACAGATCTGTCCTCCAGCATTGACCTCCTGCTCTCCACATGGCTCACCCAAGAGGGCTTCCTCACCCTGTCTAATGGTAGGGCCAGAGGAAATGCACAGCACTTCCCTCCTCTCTTTCACTGATTTTCTAGCCACAGAAGAGGTCCAGCAGACCCAACAAGGACACGCTCCCGGTGTCCAGTTCCTGGTGTCAGTAATCCACCAAGGCAATCAAAGGTGTCTCTGTTTCATAACCAGGTCTGGAACCAGATAAAATGGATCTAGGTAATGTTTCATCCAGGACTCACAGAAGCTGGGAGGCCAGCACATATTCCAATCTGTTGTTGTTGAGTGCCTTCAGGCCATTTCCAACTTGTGGTGACCCTAAAGGGAAACTAATATTGTTTTTTCTTGGCAGAATTTGTTCAGAGGGGGTTTGCCCTTGCCTTCCTCTGAGGCTGAGAGAGTGTGACAGGGTCACTCAGTGGGTTTCCATGGCTGAGCAGGGATTTGAACACTGGTTTCCTAGTGTCTTAGTCCAACACTCAAATCTTGCCCTGAAATGGGATGTTGGACACTGGCTTATAATTATCTGTTAGTGGGATTCAGGGAAGGCTTTTTCAACTAAAACCTAACAACTGTCTCTTTTAGGCAAGATGGAACAGTGCCTTGTTATAAGGAGGCATTGACTACCCTCTTCACCCACTCTGCCAGTCTCACGTGAGTCTATTGGCTAAGCCAGAAGGGGCAAGGGTGACAGAAAATGCTGCAACTCCACCTCCCTGTTCTCCAGGTCTCACCTGCTGAGCTGAGATTAACCCTTCTAGTCCAATCTAATATACTCTTGTGAGCAGAAAAGCTCAGTTTGGTCACTAGAGCTGAAGGACAGCACAACGACACACCTGATTAAACAAATTTTAGAAGATAGATGGTTTAACTCAGGGGTGTCAAACTCAAATTCATCTTGGGCTGTATTAGTATTATGGTTGCCCTCAAAGGGCTGGCTGTATCGGTAAGACTATATAAATGTATCTACTCTTTTATCATATTAAATAATTGCTTCTGCATTCGATTACTGCCGGTTTTTAAATCGTCTTCCCTCTGTCTCAACTTTCCTTTTCTTGGACATTTTGGGGGCTATTTGATAGCAGTTTATGCAGTTGCGTAGGGACAGAGGGGTAGTTCGTCCCAGGCGGCAATGTTTTTGGGGTGTCCCAGCCTGTAGCCATGCCCATGCAAGCCCTGGCCATATCCCTGCACACAGTGGCCATGCTACCACGCACAGTGGCCATGCACCTCGAGCTGTAGCCCTGCCCCCTCCCCTCCCCAAACTCCAAGCTCTGCCATTGAGTTTATGGCCTCTATACCTCTGTAAAGTGACATAGAATTGGTCAGTATTTCCAAAGTGTGCCACTTTCTGCTTCCTAGCCCCTCTCTGTGCCTCCTTCTGCCCCCCAGCCGCAGCTGCAGGAGAGGTGCAAGGGCCACATGAAGTGGGCTGGATTTGGCCCGTGGGCCTTGTGTTTGACACATGTGGTTTAACTGATCTATCAGGCCTTAGGAACACAGGAAACTGCCTTATATTGTCAGACCCTGGTCCATCTATGCCAGTGGTTCTCAACCTGTGGGTCCCCAGATGTTCATGGACTTCAGCTCCCAGAAGCCCTGAGCATTGACCATAGTGGCTACGGCTTCTGGGAGTTGAAGTCCACGAACATCTGGGGACCCACAGGTCGAGAACCACTGATCTATGCCAATGTTGTCAACATGGACAGGGAGGAGCTTTCCAAGATTTCAGAAAGGATTCTTCTTATTCCCAACTGGAGATCCCTAGTGTTCCCTAACGGTCTTTCATCCAAGTACTTACCAGGATCAAATGTGCTTAGCTGCCAAATCAGATGAGATCAGGTATGTTTAGAAATGATGATTCAGTCTTCAGAACTGGACTAATTAACTGAACCAAATGGAAGGGGGGTAAGAATCAAAGAAATAATTCCAAAATGGTGAACGATGTTTTAAAAAGGAGGACTTTGTAAGAAGCATTCTAGTAAAAATGCTAGTTAAAAAGCAGCTTGCAGATTTTGGCCTTGTCATACGCCAACTTTTTAATGCAGTTGTCATTGCCTGGTCATCTTTCTCTCCACCCCAGAACTGTCTCAGAATGGCCTGGAGGAAAAATAGGCTAACACAAAGAGAAATCAAGATGGCTTGGATGTTCAAGTGAGGTTTGCCTACTGACAAGACCAAGATGCTAGCTATGTCAACACGATATCACATGTGGCTCTTCAGACACCATTTGTGGCCCTAGGGACTACAGCTCCCATCAGCCCTAGCTGGAATAGCCAATTGTAAATGATAATGGAAGTTGCAATCCAACATCTGAAATGCAGCACATTCTCCACAAAGAGTCATTCGTGCCTCCCAATCAGCACGTTAACTAAAATCCTATAGCCCCCACCAATCCTTTACTGACCTATAACCTTTTCTTGAACTGGCTGTGATCCAGAGGGCAAATGGCATGACTCAATGCACTGTGAAGTTTGTTGCTCCCAGAAAAATGATCCCAGGAAAAATATTAGCACAAGCATCGAGGTCAGTCCCCACTGCCACATGTGCTTTTGCTACAGACATATCCCTTGGCAATGCACTCAGCTCTTCTTTGCTTGTTCCCTACTCCAGCCTTCTTCCGATTTTCCGGGCATTGCACCAAAGTGGCCACCTCCCAGGACCATTAAATTCTGTTATTTTTTTAATGCCAAACACTGGACATTAGGAAGATCTGGAGCTTGGAAAAGTTATTTTTGGATTACAGTTCCAGGAGTGTTTTTGTTCATCCCCCATCCTCAGAGTTTTTGTGAGCTCTGGCCAATGCAGTGAGCAACGATGCACATAAAGGAGGTATACATGGAATCTTCAGCAATGGGAGGCTTCGAAGATCAAACTGGAAAAGAATTTGGTTTGACTGAGTGGGATCTAATCAACAAGGCAGATCAGTCTTAACACTGGCACTTACACTTCTCCAGATCTTCCTGCCCGTATCTCCCAAAATCTTAGTCCATGATTCCCTTTTTCCAACTCTACCACCCTAAGCTGATCACAAGAGGCTCCTCTCAGCTTAGTCACGTTGCTGCTTCATGTTGAGAGTTTCTGCCTTTCTCCAAAATGTAGATGAAACCTCTCTTCAGGTCCTTGATTCAAAACCCACTTTTTTCACAATGCCTTTGACTTAACCTCTTCCATCCTCACCCCCCTCAAAGCAAGCAGCCATTTGTTACCCTTGCTTCCTGTCTAGCCTTTTCTTAGTTCTCAATTCCAATGACAAAATTCACTCAAAGCTTGTTCAAACTCTTTGGATGTGTATGTGTGTGCTTTTTCTATAAACTAGGTAACCTAACACTCAACTAACCCACCTCCAAACCTAATCATGCAGAAGCATTTTGTAGAACCAATCATACAAGATGGCCACTGTATCACATATTTTCTGCATGCAACATTTTCCATGCTGGGAAGTTGGTACTCCTGAAGCCCTCTTATCAGATTTCCAGTATTGACAGGATAGGAAGTGAAATAGAAACACTCACTTAAAGTCACTCAGAACTGAAGCCCTGGAAGAGCTGGGACTCATACTGAAGCCAGTTCAAGCCAATATCTATCTACTGAACTGCAGTGTCTTCTGGAAATCAATCCACAACTACTGAGGTGAAAGCAAGTACACAGAACACTAGGAATGGGCAGCTGTGGCCATCTAGGTGTTATTCAAGTGCATCTTCCCAAAGCCCTAGAGTACCCAATATCAGGGTTATGGGTATTGCAGTCCATCATCATCTGGAAGGGCACAGTTGTGTTATCTTTGAGTACACTGACAAGGAAGTTTTATGGCAAATGGCATTCTACACACCAAGCACTGCAGGCCCTGTCTTTTCATAGGAAGGCCAGCACATATGCCTGTCTTACAGTAATTTAGTCCAGGACTGTGGCTTGAAAGCATAGAGTATCACAACCCCTCTGAAATGGTCTACATGGAAGAAAGGCTGGCCATCAACACAGTATTTTAAGCAGACTTAGCTCTCAGCAAACGAGATCAACTCATTTAATCAATGAATGAGATCAACAGGTTCTCCCAACCTGCTGCCTTCCGAATATGTTTGGACTACAGTTCTCACCATCCCTCAATCAGCACGGCTATAACGGGGTTTGTAGTCCAAATAATCTATGGGGTACCAGATTGGGGAAACTTGTTTTCACATCTGGATTTGACTGCATTTCAAAACTATGTCCTTGAACTATCTATCGATCCTGACAGAGAAAATATGCTCTGGGTAAAAAAACTTTTGCTTTGGGTAAATACGTTGCTACCACGGCAGGTATTTTTACAAGGCTGATGACCCCTGCGGCTGGATAGGGACGTGCAGAATGGTACTGCAACAGAATTCAGACAAGAGCAGCAGATTCGGAAATCCTCCTGGTGGCATCTGCAAGTGACAGAATACAATGGCAAATAGAGACTGAAAGACTCAGAAGAACCCAAAATCTCATCATCTAATTAGTTTTTTCCTTTTGAAAGAAGTCACAAGATAGGAATGCAAGTGAATGCAACCTCATGGAACCTGGCATGAAAACCTACAGGCTCCAGATTTAAAGCTTATGCACAAGCAATACCAGCAGCGTGGAAAAAACTGATAGCCCATTTGTAGAAATAATAGTAGTGGTGAATGGACTTAGTGCAAGGATGGGGAATGTGGGCCTCTCAATGCTGAGTTCAGCTTTTATATTTCCTCAGAACATAGAATCACAGAATCACAGAACTGGAAGAGACCACAAGGGCCATACGGTCCAACGCCCCCTCTATGCAGGAACCCACATCAAAGCACTCCCGACAGATGGCCACCCAACTTCTGCTTAAGAACCTCCAAAGGAGGAGACACCATCACACTCTGAGGCAGCACATTCCATTGCCAAACAGCTCTGACCATCAAGAAGTTCTTCCTGAGGTTTGGGTGGAATCTCTTTTCCTGCAGTTTGAATCCATTGCTCCTTGTCTTAGTCTCTGAAGCAGCGGAAACCAAGCCCGCTCCCTCCTCGACATGACATCCCTTCAAATATTTAAACATGGCGATCATGTCTCCTCTTAACCTTCTCTTCTGCAGACTAAACATCCTCAACTCCCTAAGCCGCTCCTCATAGAGCATGACTTCCAGACCCTTCACCATTTTGATTGCCCTCCTCTGGACACACTCCAGCTTGTCAATATCCTTCTTGAAATAAGGAGCCCAGAACTAGATGTGGTATTCCAGATGAGGTCTAACCAAAGCAGAATAGAGTGGTGCCACTACCTCCCTTGATACAGACACCATATTCCTATTGATGCAACCAAGAATCATGTTGGCTTTCTTGGCTGCCACTTCACACTGCTGGCTCATATTCAGCTTGTGGTCCACCAAGACGCCTAGGTCCCTTTCACACATACTGTTTATCCAGCCACATGTTCCTCCATAGGCCAGGGCTAAGTTGCAGTGCAACATCATTTGGAGGGTAGTTTGTGCGTTGTGCAGTAAAGGAATTATTTTCATTTTCTGCCATTCAGGGTTAGTGTAAGGATTAATAAGGATCAAAGAGTCAGTATAATGTACTAGACTGAATGTGGGACTAGAAACATGGAGATTGGGGTTCACATATCCATCTTCAGCAGGCAAGTTCAGTGGATGCCTAGGTCAATACTCTACTTAATTTACTTCACAGGCCTGTTGTGAAGACAAAGCAGCAAGGAATCTGCAAAATGCCACTAGGTAGGATACAATGATGAAAAATGTAGAGAATGTGTATCATGTGTTCTAAATTCAAACGAAAAACCACTGGAGTAGTGTTAAATCAAAGTGAACGCCATTTAGCAAACGATCCGCAATACTGAATGCCTCAGGTAGCTTGCACAGAGTCTGCTCATGGAACTGCTCATAGCTTATGCTTTCCTAGTTCTTTCCAAAATGCATCCAAGGCAGCTAAACAGAATTCAAATCCATTTAAAACAAAGAAAGCATTTTTTTTAATTTCCATTAAGCACATTTTAGTATCACAATGGAATGATGAGAAAAACATTTTCTTAAAAAAAGTCAGTCTGTGGGTCTCTCTCTTAATCCCAACCGTGAGCAGGGAGACTTCAAGGCAATTTAAAAACAAAGGGTGTGGTGGGGGCTGTCTCCTCAATGGCAAGGTAAGGGAGAAAGGCAGGCAGAATGATGTGAGGTGGGAACATCTGAAGTAGTCTTTGGCGTTTCTGCCTCATGATCGATGCACAAGAAGAGTGACCAAAACCTGCAGACGCGACTGAATGCCACGGTATTAAGACAAATACACCCAGCTAACGAAACAGCCTGCAGCTGGCCTTAAGACACCCTGCAGGTCACAGAGCTGTCAACACAGCTGCAGGGATGAGCTGGGAGGGGAATGTGGAAGGGGTGCGGCATGCCACTCCCATGCGCAGCCCACATGAGAGATGATGCACTCTGCAGGCCTCAGGAGGTTGGAGAGCAGAGGCAGCAGCAACACAACGAGTACAGACCGGCTCTTTATTAGCGATTCAAACTGAGTCCAGTGCCACGAACTATAGCTTCACAGTCCCAGGAGGCAAACTGTCATTGCAGAGTCTGTAGTAGCGCAGGTCGTTGACCAGCCTGTGTACGTTCTGCGTAAATGACGGCAAGTCCTGGAAGGAGAAATCATAAAATGAAAGGGGTTAGGGCAACAGTGGAATCAACATCTGCAGACAGAGCATATGAGAGTTGGTGCTCCACAGCTGTTTGTCCAAAAGATAAGCTACACTAAGGCCATTTCCGCATTAGCCTGTTATGGTGCTATTATTCCACTTTCTACATCCTATGGAATCCCGGGCTTTGCAGTTTAGGGAGGGGCTTTTGAAGCCCCTCTCTAAACTGCAAATCCCAGGATTCCATAGGATGTTGAAAGTGGAATAATAGCACTGTAACAGGACAGTGCGGAAATGGCCTAAGAATGAGATAGAGCTGACCTTACTTAAGAATTTTTAAACATTTTTTTCACTCCATTTTAAATTATGCAGAGTCATTTTATTCAGTTGATTCAAACTGGGCTTTGCATATGTAAGAAGTGAGATGCCCTGAAATTTTGCCATAGGTCTTGTAAGAAAAGAGCATAATGTTTAAAGGAAGTATAGATTTCTGTACTAAGCTGCACCACAGCAAAAGAGATATTGTTTCAACTTTTACTATGAAGGGAAATAGTTCTACACAGAGACCTGAAAACAAGTTATTGAACTGACAGCTTCTTTCCTTCTTTGAATGAGGTCCCACTAAAGGAGAACAAGGGGAGCTCATCTGCAAACTGTACTGAACCCTCAGTTGTGCTGACCCGCTAAAGTGTTGGAACAATATGCAAACTTTCCAGATAAACTCCCGAAGTGTAGCATTTAATGAAAACTTACTTTTTTGGAACACCACTTCCAGAATCCCTCATATCACTTTCGCCCAACTCTGATCTGGATGCTTCAGGACACTGCATTATATAGAATTTCTCCGAATGATTACTGACCAATCTGGCAACAGTTAACCCAGTTCTTAGGGAGAGGCCCTTCCCAGCCCTGCTGCCTGAGATGCTTCTATAAAACTGGGGGATGCTGTGGCTGAACTTGGAACCTTTCAACACGCAGAACCTTTCATGTGTACTTTGCTATGGATCCCACTGTCATCACACTAGGTACAGGGGGGTAACTGCAGCTCAGTGACAGAGCATGAGCTTTGCACGAAGATTATCCAAAGTTCAAAGCCCTGGAATATCCAATTTAAAAAAAGGATTAAATACCACATGATGGGAAAAGATCTCTGCCTGAGACCCAGGAGAGTTGTGGCTAGTTTGAGCAAAAATGCTGGACTAGGTAGATAAACAGGGCTGTTATTAGGCAGTGTCCTAATTGACAGATGGAGAGAAGGAGATTATAGACAGATTAAATACACAAGCAACAAGGAAAACTGGGAATAGTGATGATATGACAAACCCAAGAGGGGCATGCCGTGGCAGGAAAGGGATGTAGCATCTGATTACAAGAAAACTGTACTGGTGGGCAGGGCAGGAAGGAAGAAAAGACAAGTATGCCAGGCAAGTTGCAAAGGGCAACCCCAACCAAAAGACAAACATACCCTGTCCATTTTGAAGTTCCTTCCAAGTACGCTTTTCTGGTTGGTGTCTATACCGTCACAGCTGGCTAAGAACTCTGGGAGAAAAACTGAATAGAAGCTATCAAAGTCCACAGAGGCCATGTTGTAGATGGCAATTCCAATTTCCTCTTGCAGAAGGTCATGTGATTTATGTACCAGTACCTGAAGCAGCACATTCACAAACTGAAACAGCATGGCTGTCCGGAAGATTTTCTGCAGGGAAAGAGAAGGAAAACGTCTCTCAGTTTGTATTGGCACTGGTCAGAAAATCTGCAGCTCTAGGGACTATTGAGGAGAGGAATATTTTGAACAAAAGTCTGAAGAAAGATCGGTTACTCTGCTCCTTCTAGGAACTTCTTGTCTGCCAATTTCTTTTCAAAGGCCTCTTTTCAGTGGCAGGTGGAAGAGAGCTGAGTGAACACTGCACCTCTGCGGTCTTAATGCAGTGTCCAATCAGCTCCATACAGGTGTATGAAAAACCACTGCAATTCAACATCCATTTACAACGGAACACACTTGCTCTACCAGGCATGGCCAAAATTGCAAAATTATCATTCATGTGATAAAGCTGCAAAGCAAACTTGGGCAGAGCCTGCTAACCTTACAACGGGAAAATATTGTTCAGTGTGAAACTGACCAGCCCAAGCTCTAATACATCCTTGCATTCCAACCGGGGGAGTATGCATGCAGGTTTTTGCAGGTCTCAGACACGGCACCCAGTATATCTGATGCCACACGTCAGATCACCATAAAACAAGCTGACAGTAGCTGTGGAAGCAGAGTGTTCTACACAGGCAGAAAACAGCTCTTCCTGTTTTGCCCATCCACCCAAGACGAAAGAACAACGCTATCTGCTTGCAATCATGCATTCCTCTTCCAGTGACCAATTCAGTGGCCAGCAAGGAAGGGAGGAAGCAAGTCAAAATTTTATTTATTTCTTTTATAGCCCACTTTTCCCCTGGGATGCAAGGCAGCTCTGAATAGAATTAAAAAGATATTAATAAAAATACAAAAAAAGACACAGATTAAAACACAAATAAATTAATTATACTATTAAAGCACCAAATCAAATACTGGGCTATTCTAGCATGGAAGCAGAAACTGCTGTGAGGATAGTTCTGTGGTATCTAATACACTGGATGGCCTTGAAGGACTGAGAACAATAATTTCTAGCTGTGTATCTTTGAGAGCCGTGTATCTTGTCCCTCCTTTCATTTTGTGGTGGGTGGATCATAGATTACACTGGCAACAATCCCACTGGGACGCTCACACATCTGATCACCCTTTGAGGCCATTCCATCTCAAAAATCTCCACATTCTTCCCAAGGGATGCCACCACCAGGATTTCCCAAGTGGATCCATATCCTCTAAGTTCCCTGTAAAGCTGTTTCTTTGTAAGGTTTGTTCTTTCCCCTTTTAGGCTTTAAGTCCTCTAGAAACCTGTTAGGAGCGCTTTTAGTAACTATAAATCAAGTAGTCTTAGTGAAATTCACAATCTATCCTCACATAGCTTTACTCTTAGGCCCTCTCTGTCATCATCCAAATATCACACTCCTGATGCTCATTTAGAGTGCTTTGTCCTTGTGACACCTCTCACTCTCCATCAGACACCATACAGGTGCAAATTCATTAAACACTCTTCCTCAACATTCTACCATCACACTCTCTCCTAATTAAACTTGCCATCTAACATAATCTAGTATAATATGGAAGCACAGCATAACTGAATTAATATCACATGGCCTCTCTAAATTTGGGTATACAATAGAAGATGCAACGTGGAGGGAACGTGATGTTAACACAGTCCTCACAGCAGAAACTGGCTGCTCAGGGGGACTAGGCCTCAGAGAATCATGCTGCACTCTTTCCGTTTATTTTTGCCCCCACAGCTTTGTTTTCTTAACTGGTTTTAATTTATGGTTAGTTTAATGGTATTTTTAACTTCTGTCTTTGGTATATTTTCAGCTAACTGTTGTAAAGCTTCCCTGAGCACCAGACTATGTGAAAAGGTATTGGCTGGGAAAAGGAGAGGAATGGTTGAGAATGGAGCTGGGTGGGAGATAAAGCACAGTCAGAGAGAGAGAGAGAAAAAAGTAATATGGGATATGAAAAGGTTTTCTGTTGACTGGAAACAGGAATAGATGATAGGATATACTGGGAGCACATATACCCAGAATTGTATAAGGAGGTGCCCAACAAATACATATCTATTTATTACTGTATTATTTATTAACTTAAATATAAAAGGTAATATAACAGTAACTGTATAACAATATCATACAAGAAGGTGAACACTGTTGTGCCAATATGCATTGTAGCTATCTGAATAGTGTATACTGATACTTTAAAGTGTGAAATCTGCATTATAATAAATAATTATATTATAATAAATTATAATAAAACATTCTTGTATAAAACAATGCTTCCTGCTTGTTCCTTATACACTAGAATATATACAATTTTAACTGACAGAACTAATTTATCTAAGGTGCTATTCCACGCACATATATGAGGGTAGGGTTGAGGACCTAAGGAAAAGTGCTGATGGCAGCATACTACTGAATGGAAAAGCTGGAAGCCGGAGTGGTGATAAGAGCTCTGTGGGTTATTCCGGAGCGGCAAAGGGAGAAGGGTGGAAGCTGCTGGGCAAGGGCAAGAACCATCAGACTCACCTTGTGGTACAGCTTCTGCTTTGTGTTCAGAGTCTCCAAGTAGAATAAGTTCTGCTTAAACAAATGTATATCAGGTTGCAGGAAGGACTGGCCAAATGCCTAGAGAACAGAAAAGCCTTTCAGGAAGACATGGCTGGAACAACAGGACCAACAGTCTGTAAGGAGTAAAAGCATCCCCCAGCACAGGGAGTTACAGGAATACAGCCAGCCACACCCAGGCTAAGCCCCTGTTTATCTCCTGTTTCCAGAACCTCACCCCATCTTGGTACTGTAAGACTTAAGTAGCTGCAAAATATGGCACTTTTAAAGGAAGGGAGTACACAGAGAAGTGGAATTCCTGTTTAATGCTGTATTACAGACCTTTCTTGCCTTGTCTTATTCCTGTAGGGAGAACCTCTCAGGCATGTCCAATAATGAACCAAACCATGCACTGAAGATCTTTATTTAGTCTCCGGAACAGAATTAATAAAATGGTGGGGCTGGGCACCCCAAGAGCACAGTGTAAGAAAGCCTGAGGAAGCCTGGGAGCAGGGCCTCAGCAGCAACTAAATTACGAAGATGGCAAGGGAAGAACAGAAAGACAAGAAAGCAAAAAGGCTTGGAAAACCTTTGGTGCCCCGAGGCCTGCCACTTGAGGAACAAGGCTTCCAAAGGTGAAGTTTTCCTTCCCTTTTACATAAGTCTTGAGCCATTTTAAGACTAGAACCAATTTCTTGTTTACAAAAGTGTAGAAGGATCAGAGCTGCCTCCATAACATGCATCACCCTTCTCTTATAACTGCTTGAAGAGTAACATCTTTTTAAGAGCACTACTACTGTGTATTAAGCCAAGACATCCATATCTAGGACACTGGCTACAGACTAGGCATGTACACTCTCCATTTTCTGTGTGTGCTTTTCTGCTATAAGGATGTATAATGCTTACTTAGCATGCTCTTTCCAAGAAAGGTGTACAGTACCTGATGCCAATGATAATATAACAGATATGAAGAATTCACAGCCTTAAGCAAAGCTCAGCACAAGACAAACTGAGCAGCAGTTGAACAAACTTTTCTAAGCACTATCCAAATTTTATAGCAGATAAACAGTCAAACTGCAGTGAAAAACTGCAGTCATTTAAGCAGGTTACCAGAGACAATAAGCTCTTTGAACAGCCATTAGCAGAGATCCTCACAACAGATCTATTTTATTAGTGTAAAATCTCACTTCTTTGCATGAGGGTTGGGGTGGGGGAGACGAGTCTCCTAAGAACAGTTGCATGAGGAGTGTACAGGATCCAACAGCCCTGCTCCAATCAGGGAATGAGGCTTCAGGGAAAGAGGAGAACTGGGCCAGGGGAGCTCCTCCCAATTCTCTTCAGAACACCAGTTTAGAGAGTGAAACAAGAATCAAGGAAGGGCCAAATACAAGAGACTGGACTCTGACCTCTGTGGCAGCTTGGTTGGATGCAGGCATTGTGTACCAGCTAAAACATTTAGAGAACATTAAACAGAAACTTCTTTCCCAAAGACCATGACCCAGGTAGGTATGCCAAGGGCCAGAAGCACTTGGCTGGCATCAACCATGGCAGAACACGATGGTTGGGAGTTCACTTATTTAGCAATACTCTGCTTACAGATTAATGAAGGGCTCACCCCTTAATCTGGGCAGAAGGGAAACAGGTCAGAGGAATCTGATTAGTTTAGGAGCTGGCTGATGCAGCCAAAAACACCTCAAAATCAAAACACCAACATAAGAGGCTCACAGTAGATGCAGGAATATGAATTGTAGTGCATTGAAAGGAAACCTCTCTTCCAACAACATGCTGCAAACTCTTCATGGACTTGTGTTTGGTTCAGAACATGCTAAAAAACATGTGACTGAGTGCCTGGTCCAAGGAGTGACTTGGTATTCACTAAATAAGTTTTACTGGACTTCATTAAAGTATTCAATATAGTACTCAGTAAAGAAGCTTCACTGTGTACCAGAAACACAAACTGAGTTGCCAAGAAAACCAGGTCTTTATCCTCATTGTGTCACAATAGATGGGAATTTAAGGTTTCTGATCCTAGCAAGGATAAAATGTCCCAGTTCCTTCACAACTTATTTGCAGGGGCCAGCCAGAAGGAGTTGTACAAATTTATTTATTTAATTTATATCCCACTTTTCTCCCAATATAAACCTAAGACTGTTCAAAATACAAATTAGAACACAACACAGTTGAAACAATGGATAATACAAACATTTTAAAAATTTAAATAGTCACATTAATTTAAAACAGTTAAAAAATAAAGCATACTCCAATTAAAAGGCTTGTGGCAATGGCCAATTAATAATCAAGAGCCTGGGTAAACAAAAAAAGTGTTTGTCTGCTGGCAGAGAGACAGCAGGGAAGGAACCTAACCGCCTATGGGAGGGAATTCCACAGTCTAGGAGTAGCTACTGAAAAACTCTTTCCCATGTCCCAATTAAATGTGCTTCTGACAGTGGTGGAGCTGAGAGAAAGATCTCCCCTGAGGATCTTAAGACTGAGGCAGGCACATGCTGGGTATAATGATCTTTCAGACAGTCTAGAGCTAAGCTGTATACGGCTTTATAGGTTTTAATTAGTACTTTGAATTAAGCCCAGAAACAAACTGATAGCCATTGAAGCTGTTTCATTAGGAGAGTTTTTGCTCCTTACAACCAGTCCTGTTAGGCACTCTGGCTTCAGCATTCTGCGCCCACTCTAGTTTCGAAAGACAGCTTCAAGCAGAGTGTGTTACAGTGATCCAAACAGGATATAATCAAGGCATGTACAACTGTGACTAGTTCTGATATCTCCAGAAATAGGTATAGTTGGTGTGCTAGCTTTAACTGAGCTAACACATGTCTGGCAACTGCTGAGACTTGGACATCCAGGGCTGAGTCCAGGAGCATTCCCAAGATGCAAGCTTGAGATTCCAGGAGGAATGTAATCCCATCCAGCATAGCCTGTATCTCTATTCCCTGAGCTACCTTTCAGCTGACCAAGAATATCTCTGCCCCATCTGATTTAATCTTTGTTCATTACTAGAGCAGTAACTGGTTTAGTACCAAGGAAGTTTCTCTGCAATAAGGTGAAAGGGAGAGATAGAACTGGTTGTCATCAGCATATTGAGTAATCCCAATCCCCATTTAAAAACGAAATGGTATATGTGTGTAAAAAGATGGTGGAACATTATTACTATTATTTGCCATATATCCCCCACCTCCTCATAACAACTCTGCAGGCTGTAAGTTGCCCAACTTCACTGCCTCAAAGCAGCACCCCCTAGAATTGCAGTCAGGAGCCAATTTAGCCATCAGGCTAAAATTTATTTCTTAGCAGAAAAATATCTGGAACCATGGCTAAGGGTGACTGTCATGTTCTTGCAGCTGTTTGGTTAGTGCATCTGATTTTGAATATATTTTAAGAACATAAACATATCAAGAATGCTGCATCTTTGTAAGGCCTTCTTAATCCACTCCCAAGAATCCTAGTTTTTTCAAGAAGGAGATGAGAATGCTCTTCCAATACCTGCATAATGGCACTGAACTGTGCTTCATTCTCCATCTGCTCATCAGCTACCCCTCTCTGGACACTGGCCAGGATGCTGGATTTGAAGAAGTAGCGCCAGTTGTGGTGAAGGACCCGGAAAAGCAACTCAAACAGTTCTGCTTTCACATCAGGAGAAGAGCGCTTGGGGATAAAAAAAGGACACAGGGTTTCAACAAACTTGTCATCCAAATGGGTCTCATCTGCTTAAGGCAGACTGTCAGAAAGAGAGGGACTCGGTGTGCAAGAAAAACAGCCAGGAATTTATCTTTTAAGTTCCTTGGAGAAAGTAGATTGCTTCCTTGGGAAAAGCAGTGATTAAAAAGGGGGCGGGGGAGACCCACTCTTCCGTTGAAGACAAGACAGTTTATTTGGAGATAATAATCTTCAGGCATCTCTTCACGAGGCAAGCAGTAGCACAACAACTAATAGATTTTCCTGAAACTCCTAACCACAGCTTTGGTGCCAGAGTTATGGAGACAAGAAGCAATTTTGGGTGGAGTTAGTAGAAATAAATAAACTAGGCATATAATAATCAATATAATAATAATCTGGTGTCAAAATAAAAGCTTGATTATTATATGCCTAGTTTGTTGCACAGTTACTTTTGTAGGAGTTAAGGAAAGTTTTCTTGCTCAGAAAGTTTGATCAAGTAAGAACAGGTTGCTTACCTGTAACTGTGGTTCTTCGAGTGGTCATCTGTGCCCTCATACATTAGGAGCTTAGCGTTCGGAAGATTCTAGAGCTCGTTAGCTTTGGCGGGAACCCCTCCCCCACGCCGGTGCTGCGCATGCTCCTCCCGCCGACTAACGGTCTCTCCTCAGTTCTGGTCCACCGAAGCAGATGGGACCTGAAAAAGAGGGGAAGGCAGGGCGGGGAATATGAGGGCACAGATGACCACTCGAAGAACCACAGTTACAGGTAAGCAACCTGTTCTTCTTCTTCGTGGTCTCTGTGCCTCATACATTAGGAGACTGTGCAGCTTACCAATAGGATGGTGGGTCAGGTCCCAGATCCTAGAGCACAGAAGACAGCACAGCACGTCCAAACCGGGCATCTCTCCTGGAACGGCAGTCGAGCCTGTAGTGGCGCACGAAGGTCGACGGCTGGGACCAGGTCGCCACACGGCAGAGTTCCGACAGGTCGACGCCTCGCAGGAGGGCAGCAGATGTCGCCACGGCCCTGGTGGAGTGGGCCCGAAGCAGGTCTGGCGGAGGCTTCCTGGCAAGCTCGTACGCCAGGTAAATAGCCTGTACCACCCACTTAGAGAAGCACTGGGTGGATACCTTGTGGCCTCTCCGGCGCCTGCCATAACAGACAAACAGGTGGGATGTCTGTCTGTAGGCTGCAGTCTTGTCCTTGTAAAAGGCCAGTGCCCGACGCACGTCCAGGGAGTGGAGGGACCACTCCATAGGTGTCGTCGGGTCCGGGTAGAAGGCCGGCAGGATGATGTCCTGGCTCAGGTGGAAGCTGGACACCGCCTTCGGCAGGAAGGAGACGTCAGGTCGAAGGACTACCTTGTCCCAATGAAAGACCAAGTATGGTTCATCGCACCGTAGCGCCGTCAACTCTCCCGCCCGCCTGGCAGAGGTGACGGCCACTAGGAACGTGGTCTTCATCGCGAGCAGCCTGTCGTCCATCGTGGCCATGGGCTCGAAGGGTGGCCTTGTCAGCTGGGACAGCACCAATGACAGCGACCATGGCGGTAGCGGCGGCGATACCGGCGGGTAGAGGTGCTGCGGGCCCTTCAGGAACTGCTTGACGGTACCGTCCCTGAAGAGCGCGGCCGACGGGGATTGTGGTGGCTGGTATGCCACGATCGCGGTGAGGTAGACCTTGAGCGACGGGAAGGCCAAGCCCTGTTGCCGGAGATGGAGGAGGAAGTGGAGCACGGTACACAGGGTGACAGGCGATACCGGCTCTCGACGTCCCTCGGCGAAGGCCACGAAGCGCTGGCACTTGTAGTGGTAGTTCATTCGCGTGGACTCCTTCCTGGCCGCGGTCAAGACGTTCCCGATGGCCGGGTTGTCTAGGGCGATATCCTCCAGGCATGGAGGGCCAACACCGGCAGGTCCGGGAACAACACCAGTCCGTTGGAGTGGGACAGCAGGTCCGGTACCGTTGGAAACCTGAGAGTCCTGCCCCGGGCGGCCTCGATCAGAGGTCCGAACCAGTGCTGCCTCAGCCAGTACGGCGCCACGAGGATCGTGTCCGCCCGGTCTGCGATGATCTTCGCGATCACGCGGCCCAGGAGCAGGAACAGAGGGAAGGCGTAGATCAGCCCTTCGTCCCACGGAAACTGGAATGCGTTGCCAATGGAGCGGCGATCGTGGCCGGCCCTCGAGCAGAACAGGCGGCACTTCGCGTTCTGTCTGGTCGCGAAGAGGTCGATGGTCGGTTTGCCCCATCGGTCCCGAAGCATCTGGAAAGCCTCGTCGGACAGGGACCACTCGTGGTGGGAAGTGGTGTCCCTGCTGAGGGCGTCCGCTGTGGTGTTCTCCTGCCCCGCCAGGTGAACCGCCACAGGGTGTATCCGGAGCGGGATGCACCAGTTCCAAAGTTCGAGTGCGATGCCCAGCAGCGTGGTGGAGTGTGCCCCTCCTTGCCTGTTCACGTAGCAGACCGCCGTTGTGTTGTCAGTGAGGATCAATACCGTGCGGCCCGTGACCAGGTGTCGGAACGCTCTCAGGGCCTTGTGGATCGCCAACAGTTCGAGAGAGTTGATGTGGAGGAACAACTCGTCATCCATCCACCGGCCTCGGACCCGGAGATCCCCGGTGTGCGCTCCCCAGCCGAAGAGCGAGGCATCCGTCGTTATTGTGACCGATGGCCTGGGTTCGCGGAACAGCATGCCTGACAGGAGGTTCCTGTACGAATGCCACCACAGGAGCGATCGGCGTACCTGTTGGGGCAGACGGTATCAGCGGCGCTGGTCGTCCCTGAGTGGATCGAAGGCCCTGACGAACCAGTGCTGGAGCGGCTGGGCGCGTAATCTGGAGAGGTAGGTTACGGTGGTGGTCGAGGCCATGTAGCTGAGGAGTTGTTGGATCCTCCTCGCTGACACCGTCGAGGCCTCGAAGGCAGCGGATGCTGCCCGACGAAGCGTCCGCGCCCTCTCGTCTGGGAGGAAGGCCCTTGCCGATGCCGAGTCGAGGGTCGCCCCGATGAAGTCGAGAACTCGAGTGGGCTCGAGATGGGACTTCTTGGGGTTGACCCTGAGTCCGAGCCGAGTGAGAAGGGACAAAGTCCGATGAATGTCCCTGTACAGTTTCTGTCTGCAGGACGCCACCAATAGCCGATCGTCCAAGTAAGGGTAGACGGAGACGCCCTTCGTCCGCAGGAAGGACACGACCAGAGCCATGCACTTGGTGAACACCCTTGGTGTGGTGGAAAGCCCGAACGGCAGCACCCGGTACTGGTAGCTGGTGCCGTCGATCGCGAACCAAAGGTATCTCCTGTGCTGCGGGCGGATCGAGATGTGGAAATAGGCGTCTTTGAGGTCTATGGACGCAAACCAGTCCCCTCGGCGGAGGAAGGGGAGGATCGACGGCAGTGTGACCGTCTTGAACCTCTTGGGGCGGATGTATTCGTTCACCCCTCAGAGGTCTAGGATGGGCCGCAGGGATACGTCCGCCTTCAGCACCGTGAAGTACCTCGAGTAGAAGCCGGTGGTCTTGGCTGAAGGCGGGAGCCTCTTGATTGCTCCCTTCTCGAGGAGGGACTGGACCTCTTCCAGTAGAGCCGAGCTGGCCGGAGTGGAATAGTAGACACCCCGTGGCGGAATAGCCTGGAACTCGATGGCGTACCCCAGGCGGACAATGGTAAGTACCCAGGAGTCCGCAGTGATCTCCCGCCAGCAGTCGAGGTGCCTGGCCAGGCTCGGGTGGTGGAACAGTTCTACCGGAAGGGCGAAGGATGGCACGGGTGGAGTCCTGCGAAGGCCGTCAAAACCGGGACTTCGCTCCGGAGGACGACTTCTTGGACGACGAAGATGGGCGTCGTCTGGGAAGCCTCCTCGAAGCTGAAGAGGTCGACGGCCTCAACGCGGTCGACCGCGGTGACCGCGGCTGGTACGCCGATGAAGAGGAGGACCTTCTCCACGTAGGCCTCGGCTGGAAAGAGCGGCGAGACTGGGCAGGCTGGTTTATGCCCATCTTCTTCGCTGTCAGCCGGGCCTTGACGAGGTGATCCATGGCCTCGTCGGTGGAGGTGTGGAAGAGCCCTTCGCCGTTGAACGGTAGGTCTTCAATCCACCAACAGCTGTCCTCCTGAAGCCCAGAGGACCGGAGCCACGCGTGGCGTTGGAGAGCTAAGGCACCAACCATCACCCTCGAGGTAGCCTCCACGGCGTGCCTCGAGGTGGCGATCTGCCGTGTAGCCACCGCAACGGCCTCGCCGAAGATCTGTGTGGCTGAGGCGCGTGACTCCTCTGGCAAGTCAGCAAGGAGCGGAGCGAGTCGGTCAAACAGGTTCCGATGGTACGCCACAAGGCATGCCATCGTGTTCACCGTCCTGGCCACCAGGGACGATGCCAAATAGAACCTTTGGCCGAAGGCATCGAGCTTCCACCCTTATGGTCCGGAGGGGTGGTATGCGCTCAGTTGCCTCCTTTCGTCTGAGCCGACTCGACCACAATAGAGTTCGGTACAGGGTGGTTGAAGAGGAACTCCGCGTTCTCCTTCTGTGCCCTGTACAGATGCTCTAGCCTATGCGGGATAGGCTGTGCTGACGCCGGCTTCGCCCACGGCTGCTTCATTGCTTCCACCAGGGTTGGCAGAAGCGGCAGCGGTGCGGTCGATGGTGGGCGAGCTTCCAAGTACTGGAAAACCGGGTCCTGGGCTTGCGGAGCAGGTTCGGTCACCTTCAGGCCAAGGGCTGTGGCCATCCGGAGGAGGATCGCAGAAAACTGGCGGACGTCCTCCGGCGCAGACTCCGGGCCTGGCTCTCCGAACCCCAGCGGGGGGGATTCCTGAGAAGAAGGAGTGGACTCAGCAGAGTCAGAGTCCGAGTCATAAGAGTCGCCAGATGGTGATGGCGACCTCTCCTCCTCCTTCTCCTCGGCCGGCCTACGGGCCACGGGTGCCAGGGTGCCAGCTGGAGCTGCAGGCTGCGTCGGTGCTGATACGGCCGATGTCATGACCGGTATCGGAGTCACCTGCAGGGGCACGAATCGAAGTCAAAGCCAGAAAAAGGGTCAAACCCAATCGAGAAAGTACCAAGCCAAGTCCGAAATCCGTGAGGGGTAGTCAAAAGCCAAATCCGAAGTCGAAAAACACCAAAAACAGAATCGAAAAGCAAGCCAACAAGCAGAACCTTCTGTATGCTGAGGCGGACAAGAAAGAACTGAGGAGAGACCATTAGTCGGCGGGAGGAGCATGCGCAGCACCGGCGTGGGGGAGGGGTTCCCGCCAAAGCTAACGAGCTCTAGAATCTTCTGAACGCTACCGCGCAGGCGCGAAAGCTCCTAATGTATGAGGCACAGAGACCACGAAGAAGAAAGATATTTTATGTTCTATCAATCTAAATAGCTGGATAATTCATGTGGTCGTGAAATGCTTTGTGCTTCCACTTCACTACAGTAAATCTGGAATTACTTATCAAAATACATTGGCCATTTAGGAAGGAGTTGGAGCTGGCAGGAAAACAGGAGCTAGAGTCACAAAGTTTGGTGCGCTGCCTCCGCAACTGAGGATGTACATCTCTACTCTGCCTCCTGCTTGTCACTGGTTTCATCACACGTGAAGCAGCCATCGCAGATAAGAATGACTTCACATTATTCCAAAATCAATGCTGTTCAGTGGGGCGATGGGCAAAGTGCGCCTGTGAAGCCCCAGGCCATTTTTGTAGCCTTCAGGCCCCCACAAACATCCATTTTTCCCCTTCAAAAATGCCCTTTAGAGAGTATGGAGCACATTTCAACCTGGTCAACCTGTTTCCAGGCCCCCAGGTCCCAATGGTTTTTAAAAAAGTAAATTCCTCTCAATTTGTTCTTGCCTAAAACAGCCTCTAGGGACAGAGGAGGGGATTCCACCTTGTTTTGGTCCCTCGAGCATTACAGGCCCAGGACAGGCCTTTTTTGAATTAGGAAGTAGACAGGAAATGACTTCATCTAACCTCCTGTTGTAAAAAAAGGTCTCTCTTGGGCTAAAATGACCCAGGAAATCCCAAGACCATACACAGTTAAAATAACTCCCACTTTCCCTAGAAGGCATCTGGGGGCACGGGGGAGCGAATCATTTTGATTTTCTTTTTTGTGAGAGCAGGTGATGCAGGGGGTTGTGGCCCTCCAATGTGGCTTCCTAGCCTTCCATAGTCCCCTGCCCTTAACTACTGGTGTATATGAACTGTGAGCCACTCCTTAGGGCAGGGGTAGGGAATCACAGGCCCATGAGACAAAATATGTCCCTCCTGAAGTCCCAAGCCAGCTTTATGATTTCCCATATGGCCATGACAACACCTCTAAAACACCACAATTTGGTGGTATTCCAGATGCGTATGCTCCTTTCCCAGTTCTCAAAGACTCAAATCCTTTCTAGCTTAGCTGTTTGCAGTAAAAACTTTAAAGCTAAAACATACTGCATGCATCTCCACTCAACTCTGATACATCAGCTTTTCTGAAAAAAAATTTTTTAGTGCTTGGGCAGAAAAAAGGTTCTCTTTCCTTGCCTTAGAGCCTCTCCTGAGGAAAGTTAGCATTTGTGACAGAAGCCTTGCAGAGACTACTGTCTTCCCCTCTATATACAGATTACAGTCCCTCAGTTAACTCAAATATGGACCCACCTCAGCAACAATTGGGTAGACTTGCTCCATGCAGAGTGAGATGATGTTGGGTAGAAAAGGCTTGAATACTTGGCCCGGCTCTTGCACCACCACCTGAAGTATCTTCAGAAATTTCTCAACCACTCGGCAGCCAGTACTGCCATCATGGAGGATACTTTCTGCCAGTTGTTCTCTAGAACACAATGCACAAAATCAGAGACTTTCAAGGAAGAGTTTTATCAGGTTGTCTTGACAAATGCAAAAACTAGTTAAGGGGGCTCTCACATACACATGCAGTCCAGCACTCACAGAGATTGCAGTTAGAAATAACAGTAATAACTGACTTTTCAACCAGTGAAAAGCAGAGAATATATGGAGCATTCCACAGTGCAAGCCTGGGCCATTTCTGCACTAGACTGTCCCAGTGGTATTATTCCACTTTTTTAGGCCTCTCTCTGAACTGCAAATCCTAGGATTCCATAGGATGTTGAAAGTGGAATAATACAACTATAACAGTCTAGTGTGGAAATGGCCCTGGTTCAACATCAGAAGGAAGTTCCAGGCCACACAAAGCATACAAGTGCTACGAGAACTCAGAGAGATTAGCTGGTTACCTGGTGAACATGTTGAGGAATGTCTGTATGACCTGCTCAGTGAAGGGTACACCCATCTGCACCCTCAGCCCTTGAAATAGGGTGAGGAAAAAGCTCAGCATTTCATCTGTCACATCTGGAATTAGGAAGAGGGGGCAGACAGAAAGGAAAGCATTAAAAATACCATGAACTTTTTGACAAGCTGCCCCTTGGGAACAGATATCACTTTTCTAATAGGAATCTGGAATTTACAGCCTGAACACCTTCATCCCTGCACGCCCCCTTTTACAGTTAATGCCACAGCTTTCTTCATCTTTGTTCCCTTTTCCTAGAAGGTGTTAGAAGTAGATGAGCACGGGGGATGAAACAGGACCAGTGAAATTAAACAAACAACTTAGTCCTATGGCCCATGAGAATATACCTGGACTAGTTCTTGGAACAGTTTATATTGAATTCTAGTGGCTCATTGTGGCAATGTAAGACAGGCAAGAAAAGAACTGTTTTACACATGGTCCTAAACTTTGTCACCAACATAATAACATAAACATATGCTTACACATACTCTACTCAAAGTAAATAAGAACTTTGGGCAGCAAACATACTTAGGGTCACAGCCAAGTAGCTTATTCAGAAATAGGCTTCACTGAATTTAATGGGAAATTCCTCTGATTGTGAATGGGCAGGGGGATGCCTCAGAATTAATCTGGAATTACATTTTTGGGCCGCAATCCAATATATTTGATTTCTGTAGGTACAAAAGTTGTGTATAAGCCACTGAAAATACATGCCACCATGTCCAAACCGTCTGAAGAAACTCAGCAGGTGAATTCCCATCTCAATGACACTCACTGAAAGGCATCAAACAATAAGGATTCCTGCTTGATGAGGTGAATCAAGCATTCCATCATATGGGAAATTCACATCCTGTGTCTATAAAGCACATCTTGTGCCTTTAAAGCACAGACTGTGAATTCTTAGCAACATTTACCCTCTTCCGTTAGCATGAAAAAGCATTAACTGTTTGGGGCAGCCGATGGCATGCATGGTACCAGCTCAGTGAATGACATCAATACCACTTATAGGTCAGTATGGAAAGAACTGAGCTGGTAGCACCTGTTTGGTCACCCTTGTCTCACGGGACTTGCTGGGGAAAAAAAATTGCTAAGCATAGGTGAGAGTTTGGAAGAATCTCTAGACGATAGTGACGAAGTTGTGATTTAATCCTACAAGACTTTCAATGTACAGTTGGCTTGTGCTTTTACCTGACTGATGAATGAAAACTGGAAAGAGTGCTAGTGAGACTTGGACAGACTCTTGCAGAGACTGGTAACAGATCTGGCGGGACTTGGTGGCTTCTCCAGAGATGCTCTCTACAATATCTTCCAAGACACTGAGTGTCTGATGGATAACAACCTTAGCTGCAAAAACAAGAATGGGCATTCAATGGAACAATTCAGCTCTAGAGCATACAGAGTGATTAAAATGAAGAGATGGGATGGCTGGCTCAAATTCCCAAACTCTTTGCCATAACAGAATGGCTAGTGACTGACGTGTGCAATAAAATAGACTTCAATAGCCCACAAATACACGAGTTACTTGTTACTTCCTTGCAAACCATCCCAATCAGCTTCCATTAGACTGGCAAAAACTCCTGGAATTCTCTAGCCAGCATGATTATTTTTCCAAGCTCTAGAAGAGACAGAGAGAGCAACCCATGTTTTCATCTGAAAAGTATTTGAGGGGGACACGATGGCACTCTTGTAACACATTAATAATGTCAGTTAGTGTGACATTCTAATTGTTTTTCCTAGGCTTTCTGATAATCTTCCAGCTACATTTTTGATTTTGCAAGGAAACTTGTGATAAACAATCTTCCTTTCTAATTTCTTCCTCTGTTTCTTTTGATCAATGTACATCCACAGATGTGCAAATAGTTATGAGTTGTAGGTGACGTACAAGGACTTGTTGCCTTGTAAACAATGATTTTAAATGGGAATTCTCATTAAAGTTTTTGAAGAACTTGAGACTTCTTAAACTGAGAAAAATGGAGCACAATATCTCTTGGAACTTGGAAGGTTGCACAGTATAACTGATTCATCATTAGTGGGCTTGTTCTATGTCCAACCCTGTTAGGGATAATTCTGGAGAGATTCCATTGATCCAGGAAAATATAAATCCCTGTCTGTTGTTTTTTCAGCATGTTCTGGAACTCTGTGAATTCTAAGGTTCAAACGTCGCCCCTTATTTTTCAAATCATCAATCTGATTAAGAAGAATTGCACTGTTTAATTCCAGTTGATGTATTTCTTCTTCATGGGTTGTTCCTCGCAGCAGAGCTGCATTAGCAGCATCTGCAATGTCACTGATGCAATCTGTCAATGCTGTAAGTTTAGAACTGGCTGTAAGTTTAGAACTGACTAGTTGCAGGTCTTGAGACCAGTCTTTTTGTAAATCCTTTTGAATATCAGATCTAAATTTCACAAAGAGTTCTGGTACTGAAATAGTAATGAGGAACTGGGTATAAAATGTGGGATAGGGATGGTAGCTTGTCTGATTCTCCCTTTTGTTCTTACACGCACTTGGGGACATGTCAAAATTCACAAAAATATAATCATTACCATATTTACCATTACCATTATCATATTTGACATTAAGAGGAAAATACTGTTCTTTTACTGTGGCTTGGGAACCTCGTCTTACTCTTTCCATGTTACTTCTGCCTTGGAACCAATACTTTGTTAAAGAAGTAAGGTCTAGGAACACATCTACTTCATTAAGTATACCTGTAGTGGTTGCCCATTAAATTCTTAATTTTTCCCACACAAAGCTTTTTTATTTTAGTGTACAAGTATAATGTGTCTTCAGTTTTAATTCCTAGAAACAGCACACCTCAGATACCAGGAGTCTGGAGCCCAACCCTCTGCCACACAGGAGTACATAGCTAAAGCACTTCTGAAAAATGGCTTTCCAACTTCTGTTTTATATTTGGAGTAGTATCTCCAAATCTGCTCTTGAGTGCCAAATTATCATAACAGATTGCTCTGTTTGAAGCTGCATGTCAATTGACCTCTAAGGAAACACACACACATATTGTCTTTGTTGTGTCTTTCCTTATCACCAGTTGCCATAAATATACTTTAGTTAGCAACATTTATGCATTTGCATTACATATAACTATTAATGGTTTGGTTTAAATTAGGACTTCTGCACTATCTGCAAATACAGGTCAATTAAAATGTTCCAGAAACTTTTTAGCTAGCAGGTACTAGATTGTGAAATGAACAACACAGCCCTCCATATATTGCTCAGCTACAATTCCCACCAGCCCTAGCCAGCACAGCCAATTGTTATGAATGCTGGGAGCTGCAGTCCAAGAACATATTATGAAGGTGCCCTTTGTCTATCCCTGCACTAAGATGTTTCAATACTCAGGGGATGCCACGCGTCAAGGCATTGGTCCTCTAGATGTTTCATACTTCCTGGGAGTTATAGAGCAAAATATTTTGCCCTAACACTTCCTCTCTTTTCCTGGCACATCCCCTGTACAGTCAAGAGATGCTGAACAATGTATTACTCTATTTTAATATAACAGCACGCCGGTCAGCTGAAATACTCAACAACAGAAATCTTGCCTGTATGGAAACTGAGCCTTTTGAACATGCTTTTCTATGACAAAGGAGAGAATGCCATCAGCCAAACAAAAGTGTATTTGAACCCAACTTGCCAGCTCTTCTTCCTCAATCAGCTACTTTCTCCAATATGTAACTCTGAGGGACAGACTTAATGACTTACTGAAGACAATAACCTTGTGAATCAATAGCTTCTGCTTCTTGCATTCTTAATATATTGTTACTGTTTTCTGAGAGGACTAAAAATGCCAATTAGACCATGATCATTCCTGCACTCACTTGGAATTTTGAGAAAAAAACTCTGTTCTTTATGGAGATCAGCCTCACACCAGCTTCCTCCAGAGGAATAATGACCACTCAGAGACACAAAACAAAAAATAGCAGCACTATAAGTCATGTTCCATTCTACTATCCCCTGAAACTATGCTGGAAGAGGACTTCAAGCTTTCAATGTTACTCGTGGCTGGTAAGTAAGGTTAATTACCAATGAACTGCTAGGACTAGAATAGCAATTAGGTCAAGCTGCTACACTGGCACCTTAGCCAAGCCCCAGATAATGGATCAACCCATTCCCACAACCACCACAGTTCTGAGTAAGCACCATGTTTCTAATGTTACCAGTCTCGCCACTACCAGTATGGTAGCAACTGCTTTGTTGTCAGGAGAGAGGCTGAAAGCCTACATTGGGGAAACTTACTATCATCCTGCTGTATTTTCCTCTGGGGAATGATGGCACTGGATTTCAAGCTGCGGTAATCTCTGGTGAGAGCCGTTATTAGGCTGGCATGGTTAGTTGAGCGAATGGCCCACTGCTGTTCACTCTCTGGGAGGTTTGGCCATGGTAGCAGCAGAATATTTGAGAGCGCTCTGCACATGAGTATCTGAGCCTGCAGAGAATAAGACAATACCATACTAAAGCCTATGATCATAAAGGCCAGAGGCACAGGAAAAGAATCAGAGTTAAAATAAAAAGCAGCTCTGGAAATCGGTGGAAGATCAGACAGTTCTGGTTGATTTGCCTTTCCACTCTTTGTAGACAGAGCTTGAAAAAGTGTGTCCCTTCAATGATGTTGGATTCCAACTGCCATCATTCTTTCATCTCAGCCATGTTAGCTGGGGCTGACGGGAGTTGGAGCCAACCTCATCTGGAACTGCACAGCTTCCCTTACCTTTGACACGGACATACTGAACAGCAGGGCTGAAGAAAATAAGCCAAAAGCTTTATGTTGCATTAAGTGGAAAGCCACTTCGGATCTAACCAGACAGGATAACCCGTGTGGTGGAATGCAGGCTGTCAGAGTAAGGTAAAGAGTGTCTATGTTGGTGTATATAGTTAGAAATTCTAAAAGGTAGGGAGAAAGGAGATATTGCTTCTTTCTCTAAACAACTTTCTGCAGCTGTTTGATCCAGTGGATGTTACCTTCAACCTAAGAGTCTGGCTTGGGACAGGGGTAGGTGGTGGGTGGGAAGACTGTGCTAGAAGCTGAGGTAGGCACCAGTTTTCCCTCTCCGCATGAAATCCACATTTCAGGTTGTACTTTACCTTTGCTAGCGGAAAACTGCATTCTAACACACAGGTGGGCTTCAGTTAGATCCACAGATGATGTCAGTTAATGCAGACTAGACATAGCCCTTATATATTTTATTAGCAACCAAAAAGCAATGCATCTAATGCAATTCTAAACCAGGTTAGTAACAGGTAATATGGAACAAATAGTTTGTGTTTGCTAAAACGGTTGCTCCGGTTTAATCTATTTACTCTCTAATTACGCTATGTGCTTTTAGTTAACATTATTAAAATGTTGGCAAAGTTGCAAAGTGCACAAACTGAAAGCAGTGTGCCTCTGGCTGCAAGAGTATAGAGTACGAGTAGCACAGAGACATGAAGGATTTAACTCTGTGCTAAAGTCATCATTCTCCTGGGGGAATAAATATATGCAAATTATTAGGATGATTGTTCCTCATCTGGAAGATGATGGAAACGGCAGAACCACATACTTTGTGTTTGAATATGTTATAACTCATTAAAGAAGCACAGCTAAGTCTCTTAATACATATAGTTTAACAGCATGTAGAGAAAAAAATATGTTTCAAAAAACTGGGGCTGTTTCCATACTAGACTGTTATAGTGCTATTACTTTACTTTCAACATCCTATAGAATCCTGAGGTTTGCAATTTAGAGAGGGGCCTCAAAGGCAAACCCCAGGATTCCATATGATGTTAAAAGTGGAATAATAGCACTATAACAGTCTAGTGCGGAAATGGCCTAGGATGGATCTCTTCTATCAAATTTTTTATCACCTCCTTCTCTCCTCAGTTTTAAATAGTAATGCTTAGTTTTAATTAGTAATGCCCTAATTCAATTCATAGTGGTTTGTCATATCTGATCCCCTAAGCCAGTGGTTCTCAACCTGTGCGTCCCCAGATGTTTGTGGACTTCAGCTCCCAGAAGCCCCAGCCACTATGGTCAATGCTCAGGGCTTCTGGGAGCTGAAGTCCAAAAACATCTGGGGACCCACAGGTTGAGAACCACTGCCCTAGGCAATGGTCTGATCAAACTAGGAAGTCATTCATTAAGCCAAACACACAAAAGAGTAGAGTGAAGTGGTGTATATAAACATAGTCTGAAAGACTGAGAGTATTACAGCTGAGGCACCCAAAAGAAAATACCAGCAACTAAGCAATTTCACCCACTCTGCTTTCTGGACTGCCTGCATGTCATCAGTCTCTCTCCTCTACAGATACGAGGGCTGTCCTGGAAACATATGCATTCATATTTGCATGATTACATCTTATTATAAAATAAAATAGATTCTCCTCATTTTGTGGTAGAAACTCAACAACACTGATGTCCCCTCTTTTTGACCTGGCCTGAAACTTTTCTTTTTTGTAAATGAGAGAACTAAAGAGGCAAAACCAAGCAGATCTTCAACAGTTCCTCTAGTATGTAACACTAAAATATGTGGCCTCCGTGATATCAGTGAACTCCAAATCCTATCAGCCATAACCAGCCTGGCCAATGGTGAGGTATGGTGGGAGTTTTAGTACATCAACACCTGGAGGACTGATGATTTAGTGATAACACACTTGAGCCCTCAAAAGACTTAGGCTTTCATGTTCTTCCTCTGTCCCCTCTTCCTCCACCACAGGTATGATACTGGAAGCATCTGCTCCTGAATTCAACACAATTATTCAAGTCCATTTTGTACAGGAACCTCTCACCTTTTGATGCTCCGTTATCTGATGACTTGCTCTTTTGACGCTTCCAAATTAAGGACAAGTTCCATTAATTTCATGGGAGTTCCACTCTTTCATCAGTTCTTCTTGCCTACAGAGGTTCACTTGGGACAACATGAGCACGCATGCACTGCTTGCAAAGCAAGCTGAGGTGGGTGGGGAAGGCTCCAAGCCAGCTGAGAGACTTTGCAAGCAACACGCAGCTGGTTGGTTCCAAGTGAGCCTCCTTCATGCTCCCTATAGCACACTGCATGGGTTCAGCTTTCCAACCAATTCCATTTAATGACAGTGCTCTGGTCCCTAACCTATCAGATTAGTGGGGGAAGCCTGTACACTGGACTGTGGCTAGTTAGTTGTATTCATGCTTTCCCTATCTGAACCAACAAAAAACAGCCTGTTCATACAAGTCACATCTTACCTTGTCTGGAAGGCGCTGAGCAGAGGTATCTGTGATCCTGTTGAACATTTTCTGTACAGCTGGAATGCTAATCAGAAAGACTGGCCGCACTGTTGTGGCTAAGGAAACAAGCAGATGGCAGGCCGACAACAGTAACTTCTCTTGTACCTAGTTGAAGGAGATAGTGGTGGGGAGAGAACCATAAAAAACTCCGTTGTAAGAGAAAGATGGAGATTTCTATGTGGCTGACTAAAGGGTACAATTAGGAAATACAGATGTATTTCAATTAACAAAGACTCTGACAGTGAAGTTCTTTTCTACAAAGGCTTTTCACCCACACCCACACCCAACCTCCCTCTTTCCTCTTCCTCACCTGCCCAGTTGGAAGGTTTTTAGAAGCATCAGCACTGAGGGGATGGTGATGGAGGAGTGGAGAAACACAGAATCTCTTCATCAACCCACAATCATGTTAAAAAATGTAACTCAGTATAGTGGCTAACAAAATGGAACTCAAAAATGGAGTGAAATAAAAAGCTGTCTATGGATGCATTTTGGAAGAAGCTGTTAAGTAGTCTCTAGAGCATTCAAAATATTTTGGCATACTCATGCAAGGCTTATCTGACCTGGTTGTTTCATCTCCTATGTGCATATAATTAATTTTGAAAAAAAATTAAAGACACTAAAGCTTGCTAGCCTGCTACTCTTTCCAAGCTATTTCTGCTTCAAGTACCAAACTTTCTGTTAAAGAAGCAATGCTCAAAAATACATCTGCTTTGCTGACTAAGCTATACCTATATATTGTGACTAATGCATTTTTCCAGAGAATGGGTACCTGAAGGAAGCACTGATATTCTGGAACCATTTCAAGAGATGACCAGGCTTCTCCCCTCCTCCTGAACAAGGAGCCAAATTTTCATGACAAAACTCGTATCTGGTAATGGAGCAAAAGAATCTGGCCCGCTACCACTCCTTCATTCCATGATTACAGGAACTACCTAGAACTTTTTAAAACTATCAAGAGTTCTCATGGAGATCTTAGTACAAACAGCTACATCCCCATCTATTCCACTCTCTATGATACATAAAAACTAGAGTAGTGAGAACTCCAATCTAGAGTCCCCAAAAGGACTGTACCTAAGCACCTCCTCCAAAGAGGACAGGATGGGTAGAGGGGAAGCAGGATAGAAGCAAAGGCCCAGGGGATGCTCTTGTGCTGAGGTTGTGTTTTGAATAGTGATCATTGACTTTCATCCCTGTGGCATTTGTCTGAAAATCAACTGTCACACAAGAACGTTTTGCACTGTAGCAAAACAGCAGCTCTTTGTTGTCACTGAACCCAACATAATTTCATCGGCAGTTTCCCACTGTGTTTGCCAAACAATAGAAATGTCCAACAATTCCCCAGAAACTATGACACCAACTGTAAATGGATGAAAGCAGCTCTGGCACAAAAGAGCAGTCATTTCAAGGCTTCATTTGCCTTTGCACATGCCGTTTGGATGAACGTACTTTAGAACTGATAAGTGGAGTAACTGCTTCCAGAGCGGTGGAGACAAGTGAGATGAACTGCGCTGGATTTTGTCGATGGACTTCACCATAGAACTGTGCTAACCAGTGACAGTAAGCTTGTAGAGCTGCCAGGGATTGTGCATGCCTGGAGAGAAGAACGTATGTTAAATAGATGTGAAAGGAAAATAGGGAACAGCTAGGATGGAGAGCAGATGAGACTGATAATACTGACAAAGACCATTTAGTTCTGATGCTGCTGCACAGAAGTGTCTTTGAAGGCTCCCAGAGCCCCTGCTTCAATTTTTTTTTTTTAATTAACCTTTTTGCCCCATATGAGCCTCCATGCCTCCAATGGGAATGGGGAGATTTCGCTTCAAGTTTTTTGGCCTTTCTGTCCATTTTTAGGCCCAGGACTTTCCAGGTCACTTCCTGCTTGAAAAATGGCCTGTCTTTATCCTATGATGGTCAGCCTCTCCACTACAAAAACAAAGCAAAATTGCCCCCGTACTGATTTGAACTATCACTCTTCTCCAACAATTCCGGAAATTGCAGATCCTTATAGCACCTTACAAAAAGCTAGGGGGCATGGGGATCAAAATTATTGGCCAAAATTATTATTACTTTAAGTATCATGAACAATGGGATGCAATGAGGTGGTTGGGTGGTCCCCCAAGATCCCATAGATGGCTAAGGTAGCCCCTCAACCCCCAGCAGTTGCCCATACCTGATCTACCAAGGGGGAACAGACATCATTAACAAGTAGAACAGAAGAACACTTGGACATGAAGATAATGACAAAGGACAACTAGGTCTATTGTGCAGAGACTTTTTTTTAATAAACTGCATGCATACCCCTCTCCTACTACACAGCTATACCCTGTTGCAATGATAGTAGGTGAACAAGTGTGTGTAGGCCTCCAGATATTGCTGGCATCCCAATCCCATCAGCTCTAGCAGCAGGTCCAATGGCAAGGGATAACAGGAACTATAATTGAATAATATCCCATGTCTTTCTCCTCTGGCCTAGGGAATACACACCTAATTTCTTCAATATAGTGAAACTGCAATATTTACCCCATTTGCTAGTTTATTTGGTTTATCACTAGTGAACCTTAGTGCAATCAGAATTTTCAGTATTAGGAAAAAGCGCACAACCTTTTACAAATGTCGTTGACAATGAGATCATCTGTAATGAGCCTGACTGACTGGAATCAGGCACAGCAGTTCATGAGATGAACTGGGCTGGGTAGCTGCACAATCATGGAGTGAATTATACTGTGGAAGGATAGCAGACACACATACAGAAAGAGACTGTAAGGACTGGTTGCGCCTAACGAAGCAGTAAACTAAAGCACCCTACACCAGTGGTTCTCAACCTGTGGGTCCCCAGATGTTTTTGGACTTCAGCTCCCAGAAGCCCTGAGCATTGACCATAGTGGCTGAGGCTTCTGGGAGCTGAAGTCCACAAACATCTGGGACCCACAGGTTGAGAACCAGCTGCCCTACACTTTTCAGTAAAGGTGGGGTCGTTGTTGGCTAAGAGGGCCACTGACAAGTTGCTGCTGTAGTGCTGTGCATGGAAATTAAGGGAACAGGAAGAAAGCCTCTAAAGCAGTGGTTCTCAACCTGTGGGTCCCCAGATGTTTGTGGACTTCAGGTCCCAGAAGCCCCAGCCACTATGGTCAATGCTCAGGGCTTCTGGGAGCTGAAGTCTAGAACATCTGGGGACCCCAGGTTGAGAACCACTGCTCTAAAGGACACAAAGGATACTGAGAAGCAAAGGCTGGGGGGTTAGCAACAGCTAAGGGGAGTTTAACTGGCCCTGGAATACTGAAGATCAACAGCCAGGGAGGCAGGGTTTGCTAGATGACCTGGCCTGAGATCCATCCGAAAAAGAACTCTTTAAAACCATCACAAAATCCTGGCTTTTGAGCATTCAAGTTGAGCCTCTAAATGATTAAAGCAGTTTGGTTCTATTAGCCTCATTATTTCTTACAGCTCATCCTTTGCAGTTTGCAGTCTCTCTTATCTCTAGTTGTGTGAAAAACCTGACCAAGTTCATACAAGCCTTCCATGTGAAAGTGTTGTAGCCTTTAGGAAATAGCTATGAGAAGCCTCATAGGACCTCACATGGCTCCTTAGGGTAAAAGGGATAAAAGGCTTCCTCATTTGTCCCTGCTCTTTCATTTTCACATGTTGTCTGCATTTGCATTGTGTGTTACTCATTCACTGGTCTTGGTATGTAATAGTCTTGTACTTGGCATACATTTATGTTCCTGAAGTCTGAGAATCCTGTCTACAGTTGTAGACAGCAGGTAGTCTTTGCTATGCTTACCTTTTACAATATTATATCAAAGCTGGATCTTGGTTATAAAATGGTACCCCTTCCCTTTACCTCTGTAAATTAACTCACCTCTTTAATTTGGTGCTCATTCTGTCTTGGCTATTTGTTCACACATCACTGTTTCTGCTTTCATTTCTAAGGATCTAAAACCAGTGTGTACAACTTTGGCTCTTGGAAATTAGAATCTTAAGAGTGTTTGATGTAAGACTGGTCTGACTTGGTCTGAGTAGACTGAGGGGTGGGAATCTACCTAATTTGGGTTGGTATTGACCTTGAGGAGAGCAGGTTATCAGGAGATTCTGGCAGGGGGGTGGAATTTGAGACATCTGGGCATCAGAATGAGTCCTCCAAAAGTGACAACTCTCAATGCAACTAGAATGCAACAAGGTACAGAGTTCCAGAGTTTTCCCTTGCAGAAAGATAAGCATTTCTTTGTTTTCCCAAGAGCTTAGGCTTTGGTGAGGATTTCTGGTGTCCTTCAAATGAAGTGTTCATCATATCATACTCACACATCAATAAGGTCAGGTTTCAGAACAGATGGCACAGCAGTTTCAATATTGTAGAGTTTAACTTGGGATCCATACAATGTCACTTTGACCAATCTGTTGGAGAAATTGGTCATAAAACAGGAAGATTATTAGGTATTATTTGAGAAAATGTAAGTTACATCATTTTTGGCTAGTACTAATGTAAAACTGTTATTAGGATGGGTCATGCACAGCAGAGGAAGCAACAGATGGCCAAGTTTGCCAACTTCTAAGCAATGAGGCTTGGGACATTTCATTGCCTGAAACAGAATACAAACCTTCTCAGTCCAGTTAGGGTCAACACATTCAAAGCTCGCTATTCCAAGGCATCTCAAAGTGATCTGATGTTGGAGACTGCCAGTTTTTTCCCCAATGTGCAAGGGACCAGTACCATATTTATACTCATTGGCTACAACTGTTTCTTTCTTTCCTGGAAACTCTGCTGGGATCAGCAGCCAATGCCTTGTGAATCAAAACCGGTCCTTGGACCACCACCTGAGTAGTACTGCTCCTTTAGTGGCACAGTTCTTGCTTTCATCTATATCCTCTGAGGGTGCTGCCTGAATGATGAGGCTGTATCTGGCTGCAGGGAGGGATGGCACTATTTTTCTTTTAGCATTATCAGGTTTTAGTCTTTTTTAAAAAAATTATTATTAGCCACTTGGAATTCTTTAAAGGATTGTTTAAAATATTATTTTAAGAATAACAAATAGTGTTTTTGATGTTAAATATAATTTGAGCAACACTGATCCAATAGGGGCCTTATTCCTAGGAGTGAAGCTGCAAGAAACAAATTGCCATGGGTAAGATAGTGATGGAGCCAGTGAGATTTTGTTCTTTAGATTATGTTTTTTTCCTCCTGCCTGGCTAGTGATAGGAAGAAAAAACCCAGGTTTTCTGGATACCTTTTCTTCTCCTGCTCCCCTCACTACAGTCCTCATTCCACATTAATGGGTTTGCCCTTCACAAATTTGATTATTCACAAGGTGCCTACCTGCTGTCCTCCCATTCCCTTGCCTTTTGTCTGGCATGTGTGCCTTCCTTCTCCATGCCCAGGCAAAAGGCAAGCAAATCATAGAATCATAGAAATGTAGAGCTGGAAGAGACCACACGGGCCATCCAGTCCAACCCCCAACCATGAAGGAACACTCTCAGAGCACTCCCGACAGATGGCCATCCAGCTTCTGCTTAAAAACCTCCAAAGAAGGAGATTCCACCACACTGTGAGGCAGCCTATTCCACTGCCGGACAGCCCTGACCGTGAGGAAGTTCTTTCTGAGGTTCAGGTGGAATCTCCTTTCCTGCAGCTTGAATCCATTGCTCCTGGTCTCTGGGGCAGCAGAAAACAAGCCCTCTCCTTCCTCTACATGGCATCCCTTCAGATATTTAAACATGGCTATCATGTCCCCTCTTAACCTTCTCTTCTGCAGACTAAACATGCTCAGCTCTCTAAGTCTATCCTCATAGGTCATGGCTTCCAGGCCCCTCACCATTTTGGTCGCCCGCCTCCGGACTTGCTCCAGCTTGACCAGGTCCTTCTTGAATTGGGGTGCCCAAATGGGAGGGGGGAGCCCTGTGCATGGAGAAGAAAGGTGCACATAAGCCTTCGCCCCATTTTCCCCATTCTATTCTTTTGTTTGCTGCCTGGGCGAGTGGAAGGAAGGCATCTGCACCCAGGGAAAAGGCAAAAGAACGGGAGAGTGAGAATGGGGGGACGAATGCTTGTGTCTTCTCTGTGCACGGGGCTGCACCTTCACATTTGCTTGCCTTTTGCCCAGGCACATGGAAGGAATGTATGTGAACCTGGGGAAAAGGCAAGGGAATGGGGAGAAGGCACATGCATGCCTTCTCCAGGCATGAGGCTACCCCTCCCATTCCCCTGCCCAGGCACAGAGCAGAAAGGCAGCACGCTTGGAGAAAAGGCAAGAGAATGTGAGGGAGAGAATGGAGCGGAGGCAGATGCACGCTTTCTCTGCTTGTGGGGCTGCCTCTCCCATTTGCTTGCCTTTAGCCCTGGTGCATGAAAGGAACTCACTCAGGTGGGTTTTTGTTTTGTTTTTTTTACTTTCACAAGGGTTTTGCAGCCCAACCCTCACAAAATTTGAGGGGCCGCTATATTATTTTCACTCTCTTTTCTGCTGGCAGCTCAATCCTTGTATTTACTGGACACAGAAGCACTCAGTGTCATGCAAAAAAACAGTAATAGCAAAAGCTGAAGTACTAGTACCAAGAGGCAGTCTGAAGGACAGACCTATTTGCAGAATCTATCAGCACTACAAGAGCATCACATTGCCTACCTCTCTACTACAGTAAGAGCATCACTGAACCGGGCAGCAAACATATCTCCAGTGAAGTACTCAGCCAACCGCCCAACAGCCTGGAGCAAACTGCTGAGGTCTCGTAGGGAGCAGTGCAAGCGCCGGCAGTCATTCTCTGCAGTGATGTTCAGCCTGTGACCTGAAAGGACAGCATAAACCACCAGACATAAAAACGCTAGGAAAGACTGGAATGCAAATATGTCTGTTAATATGGAAAAATTACTACAGGTCTGATCATTTGAAGGAAGCTTTCTCTTTATCCTCCTGCATGCACAATCATAGAATTTAAATACAAAACTCATACATAGCTATAATCTTGTAACACACAAAGCACTCAGATGCAAAATCTAATTATGGAACTAGCTTACCAGGAAATGAAACATTTACTGTAATTACATTACATGCATTTTTCCTGCATTAACTGCCTTGCAGGTCACAGGCCAAGCACTGATCACTGGCAGATTTTTAAAGTGGTCTAATTTAACAAAGAGGCATTGCTGAAGAGCACACTGCTGTTTTAATTTCCACTCATTTGTAGCTCCCCACCTGAAGAATCAACTAGCATTCAAAACAGGGCAGTGATATCTGACAACCAGCAGAAACAGAGATACCAAAATCCTGAGTGTCTCTTTAAGTGCTCTTATTCAGGGGTTACTCAGAAAAATTTAATGTGCACTACAGTGAAGAGCTGTGTGGCAAAACCAGAACTTAGAGAAGTTACCTGTTTGACTGTAATCCTCCAAATTCCCCAGGGAAGCACAGCCACTGGCCATACAGGTGCTGGACTCTAGCAGCTGTATTCCAAAAGAGTAACTTTTTCAAGGCCTGGCCCTGGTATTTGGTATTTGTTCTATGCTGCTCTGGAACTAACATCAATGTTCATACATCCCTTTCCAGGATACAGTGAGGTAAAAGTGAACTGTAAACTTGCTCACAGTTTCTCTGTTAGTCCACCTACGCTCTGCACTGCAGGGCCAGCTGTGTTCAAAGCCCCACCTGAAAGCCACATCTTCTTATCTTAAAGCTTCCTGTGAAGAAATCTCAACTGAGAATAATGCTCAGTTCTCTTTAAGAGCTCCAGGAAGCTGAGAGTGTAGGCCTTGGCAAACCTAACTTCTCCTGCTGTTCTCTATGGCTAAATTCTCAAGGCCAGAAAGAGAGCCTCAGCTAATTGGGTTAACTGTTTACACAACTGAGTTCACTAAAAAAAGAAAGTTTCCTGGAGAAAGTTACACTACTGTGTCAACAGAACTATTATGGGGGAGGTGGGGTGTTCTCTGACTGACTGTGTACAACATGGTGGTGAACATACGGCAGGGTTGAGGTTAATTCTGGAAAACCAGGGCTCATGACATTCTGACCATAACAACGCATTTCATAGAAGCTCTTATACATTTCATATAACATCATACATCCCCCAGCTGAGCTGTGATATATCCTAGCTAAAACTGAGCCCTGCCGTTGAGTTTATTCAGTTCCCTGTTCCTGAAGGGTACACAGCCAACAGATTGCAGTAATACATTATTACATCAATGCTGACAAAAGCACAGATACCTGAGAGTTCATACACAATATGCCATCTTACCTGACCCAGAAGAGACTATGAACTGCTGGAGTCCCAGATACACATCCAAGTTTTCCTGGAGAACTGGAAACTGAAAAGGAAAAAAAAGATGGAATATAACCCCAAGGGCCTACAGTCTAGTGAGAACGTAATAAACTGTTTGGAACAGGGAGGCAAAGTGTTGCCCACAGGCTACATGTGACTTCCCATGGATCAATCCCCCCCCAAAATTTGCTGTGCCACCAAATATACTGAAGAAGGAAAGGGGGCATTTTGCCATGTTTTTGCCTCCTGGGCCTGTTTAGGCCCAGGAGAGGCCTTTTTTGAAACAGGAAATGACTTCCTGGGCTTAAACTAGTCCAAGGGGGACTACAAACATGGTGAAAATGCCCTCACATTCCCTAGTAAAATGAACATAGTTTGGACTTAGATTCCAAACCAGGGATGAGCAACTGTGCAAGGTTAGGGAGTGCATTATCCTCCCCAGATCCTAGAGGGCACACCTCCCCACTGAAATCTCCCTGCAAAAAATATAAGAATACCACCCCATGTCCCCAAAGGCTTTTAGTCTTTCTGTGTGGAAATTCATGTATATTTTTCTATTTTTTAAAAATATATTTATTTTTAGTAATGTACACATTATAATGGAATTCCACTATTGAGAAGAGCGTACTCTGGCCACTGGGTTACTTTTTATCATTTTTGTGTTCATTTTCCAAATGTATCTGTTCTGTGCAGGTTTTTTTCTTTGCTGAAACACAGTGAAACCTTCTGGAATGTATGGATTTCCGAGACAAGATACATTTCAGACTCTTGCTAATCGGAGACGATGCAAAGTAGGTACTTTGGGAGAAAAATACTGGACGAACATACCCTATTCTAGTCTAGAATGTATATATCTTGAAAAAAAATACACAGAAATATATGCATGTATGTGTGTTCACATACACACACACACATGCGCGCGCAAATTCCACGTAAAAAGAATAAAAAGTTGTGCAATCCAACACTGAAGTGGGACACAGGAAGAATGCTGATGGGATTCTGAGAAAACCAATGATAATAAGACTGACAGTTCCTTACATTCCTAAGTCAGGAAGGATTGTGTTTTCATATTTGCACATCTGTTCTCAACTTCTTTTAATGTGTCTGGCATCATGTTTAAACCAGAGTCTGGAAAATTACTTTTTGGACTACTCCTCCTAGAAACACTATCTGGTATGAATGTGTCTGAAGTAGTCTGGGAAATGTAGTTCAAAAGAAGAAAACTTTTCCAAGCTCTAGTTTAAACTAGAATAATAGGGACTTGGGTGGTGTCACATCACTGTTTTCCTTTCTAGTAATCCTAGTGCAGTTAAGACTCTGAACTTCTAACTACCTTCTCACTACATTTACACATATCTTATGTCAGAAAGGTCTCTGAAGTAGCAGTGAATCAGAATTGAAACTCTTAAAGATACAGAGGGTAAATCTCAGGCTGCTTGCTTACCAACGTAGAGAAGGCGTGTGTTGGCAAAAGCTCCATAACTTTGGCTACTACTTCCAAACTCTGGCGTAAGTACCGTTGCCACTCTGTCTGTTGCTGTGGTGAAAAAAACACAAGGTCAGTTATTTTATTCCTCTTCCAAATCAGTTCTCTTAGATCAGGGCTCCATATGCAGTAGAATGAGATCACAGAATCCTGAAGTGGTAGAATTACTTATATTATGGGTGGGAAATGCCACTTTTGATGTTCCTCCCCTTAAAACAAACACACAAACAAACAAACAAACAAACACACACAACATCTGGGAGGAGGGTTAAAATCACAGCCACAACAGGTTGCACTGATTGTTTGCTTACAGAGATTTTTTCCCTACAAAGATTTAAAAATTACTTCATGCATCTGTAGTCTAATTTGCAACATTTCATTCTATCACTTCATTTTGCTCATGCAGGCCAAGTTTTAAGCATCTGGATTTGGAGAAACCACAGCAGACTCTGTCTCTTTTACAGATTCCTAAAACCCAAAATTCAATTAAAGTTATGGTTTCAATAGCCAACATATTCAAAAATGCACAGTCAGTATCTACAAAGAATTGGGTGCTTAACATAGCATATCTTCCAAGCCAGACACTTAAAATTTTATAAATTTGGAATCCTAAGACACAAAACAGGGTGGGACAAAAAGCTCAACTGGTCTCTATCAGAAATCTGCTATCCTTAAGCATTTCAGCTGTGGTGCTCTCCTGATTCTACAGCTGCCTCGAGAATGATCAATATGAAAAAGGAGTAATATGGAATAGTAGTGTTCAGTTTTCTGTGTCTACATTCTAGACCTTTATTCACAGTTATTTGTTCTTAGATTTATATGTTTCTGCTTCTTACATCATCGTCCAGTGTCTCATCATCCAGTTCTTCTAACTGGGCTTGGTGGTACCTGAACTGTATTCGATTCAACACCTCTGTCAGCAGAAGAACCAGAGCATCTTCGTACCTGTGAAAATGCCAGAAAAAAATAAAAAAATAAAATAGTGAAAATCAAGGGAGTAAACTCTCAAGGAAGAGTTATACCTTTCTTACGTAAACCAGAAAAAGACCTACTCTGCTTTGATCTGCTACCAGCAGGTCACCATGCAACTCCTGCACCTGCTACAAATTGAACATCTTTCCTCATAATACAGCCCTTGTGTTTTATTGCAAGGAAACACAGGATTTAAATATCAGTGACCAACCAGTGGTCACATAAAAGAAAGGGGCAGGGGCAATGCATAAGTTGACATACACATCTAAATCACTTGCTCCCTGCTCACTGAACTCTCAACTGAATGTGTGGGCCACTTCCATTCAAAAATAGTGTTAAATGACATTGGGAGGTATGTATGCTCTATCTGGGGAGACAACATGCAAGAGTCCAAATCATATATTTGAAGTTACAGTCAATGAATTCTTAGCAAGGATGTGTGAATCAGCCATACAGGGAAGAAAGAAAGCTTGAAAGGTGCAAAATGTTTTGGAGGTCACTGACTGAGGTGAAGCAAGTTAAGCTCTTCTATTCTCCTCTGTTACTTGAAAAGTACTGTCCATGACTTCTCCTTTTGCAGTCCAATACCTACAAACTACTTCAAGCATGATTTTGATTTTGTGATAAATATAAGGCACTAACTACATCTAGGTTGGAAAAATGAAATGCATTAATACAGAATGGGTGACACCTGGCTTGATACTATAAAGGGTCTGGGGTCTTTGTAGACTACAAACTAAACACAAGTCAACACTGTGATGCAGCAGCCAAAAAAACCCAATGCAATTTTGAACTGCATCAAGAGGAGTACAGTGTCCAGACAGAGGAAAGTAACAGCACCATTTTTATTCTGTTTCAGTTTGACCTCACCTAGAATACTGCATGACAGTTCAAGAAAGATACCAGCAAGCTGGAGCAATCAAGATGATCGAGCCTTGTGAAGAATGACTTAGGGAGTGGGGTGTTAATCTTGGAGAATACAAGACAAAGAGGTGACACGACCGCCATCTTTAAATATCTGAAACGATGGCATGTAGAACATGGAGCAAGCTGTTTTCTGCTGTTCCAGAGACTAGAAGACAAGCCAACTGGTTCAGGTTATAAGAAAAGAGATTCCACCTCAATATTAGGAAGAACTTTTATACTGTAATAACTGTTCAATATTGAAACAGATTGAGAGGATGGTGGATTCTCCCTTGTTGGAGGTCTCCACACAGAGGTTGGACGGGCATCTTTTAACGGTGCTTTAGTTTTGTATTCCTGCATGGCAGGAGGTTGGATTAGATGGCCCCTGTGGTCCCTTCCCACTCTATAATTTTATGAATTAAAATGAGATAAAACAATTCATTTATTTACAGTAATAAGCTGACCTTTTAGTGTTTTCAAGCTCTGTTGCCTCTCTTTTTTCCTTTATTCTCTTGCATACTTCTGGCACCTTCCTAATCTATTAACCCATAATTTCCTGTCATTTTCACTCTCTCAGTGTGTTCTTATTGGTGGAACACTTCTTTCCAACAAGCATCATTCCACCTCTTTCATTTTAAACAAATAACAACACCTGAAAACTCCAAATAGCCACCATGATGCCATTTGTAGAAGAGTTTCATTTCATAGAAAATAAGTGTTTACCAACTATAAATGCAGAACTCAATGTGCTTTCCCACGAGCCACACTGATTTCAAAACCAAAAAACTGCCGCAAGATACTCTTGAAGTCAGACTGACATGTGATGCTAGTAATGACACAACACGCTGCAGGGAGTATTTACTGTCCCATCATTCTTTTGTAATATAAATGTCTTTAAGAAAATTCATTCCATCCTATGAAGAAGTCAACAGGGCCCAGAGATGTATGTCCTTTCCCTTGCCCTGTCTCATTTCACTACAGTAAGAAACAAACTATATAATGAGAAATCGTATAGTTATTTGAAGTGTGGAATTTCCTTGAGACTGAGAGACTACACCCAACAGCCTACATTTGAATAGTGATCCAATAGCAGGTGGGGTGAATATGTGAGCCTGAAATGTGTTTCTACCGTCTTCCTAAAGATAATTCCAGAAGGGGAAAAAGAAAACACATGAAGAAGTGCTGTTATCTATAATACATGTGGGTTCTGAACACAGAACAGTGTCAGCAGGCAGTTAATTGATCTGGGAGGTTGGCAGCCACATCCGGATTAGACAACTTATACATGGTACTCTGAATAAGAACAAGCTTTAACTATACCGGACAGGAAGTCTCTAATGCCGTTCTTGTGGTGCAACCATACTTGCACTTACACGTAAAAAGTTGCTTTACAACTTCCTGTTCGCATGCTTCTGTAAGAGCTGCTTTTAACAAAGCGTGGTCTCAGAAATAATGATGAAACCTTGTTTCTCTGTACTTTGCTGAGTAGAAAGATCAAGGTGTGCTGTTCCAATGTTTTTGTCTCTAGTTCTTCATACTCAAGTCAGTAGGAAATAACTAAGAACATTTCTATTTCCCATTACATTGGGTCTGACCTACACAACAAGCACGATGAAGTGGCAGAATGGACTTGATTACTTTAGAATGCAGGCAAAGACTCTAATTATTTTGGAATATCCTCTTGCTCTAAAAAATTGCACAGTAACCAAGAAGTTGGGTAAGTTAATTTTGCTGGTTCTAGTAGAAACCAACTGGAACTTACTATTTTTAATATGGGAAACGTTCAGATATATTTCCCACATGCAATCTGATGTGGTATACTGCATTGTGCAACTACTTTCTGCTCCATGTGTAGAGCAGGTTTCAGTTTCTTCAGATATGGTCTCTGTCTCAATCATGCCTCTGAAGGCTACCCTTCTCTCAAAAGGGTATCTTTCCAATGATATGGACTCTGTGAGAACACATGACAGTGCATGTAAAATAAGGAAGCGTTTTTTCACATGCAGAAGTGGACATACATCTAGGTGTTAACAGATCCGTAGCCTGATTTTTAGTAAAATTACAAGGCTTAAAACTTCTTGCAGTCTTCAAAGACTGAAAGGAAAATAAGTGGTAAGAAAAACTGCAATCGAAATGACCAAGGGATTTCCCCTCAAACTACTTCAATAGCATCCCACAGTGCATACCTGTTCAGTACTGCTTCTTTATCTGCTAGGCGACTCTTTATTTTACTGGTCAAGTAGTCCAAGAAGAGAGTCCAGATGTCTAAGCAGGAAAAGTAGCCTTCATGTGTAGGCTGAAATATGGATGTAAACATAAGTCATTAAAAACAGCAGAAAACTGCTTATGGAATCAGAAGTGGCAGTCATTACTCCATAAGAAACATGACCTTTTCTCTGCTTGTCTGGTAATGTAATCCTTCATGTCTCCTTTGTATGTTCTCAGTGAGTCACACCTCTCCATGATAACTTTCTGATATTTCTCTTTCAGTGGCAATCAAAACCCCCAGAACTCTACAAAGCAAAATCCAAGTTCTGCTATCATAGCAAGATAAAAGTTCACTTGCTGAAAGAGGTCTATATAACTAACGGCCTTTAATTCTTAACACAGCTAACAGCAGATGATACAAAACCACAGTTATGTATGTTCATTTTTATAGAGCAAAACAATCCTGAAGGAGACACAGAGCAACATTTTCCTACTTAGTTGGGAACTTCACTGTGACAGGCCCTTTTTGACTGTTTGGGATGAGAGGAAGCATGCTTCTCTATACTAGCTCCTGAGTGCAAACAGCTACTGCTCCCATGTTTCCTCTGTGAGCTTCCCATAGGCATCTAGTTGGATATATGGAAAGCAGAATGCTGGACAAGGCAAGTCTTGGTTCTGTGGGGCTTATGTTCTTGTTCCTTTTTTAAAAGAAGAATATATTTTTTAATATCTGTACCTTGCCCTTAAATCAGCATTAAAATAACAGTAGCAAGCATCAACAATGTGAGTCATTTCTGTTTCCTGCTCCCACTTGAACCTTCTCAAATGTTCAGAAAGTTTTCTGAGACCTCTTTTATTTTATTTATGTATTTATTGCTTTTGAAAACTAGGTAGCTAATAAGATGTCAGACAGTGCCATTTAGATGGCAGAGTTCCATACATGGAATTGGGACTCTTCAGGATGTCTCAAAAGGCACAAACCCCAATGTCCTTTTAATGTTAGGTGGAAACTTTAAAAAAAAAACTACATAGAAACTTTTTAAATACTTAAAGAGATTTAATCTCTACTTGGTTCTGGCTTTATCTTAACATCTAACTGTTATGCTGCTGTTTTTTTTTAATGTTATGACACAACTTGAGATTATTAAGTCAGTTTTAATTTTTATTTTTATTGTGGGACATTCAAGTACAGTGTGCTGTCCTCACTTGTGACCTCTGCATGCACAAATTTGTGTTTGCATGAAATATCATGTCCCTATACTTGGGTGGCAGGTGTGAGCATATTGCCACCACTGAACGAAATGGAATGTGAGGATTTGCAAAGCTCATTATTCTTTGGGGTTCCTGAAATGGAACCCTAGCATATACAGAAAGCCCACTGTATATGTATACATAAAACAAACATGAAATTTTGTATATATGGACTGCTTTTAAGCTAATTTAGTCTGCTTAAATTGTTCCCTTCTACCCTGGAACTGGGAAAAAGATGAAGACACAGAAAAAAATCCCCATACAAATAAGTTGGTTCAAATACATTTTTGCTTCCTTCCCTCTTCCACCATTTTTCTTGGAAAAAGTCTGTGAGATTCTATGTAACCAAAATATCCCATCTTGCATTTAAAATGCTAGCTCTCTCCAATAAAGGATTGTACTTTCCACAATTATTAATGGCTGGGAAAAAAAGAAGATAGCCTCATGCGATATGCCAGATCTGCTACTGAGACTTCAATTGTCAATAAAAACCTCCATACTGTTTGATATCAGGTACAATTTCCACATATGCCAGACTGCTAAAACATGTACACATGGTTCTTGGTGTCCAGCTGGGAACTCATACAGCAAGAACGGCAGAACTCAGCACATAATGTGGCAATCATTCTATTTGAATGGGGCCTCCTACCATGCACGCAAAACTCCCAAAATATCTGCACTAGTTGCCAATGAGCTACTCAGCCAAGTTTAGTGTGTTACTTATGACTATCTGAGAGTCTTTTCAGCCTGGTTCTGGACAAGAATTCTGAGAGCCTTCCTCTCTAAAGACTGTCCTGTTATTTAAGAGGTGGTGGTGAAGGGTTCAGCTTACTCTTTTGGTTGTAACACAGAAGAGAGTTTCCTTTGTCACAATGCCCACTATGTGGAATGGTCTCTCTTTTGGACTCAAAGTGCTGGGTGCTTTCATCATCAATGAAAGACATATCTGCTTCCACAGACATTTTCCCAAGAATTAAAATTATCAGTCACCTATGATTTTCATTAAATTATATAATGGATTTCATTATTTTCATTTTTATATCACTTTCAGCTATTTTTATTACTTCTTTTGTAAATGATTTTGAGCTTTACAATGTGAAAAGCTAAATTAAAATGATACAGCAAGAAAGATGTAATTCTCAAGCAAGTCGAGTGCCTTCCTGTGGAACTCTGGAGCCAAGAGTTTTACAGGAAATGTCATTCTATGTGCTGCAGTCAATGATCAAACTTTCAACAAAGCTGGGCTACCCAGAAATGATGTTCTAGTGTTTTTACCTGATGAAATGTGTATTTGAACAACAGTGCAAGGAATTCAACCACGGGGAACTCGGAATAGGATTCAATCCTCCTCAAGTGGACACTCACAAATAGGCGCAGAAAATCAGTAAACTTTTCTATATAGCTAGAAGGAAAAGATGAGAGAAAACCCAATTAAATACATGTGGATGTTGCCAGAACACTGAAATATTGTCAATAATATCCAAATACAGAAAAGTTAGTATTGCTTTCAATAAATAATGTATTTCATAGCCTTAAAAAGAAAAAAGTTAAATTGAAGCCTGACAACAATTACCTACATGGTGGGCAACCTTTCATTCCATTATTACCTGAAACATAGCAGAAAGAGACTCTTAACATAAGTAGCTGTAGATCCTTTTACTAAGAATTTCTGCTACAAACATTTACAACCACACCCCACACCATCATGTTGCACATTTCACCATCATGTATTTAAGCCAAAGGAACTGTGTTTGCTAACAATTCAACTAAGACTAAAAGCCATATGGTCAATGCACATTTCATGCACTGGGACAACTGCCACTAATTTCGTATGGTCAAGAGGATGGTGGCTTGTGTTTCCAATCACAGTTCATCATGCTAAAGAGAATTTTCAAATTTGGTTTTGATATGCCATGATTAGGGCCAGAGGGCACAATCCGTTTCTCAAAATCTTAAAAAACAAAAACCCTTATTGGTTGTATACCTGATGTAAATAAAATCATCCTCTGGATTTTAACCAATGGCTTATAAAGGCCACCCAAATCTAAAAAGGAACACATGACTAAAGTTGACAAAAACAAAGCAATTATCTTTCAAAAATGTCTTCTAATCCAATCTATGCCTGAAGGAAGAAATATCGGATTACCCAAACTCACAAAGACTAATTGTGAAAGCCTGGCTGTTATAGGAATTATGCAAAATGAAGAGAAATACATTCAATTTCCTTTATTTTAGTCACAGAATTTAGAGTTCCTTGATGTACAACATACACCTAGATGGAGAAAATCTTTAACAATTCTCTTAACATCTTCTAGTGCCTCTGAAAGAAACACATAATTATCATAAATTGGTGTCTACTGACCACTTCTCCTAAGTACTCAAAATGCTTCATGTACATCAACTTAGTAATATTTAGATTGGTTATGTAAGACAGACCAATACTATGATCTTCCAAATAACAGAGGGGACAGAACACAACAGCTTGCCTAAGGCCACCAGGTGAATTCAAATATAGCCGAACTGTAAACCAGGTATCTAGTACATACTTTTTTTAGCTATGCCACACCAGTCATCTGGGTCAGCACTTGGCAAAGTCCAGCCTACTTCCAGACTATAGTGATGGTATGAAGATATGAGCAGGTAAGGTTTTACAAAGCAAATGAGAAAAAGAAAGGACAGAAAGTCACAATATACAGGCTTCCACCAATGTGAGGGAGTTCTGAAATGCCTCCTCATACCTGGTATCGCCACCTCCTTTTAACATACAATTTCAGTGATCCACATCAATTAAACATAGTAGTGTAAATTCTATAGCAACTAATCCCACTGATTAGATATTTTACACAATGCCTCCTTTCCCTTGCAGCAGAAATGAGTTGCAGAAGAAAACAAGGAAAGGAGATGATACACTGGGAAAGTGATTAGGATGGGTGAGCGAAAGAGAGATTGAGTAAGGACAAATAGATTCAGAGTCCTCAAGATGCTCGCAGTCTAAGATAAGTCAACTCTCTCAAAGGCAAATGTCAGTACCAGCTTATTCCTACTTTTTTCAAAAATGTCAGCCTTCCAGGGACACACAACCTTAAAAACAAATTCTCTGGTTAGATAGTGCTGACGGATCCTTCAAATCCCTATTGCAATCAGCAGTAATGTGTGATGCAGAGTGTCGTGTCTTATAACCGGCAGCTTTTCATTTTAATGGCACTTTAAGCTAAAATATTCTGCTTTGCTTTATCTTCTTGCCAAAAGTAGTTAGTAAAAGCAATCCAAATGGTTTCTTTGTACACGTCTGTAAAACCTGGATTAATGAAAAATCTTCTCCAAAGTTTTCTCCTCCACATATTTTTTCAAAAAGGAGTGCAGAAAAATAAAGAACAGAATTTGATATTGGAATAGGTTTAACATAGTTGGTTCATAGGCTGTTGAAATAGTACAAGTCATTTCAACTATCCAGAACTGTTTGCTATATATTTTATTTAAAACATTCTGAAATTCTAAGGCAGTGTTGCCAACTCTAGAAACAATGGACTTCAAGTCTTATTATATCTGAGCAACATGGTTATTGGCCAAGCAGGTAGGGACCATGGGAGCTGCAGTCCAAAGTATCTGGAAAATAACAAGTTGGGGAAGGACATACATAGGCATACAATTTTTGCACATTGTATGCCTATGATTAAAATGCCCCAAAGGAACCCAGTAGCACCTTTGGCACTATCTGAGAAAAATTAATTTCTAGCATATCTTGGATTGCTTTATATGCTTGTATGCTAAAATAGATCAATACGGCTCTCTCTTTGAATGCCTGTGATTAATATTCCTTCCCACAAAGTCTGAAGCCTTCCACTCAGTGCTTTTAGAATACAACAGAAGATGCCAACTAGAAAAGGAACACTCCTTTACCTCACCGGGTCTCTTTGGCTGCTTTCAGCAACAACCACCGAATGAAGGCAAATTCAGATCTTGTACAATCTCAGACCTGCAGTCAAACTGTAATGAATGAGGAGGACAGAAGAAATACAAACCTACAACACCACAACAGTTTTGCAAAGTCAGCCTCCCACAGCCAACGTACCTGGTTACACCTACCTGCCTGCCTTTCCTTCCTCACCACAGGACTCTGAAAATAGGTGATTAGACACACCATGCATAACAAGAAGTCAGTAAAGACTGTCTTGCAATAAGAAGGAAGGTCAACAACAGCTATTTTATTGATTAGCTCTCCCTTACCTCTCATCCAGTTCATCTAGCCGACTCTTCACTGTATGGGCATTATTCTCCTTGGTGATCTTCTGTAGGAGGTAGAATGTCTGCTGGAACATCCGCAGCAAGTACTCCTCAAACTCCACAGGCACACAGTTCTTTGACATCAGTTCGTTGATGCAAGACATGGCAAGCACCCCAAGCCGGCCACGTTCCTGATTCAAGACAGAGTTCTGGTTGCTACCATTGATGGAGGACATCTTCCTGGCCCGGGTGTCGCAGCCAAAGCGGGCAAAATGGAATATGGTGGTAAGGAGGGAAGGGGTGATGCTTGTAGATAAAGGGATCCAGCTGAAGAGGTGAGCTAGGCACTCTAATGCCAGAGAACAGATATATTCACTCTCTGTGTCGAGGACAGGGATTGGCTGATTCAATAATTTGGCTGCACTGGGACTTTGCAACAGGCTACTTAAAAGGTCACCTAGGGAAGTAAAAACAACAACTAAGAGCCCATTTTGAGGAATACACGCAAATTACAAACATAAACTTTTCATTGTGCAGCATTTTTATACAGCTGATCTAAACACCTACAAATCAGGGCATTCTATGGATTGGAGAGAGAGAGAACTCATCTTAAAGACAGACATTATGAATACAACACTGAGAGAGGTCAGACTTTTGGGTGGGCTATGTAAGCAATTCTAAAGTAATATGAGGTGCTCAAAGGGCTTTTCATCCACACCTACCCACTTTTTACAAAGAAGTTCCTTAAAACATGAAATATAAAAGCTGCGCTGAGCAAACAGGAAACAAAGCTCTGGCTAAGTGCTTTAAAAATAGACCTGGAAAAATGACCCTTGAAATGATGGTATGTGATTACATACTATCATTTCCAGGGACAATATCATCACACACATCCATCCACACCAGAGAGTGATAACAAAGAAAAAATGATGAAAAGCCCTCAGACCATCTTGTAAATTACTAAGCATTCCATTGAAATCAGATGCCTTTATGCCCGCCGCAACTCCACGCCCCCCATATTGCCAGATTCTCACTCTCCCTTTTATGGGGAAAAAGGTCCAGTGAAAGGGTGGAAGGAGAGAATTCACACAGCCCTAATTTCTGAGCCACACTGATCCAGTGACACTCAGTCCTGAAAAAGTACAAAAGCTGTGATCAGGACTACATCTTGCATTTTTATCCCACTTCCTTCAAAGAGGTGGAAGATAAGTATCACTTTCCCCTGCATCCTCCTTTTAAGAAGCTGCTTGTAAAACGTGCACAGAAATTATCTGACAACAAATCAGCATAGAAAAAGTGATAATGGAAATATGTCACTACTGTTCATAATTGGGTCACCTGGATATTCATAAAACAAGCCTATCTGAATCCAACCACTAAGCAGCAATCCCTGAGAAACAGATGAGGCAAAGAGATATCAGGTTGGAATAATAAGCTGCATTGCTGGGGGACAAGGGGGGAGGGATCTGAACAGGATTGCTTAGCATTTAACATTAGCACACTTGACTGATCATTGCATTCTTTCTCTCAGTGACTCTGATGTTGACATCAGGGTGGATCATTATTATGTCTCTACCACAAATGTGTACACAAGTGATTGGGTTAGAGACTATGGATTGCCTATTTTCATCAAGTTTCCACCTGTGACAGGATTTATTTAGGAACATCCCGACTCTCAGGTCACACTCTTAACTAACGTGTTCTGCCAGTTCACTAGTGAAATTTTAGTAGCACATTCCTGTAACTCCCACAAAGAAGCCTTTTTCCAGATGTACACTTTGAGGAGCTTATTCCATTGCTTCTGTTTGAAGGTTATGCTAGGGTTTAAAGACATATATATGGATGTGTATTGCACTTGCTTCCATTTACTGTAAATCATGAGTTAACTTGGACAAAATTTGCTCAGAAAGATTAAGTCTTTTGATACCTCAGCTGAATCATAAGGCATCTGGTGCTTCTTGGAGTGAACTCTGTGTGTCCTTTAATTAAAATGGTGCAGCAAATGTCAGATTGAATAACTTTTCACACAATTTACAGCCTTTGCTGGTTTCTGAGCTAGAGGTGCTGGCATTTGTGCTAACAAGACAGCAAATCTTCACAAATGGCACAGAAACTGCTTCAACAAATATGAATTACTATGGCTTGCAATGCAGTTCTTTATATTATGAATGCCCTATGTGCCAAGGATGAGATAATTAATGAACGTCATTAGAAGGTGTATTCCGACAGAATCCAACAATAAGACTCTCTGCAGTGTGGCTCCTTGCCCACGTTACGAGGGTAAGTGTCAGAAGTCCTGGGCCAGGTGGGAGGAATCCAAGATGAGATTCCTTCCAAGTCATCATCACCCCTCCAGAAAGTAGGACAATGATGCCATGTCATAGACTCCTCCCATCATCTGTGGCACAAAAAAAGATCTGCACTGCAGTAGCTCTCATATAGCTCAGATTTTTTTTTTCCTTTTGGTGATATCACCCTCTCATATATCTTTTCTATGCAGACAGCCCCAGTATCAGTCAGGCATAAAAGTCAGTAAAGACACAGAAAAATAAACTAATCAGGTTGAGGGATTGGCTCCGGCCTTACCACTTTCTCCTGATGTTGGAGAGGGTGGTGGAGTGGCAGCAGTAACACTGTATTTATCCCAGATGCTTTCCAAAATACCTATGAAGAAAGGAGGTCAAAATAGCCAGGAACTGCAAACAAATTCTCACGCACTGTGTAAGTTTCAATTACGTGTTACAGTTAACAGTCCTGTCACATTCAATACAAATATCAATATTCAAAACCTGCCCGAGGAACTTGTGGTATTTTTGAGAATCCCTTTCAGATTTTTACTTCAATGCATGGCAGAGGGTATAGGGTTACTGTTCAACTATTAAGATAGTTGTGCTGCAACCTGAAGGCAGAAGTTGCTACTTCTGACCCATTAAGATATACTTTATCTTTGGCCAAGCAAGAATTCTCAAAAATGTCCCGAATGACCAGCTATGAATGTTGAAGGAACAAACACAGACATTCACAGTAGCTATTCTTCTGCTTAGAAACTCCCTCTCCACCTTGAGTTAGAGTCAGCATGTTATCTGAAAGCAAAACTGATGATATAAGCAGGGGTGCTGTGATGATAAGCACGAAGTTATTTAAGGTTATGTTTCTTTTTAAATAAACAGAGATGTTAGCAATAAGATATAAACATATGCAGCTACTAAAACATCAGTATTCTTTCTGGAGAACGTTTCATCATGAGTGAAAGAGATACATTTCCAGATTGGATGAAAATATATTAAAAGTCTTTCCTTTTAATTAAAGCTGGCATCTGTCAGGACACCATCACCCCATCAAAGGACAACATTAAACAAAGAAAAAGCTCCTCAGTAGGCCTGAGCAGCCACCCTTGTCCTTTTCAGTCACTTCCTAAAAAGAGGCTTGCCCTCCAGGCAGTCTGATACTGCTACAAAATCAGGGATTCCTTCCTCTCCACATTGCTATCACCATCACCCACCTCCACTCACCTGTAAGAAGCCCAAGGACAGTCTGAACCTGATCCAGGAGCAATTTACGTAACTCCTCTTTCCGTGCTATACTGAGGTCCTCCCGCGGGCATGCCAACTCTTCAGATGTTGTCTTCAGCATGATCAGTCCAAGCGGAGTTGTCACTGGGGACTGGATCAGCTGTTAAGAGATCCAAGTTTTCATATCACAGTATTAAAGCATGCCCCTTCCCCACCATTTTGAAAAAAGGCTCACCGTCAAGTTTCTCTATTAAAATATTTCTATCTTGCTCTGTACCAAAAGATCTCAAGGCAGCGTAAAGTAAAAATCAATGCAAATGATTTCACTTCATTTCAATTAAAACAAATCAAATTAATTTAAACGATTTAAACATTTAAATCAGTAAACTAAATAATACAAACAAATATAATGAATTTTAAAAATGTAAAACAATAAAATTGGCCAAGAAAGCCCCCTCCCATGTCTCCACACTGGAACATAGGGGAAGACCTTCCCAGCAGCCCTCAATCCTTAGGCAGACACCTACAGGTGTCTCTCAAATATCAAGGTCCCAAGCCACTTTGGGATTCAAATGTCATCACAAGTACATCAAATTTAGATTGGAAGCATATAGGTAGCTTATTTCAGAGTTCTAGATGGAGGCAATTTACTATAGAAAAAATCTCAATTCTCTGTCTCTGAAAACTGCAGTTGCTTTGCATAACTTTCTAGTCCCAAACCTGGGCTTTACCTGACACCGCATTTTCTCTATAATGAACTGAAGGGCTAAGTTTAATATGCATTTAATGATTTAGCAAAGATGCCAAGAAGTATTCTCAGTGTCACAAAGACACCAGCCCTTCAGAAGGCAAATTTCTATTTTTCTGTTTGGTGTTTAAAAACGGTTTTTAAAATTGTTTTAAATCTGTTTTTAAAGTATGTTCTAACCTATTTAATTGTACATAGTTCTGAGAGCCTTGATAGGCAGCAAAACAATTAGCAAATACTTTAAAAAAATCAGTAAGTAATTCTAAATATAAAATCAAAACATAGACCAGTATTATTTATTATCTGCGTATTACAGATATGAAATTAAGACAGACATTAAAATATCATTCAAATGCTTTCATGATGAAACTGAAAATTAATACAGGATTTCAAAATAATAACTTGTGTTCTTCACAAGGCTAAATGACAATCTAAAATTGACAGATGTTGCACAGTTGCATTACTCAGGCATAAATATTTATACAAAAGAAATCAGGCTTAGATGGATAGGGAAGGATCTTGCAGGAAGACCATCCACAGTTTATCTCAATGATAAAATTCATACAGTACATAACTGGTATTCTGAAGGGCCACCAATATACATAGAATTCTGAGCAGCTGCTAAAATCCCTCAGGTATGTTCTTCTCGAGCATTTGCCATTATTTTCAGCAAAGCTGGCAGGCATCAGAGACAGGACATGAAGCAGTCTCTGAATTCACTTTCAACAATCCTGTGCCTTGCCCCTTCTACTCTAGCATTTAGGAGGATATTGAAAACTTTTCTGTTGAATGATAAAAGAGCTTATGTCATTAGAGCAGCTTTGCAAATTAATTCTGGATATCTGTTCCACCCTGATCATTTTTAAATTATATCTTGGCTCTCACTTCTTCCATTGTATTTCACTGGATGTAGCCCAAGGAAAAGCACCTTGAAAGTATCAGAAATAAACATAGAATCATAGAAATGTAGAGTTGGAAGAGACCACAAGGACCATCCAGTCCAACCCCCTGCCATGCAGGAAAACCCTCAAAGCACTCCCGACAAGTGGCCATCCAGCCTCTGCTTAAAAACCTCCAACGAAGGAGACTCCACCACACTCCGTGGCAGCACATTCCACTGCCGGACAGCCCTGACTGTCAGGAAATTCTTCCTGAGGTTCAGGTGGAATCTCCTCTCCTGCAGCTTGTATCCATTGCTCCTTGTCCTGGTCTCAAGAGCAGGAGAAAACAAGCCCGCTCCCCCGTCGACATTACATCCCTTCAAATACTTAAACATGGCTATCATGTCCCCTCTCAACCTTCTCTTCTGCAGACTAAACATACCCAGCTCTCTAAGTCTGTCCTCACAGGGCATGGTTTCCAGGCGCCTCACCATTTTGCTTGCCCTCCTCTGGACCTGCTCCAGCTTATCCATATCCTTCTTGAATTGGGGTGCCCAGAATTGGACGCAGTATTCAAGATGAGGTCTAACCAAACATACTGGCTCAGATCCAATTCACCAGTTGTGCAGTACAAAATTACAAAGCGTACCTACAATGCACCACTGCTTAATCAACTGTGCAACTGTATAGTCATAGACTCTCCCATTTTGCAACAGCTACTCCAACAACACCTCCTACAAATGATTGCACTTGCCAAGCCTTCTAAGAAGTTCCTATGTCTGCACAGTGATTTGTGCATACTTGTGCAGGAAAGTCTAACCATCTGCATAACAATATTTAAGACAGCGTAACAGCACAACAGAATTTGGGCCATATCATTCTCCTTCTTACACACTTTTTATTCAGACAAGCCCATAAAAGCTGAACTCACTAGTGTAATTTCTAGGAAGCATCTTACTTGTAAAATATTTGTAAAGAAGTCATGGTAGAACATTGGCCAGTCTTGTCGGCCAATATCCACAATGACTTTGCAAAGTTTGTTCCTGATGAAGTAAGGCAGAGTTTTGTGGTGAGCCAAAAGAAGCTTCGGTAGGCAGCTGCGAATCTCCATTTTATCTTGAGATGGGACCCCAAGCCACATCTTGTTAATCAGGTTCTGAAAAACCATAAAAAACCATCCTGTATCAGATTTGGGATCTTTGAAAAGACAACTCCTCTTTGCTTACGCATACAATTAATAGGTGACAGTGATTAAATCAAGAGGCAAAGATACTGTTGATAATTTAGAAAGATATTTCCTATTCAAAAGCTTACTGCAGAATATTTACTTCGTAACTGAATTCAACAGTAAAATGTTTAAGTAGAATTAATTAACTAGTGTTGATAGAGAACCATAACCCTACAAACTAATACTAAAGATAGATACTGGGATGCTACTGCATTTATCAAGAATAGAAAAATCTGCAATTTCTGAGATTAATTTAATCTTAGAAAATTAAGTGATCCATATTTGAAAAAAGTCTGTAAAGAGTTGTGCCAAATTTGTGCAAAGCCTCACTAAAATATTTAACACCCACAATTACACTATTCTCTTCAAAAGGAAAACACTGTTAGTCGCTTATCCTATACAAAAAGAGAACACATGCTAAACAGCACTGTGGCACCCCACTTTTCTCTTCCACACAAAGCAGAGGGGAAAGTGCTTTCTAGAAGAGAAGTCTGGAGAGCAAGAGTGAGCTTGCAGACTTTTGGAGGCCTTGGAGATGCTGATGTCCCCCACCTCAATGTCAGAGGAGGGTATCAGAAGTACACAAAAACTGATCATCACTTCTGCTCTGTTTGGAAGGGGAAACGCACACAGCCCTAAGTCAAAACCATAAAAAACCATCCTGTATTGCAGGGGTTAGCTTAGTGAAACAGGACTCTCATAAGTAGTATACTTTTGGTTATGTTCACTCCTGCACGGCATCTCACCTCAAACACTGTCAAACTGTACATCATTACATAGTCGTTTCTTGTGCTTGAAAGGAAATAGAGACAGAATCGCCAGGCGCCGATCTGTTGGGCAAAGTTATTTAGGAGTTCCTCTGGGGGTGGAAATATTTACAAATGTGTTAAAATTCAGAACAATAGAGACTATTAATTCCTTCACATCTTCAAAATTTACTCCTTAAATGGAAGAGGATTTCTCAGTTTCTCAAGCATAATCATAAAGTAAGTAGAGGTCTACCAATTATTTATGTAGGCTTCTTTCTTTTTTTAAGAAAAAGGTATCTTCACTGGTTTAGTAGTTTCTGGAAACCACTGGGCTATTTCATTTTCTCAACTGAGTTATTTACACCCCATTATACTAGTCTTTTAGTGGCTGAGACAAACCAAAATGGACAGGCATCATTGTGTAAAAAAGATAAGGATTTAAAAATGAAAACCCTGAATATATTTGCAGTAGAACTATCTCACTGGCTTACTTCACCTAAACTGAAATAGCCTCAGACCTGCAGTATAAAGGCTAAAACACAAGTTGCTGTGAAAGACAACTGTCCATCTAGAAGAAGCCAGATGTTCACAGAAATTCATAAGCCCTCAATGCCATTTCTGCTTGAACACTTGGGCATTTATCTTCTTTTTACAAAGAATTCTAGATTATATGTGAGTTTTACTGTGATACAGATATGTGTTCAGCATCACCTATATGACATCCCACACTTTGCAAGAGCAAGTTTCTGCACTGTCTGTGATGTCCAATATGTTACATAGCTCATGTGCTAATTAAGTGACTTGGATAGAGTATGTGATGGTACAGGCCTAAATAATATCAGAGATGAACCTCCGTATTCAGGTCTTCTTCAGTGCTCCTCCACAGATGCATGGAAACTGCATATTGTACAAACTAGCCATGAGATCTAGACTACCAAGACCCAGCAGAAAGAACATCAACAGACACCATTTCTCTATTTTCAAATTCTTCAGTCCACTGATCCCAGCCTTATAAGCAGACTGGGCTAAACTAAACCTTGAGTATATATGTCCTACAGTTTCTCTTATTAGTGACATATACATTGGAAGTACTAGGGTGATTTATAGCAACATAGGGGGCACCTTTATACTGAGTCAGACCACTGATCTGTCTAGCTCAGTACTGTGAATATTGACTGGTATCAGTTCTCCAGGTTCTCAGGAAGGAGTTTCTTGTCATCTGACCTAGAGATGCTTGTGAACAAAGCTGGGACCCTCTGTGTGCAAAACAGATGCTATGCCATTGCAACTTCCCTGGGTTTAGTGTTCAATGGTGGGAAGCAGGAAGAGCCAGTGCCTATCTAAAAGAAACCAATTTTAGAATACAGCCAAGGAACAGGGAAGTCTAAAAGTCACACTAGACATTAAAAGAGACAGATCTGACTGTCTGAATGCAACTTTGCCCTAACCACTTTTCAGGCCAGGATGGGTGTGTTGAATTTTGCTAAGAAAGGGAAGGTATGGGTGAGAGATGCTAATCTCTCCTCACATCTACTGTTTACCTTCTTCCCAGCCAGGCTAATTTTTGGTAAAGAAGACAGGCTGTTGAGGAGGTAACCTGCAAGCAAGAGAAGAATTCTACTGCCCTTGCCCATGTGTTCCTTGCATCTTAAATTGTTACACAGACCACACCCATGCTTTATAAAAGACTGGAACACATTCCACCATGAAAGGGAAAGATTTATTATCACATTTAATTTGATTCTAAGTCAGAAATGAGCTGACTTCAAGTTTTTGGGATCTACTCAGTAACTACTCTGTACTGTAAGTCTGTGCACATTTTACAATAAGGCAAACATCCATCAGTCAGATCATATGGTAGCAGAGGAAGAGCTAGATGTAAACCGCTAGTCTAGGAGCCAATTTTCTACTGTACCTCACAGCCACAGACTGTGATAAATTGTATATATAAATCTACATCTTAACTGCTACAGAGCAGCGTCAAACACAGTTCTAAAACCAAGAAGTGTGGATAAGGATTCTGAGGTTGGGAAACAAGTGACTGACACAAGGCCAACCACAGTAAGGAATGAGTTTTCATTTTACTTGCAGCTGTTAAACTACAGGCATCATGAAACCTTTGCTGATCTATTAAAACTACCCAGAGATCTACGCAGATTGTGATCTACCTTTAACTTATCCCTGCTGCAAATAACACATTCTTGTCAAGTTGAGATGAGGGAGAAATAGTATCCTATTATTACTGTTCATGTCACAGTTGATCATCCTTCCAGCTACTGAATGCTTAAAGACAATGGCTTTGCATCTAATCTGTGCTTTCTGTGCTTCGTGGCACAGAAAGACTCTTTTCAAGTAGTCCAGTGGGAGCTTAGTCTGGAATGCAGATTATTCCTGTGTTCAAATGGATGCAGAAGGCAACAGCAAGCGGGAGAAAGAAAGAATCTCAAGAGCTGGGATGCTTGCAGTTCTGTATCACAGAAACCTGTGCAATTAATATATTCTTTGTGCATTCCATGTATGTTATGAAAATGTATTTCATAATATGTACTGAAATAAGGCACAGAACCTCCCTGGCAACCCTTCATTAAGGTATATCAGCCATGCTGATATTCACTTTCCACAGAAAGTTACAGTTCTTTTTGGGTGGTTTCCTATTCACAGCTGAAGCCATCCTGGATTGCATGCATACATTCATGCGGGTGAGGTATGTTTCATGCTTCTATACTAGAGTTGATGGCAAGCCTTGAAGGAGATGTTAGAATCATCCTTGTCCAAAGCTGAGCTGTCGTAACTCAAAGAATGACTGAATTGTCCAATTGTGAACTAGGGGAGTTTTCCACATCAGAAAAAGAAAGAGTAAAAGTACCTGACATTCTGTTTGCAGTTCTATGCTCTCCTATTATTCAAAGAGTTCTACGAATGCAAAACAAATCTGAAACTGATATGTACATTTCAGCTGTGAAATCTATGAATTTTAACTCTGAAATCTCCTTCAGATGTCATAAATAACTATGTTGGTTGTAGTTGAAAAAAGTTTGTTGCAGCTGTTAGGAACAGACATGAACTTACCAATCTCACGCTTCCTTTCGTTAGTAGTGCAATTATGGAAAAACTCTGTCATTAGGCTCTCCAAAGCACGCAGTGAAGTCTCTTCAGATGCCTGTTGAAGACAGACAGTGTTTCAAAGAATGTGTTAACACTATATACCTTGTGAATGTCTGCCTCACTAAATTCATTCAAAATCACAAATCATTCAAAATCTTCCTTCGGGACTTTTTATCGGTCTCCAGTGCCAAATCTCCATCCTTCACCCTTCTCCCATTTATTGCCCGTCTTCAACCCCAATCTCTTCTCTCTCCTCCCAGTCCTTAATTTATGAGCAAAATTATGCACAGTTGGTCTGTTCAAGTGTATATTTCGAGTAAATGAGAGTACTCTTTGTACAGAAGACAAAGGTTTTGAGAAGCAATAATAACACCATCCTTAACTAAATCAAAGTGCATCTGAGATGTCCACAAGAAGCCAGGGTTTACAGATAAGGCCTGAGTAGAAGAGGGCAGCAGGATCTGCACACAATAGGAAAGGAGAGACGGAGAACCCAGCTAGACATTCTAACTTGGATGATGTCATCTTTCTAGCTGTTATAGATGAAACAAGGCAGCTGAAAGTATTTGGAAAACAAGTAAGAACCTCTTCCCCTCCCATGTTACACAGGGACTGTGATCTTAAATGACAACATCTACTAGTAAAGGCAAAACGGGCTGGGAGAACCCAATATATCCCACATGAGTCCAGCAACAGGCAGTTCTCCATGATAACCATTTAACTGAAATACATTGTGGCTATTAGTTTCCAAAGGAGGAAGGGCAAAGTACAGCCCCCAAGGCCACTTTTGCAGCTCTCAAAGGCAGTCAAAAAAAATTTTTTTTGCTCCAAAATATACTCCCAAGCACTCTATGAGGTGTGGACGGCACTGCCACATTTCGAGTCCCTGAGGGTCCCCAGAAGTCAAATAAAATTTTTGCAGAATTTTTCAAAAATATTTTTTTTGTCCCAAAATACCACCTGGGGGAATGGGGGACGTGGGCCAACTTTGGATGAAGAGATGCCTTTTTCTGAAATGAGAAGTGAACAGATAGTGACTTTTGCTCATAGTCTGCTATTAAAAAAGGCCTTTCCTGGGCCTATCATGGCCCAGGAAGGTCCCCAAACACGTTCCCTAGAGGGTGTTTGGGGGTAAACAGGGTTTTTTTGTGTGTGTGTGTGAGTGCGTGTGGCCCTCCAAGGTCTCCTGGGAAAGGCTAATACTGCCACCTCTTTCCACAGCTGCCAAATCCTGTTTTAAAGGGATAGTTTCATCACATCTGGGTTTCTCTGTTTTCCACTGTGCAGAATATAGTAGCAAGGTAGAATATGCCATCTTAATCAGTCCAGCTAGAACTCAGAAACTTGTTTCAAGGGAGCTGAATTTAGGCTGGCTTGCATACTAACAGCTTGTATCTTAGCAACAGAACACTGGATTTTCATCTACTCTTTGTAGATTTAAAATAGATTGACTGTTCAGAGGTCATTTGCAACTATACACAATGTCAAATCAAGCCAACATTTCTATATGTTAACACATTAAAGCTCCCGACAGAGAAAATTATTTTCTGTTCATGTTTACAAATGATTCTTATATTAATCTACCACATTTTTCTTCCATTATCAGCATTGCTTTTCACATTATGATCCATTAATATTTTTGAAAGGGCTTGTGTTTTAAAAATCTATACTGGTTCAAGCTTAGCCTGAATACTAAAAACAGCTATTCCGTACCTCCTATGTGACATCTGATCTTCAATCTCAGGGTGGAGAGAAAACGAGATGAAAAGAAAGAGTTGGGAGATTTGACGCCCAACAGATTTATTTCACTGTTTATGCAGGAGTCCTAGGATCCCACCAGCAAGAGATATGTGAATAGACACAGGATTTAAGAAGAGGACACCTCTGAACACATTCTGAGCTTACAACTTGCTTTTCACCACCAGAACTGAAAATCTTTCAAATGCAGAACAGTGGGACCCTCCACATGGAAAATCCTTGTCTTACAGTCCTTTAACAAAGTGCTCCCTAAGCTAGCTGATGTAAAGAATAGGGCTGTTTCTAATGTGCCACGGATCAGTACCATATTTGTGCCCATTGCCTACCAGTAGTCTTTCCTTTCCTGGAAACGTGCTACAGACTGGCAGCCAACAGCTGAGACAGACATGGGTCCACCAACCATAAAGGGCATGCTGATCAAATCTGCAGATGACACCAAATTGGGAGGCACTGCTAATACACCAGAGGACAGAATCAAAATTCAAAATGATGTTGACAGATTGTAGAGCTGGGCCAAAGCTAACAAAATGAATTTCAACAGAGACAAATGTAAGGTCCTACACTTAGGCAGAAAAAATGGAATGCCTAAATATAGGACAGGGGACACATGGCTGGACAAAAGTACATGTGAAAGGGATCTATGAGTCTTGGTGGACCACAAGCTGAACATGAGTCAGCAGTATGATGAGGCAGCCAAGAAAGCTAATGCGATTCTTGGTCACATCAATAGGAGTATGGTGTCTATATTAAGGAAGCGAATGGTGCCACTCTATTCTGCTTTGGTTAGACCTCATCTGGAATAGTGTCCAGTACTGAGCACCTCATTTCAAGAAGGATATTGACAAGCTGGAATGTGTCCAGAGGAGGGCAACCAAAATGGTAAAGGGTCTGGAAGCCATGCTCTATGAAGAGCTGAGTATGTTTAGTCTGCCAAAGAGAAGGTTAAGAGGGGACATGATAGCCATGTTTAAATATCTGAAGGAACGTCATCTCGATGAGGGAGTGGGCTTGTTTTCTATTGCTCCAGAGACTAGGACAAGGAGCAATGGATTCAAGCTACAGAAAAGGAGATTCCACCTGAACCTCAGGAAGAACTTCCTGACGGTCAGAGCTGTCTGTCAGCGGAATATGCTGCCTCAGTGGAGCGTGGTAGAGTCTCCTTCTTTGGAGGTTTTTAAGCAGAGGCTGGATGACCATCTGGTTGGGAGTGCTTTGAGGTGTATTCCTGCATAGCAGGGGGTTGGACTGGATGGCCCCTGTGATCTATTCCATCTCTATGATTCTATCATCTTGAGCAGTATTGCTCTTGTACTTACTCTTTCTAGGAATATGTCAAAGACACTTTTGTAAAATTTCCTGGAGTAATGCAGTCCACCATATATTTTATTCCCACAGATAAAGTAGACAGTATATATTGATTTTATACATTGTTCTGTTATTTTAAGTTTTATCACTGCTGTCCATCATTTTGAGGTCATTACATGCTTATGTAAATCAGTAAATCAATAGTAAAACTGAAATACTCGCATGCTCCTTTTACAAAAAAAGTCTACCCTTGGGTACCATAATCTTTTTCCATGTCGGAAGTCTAATTTAGGTGGAAAATGTAACACTTTAGTGAGGGTTCAGGGGGCAGAACCCTCGGAAAAGTGGAAAAACCATGAATTACTCCCTCATACTCCCCCTCCCATTCCCTTCCAGGTCTCCCCTTTATTCTCTGGTGTTTTGCCTCAGCGTGTGTTCTCTGCACAGGGCCAAAATACATGGGAATGGGAGGAGGAGCACTGGAGGGGAAAAGGAAGGCTCACATGAGCCTCCCCATTCCCTTGCCTTTTGCCTGGGCACACTTGCCTTCCTTCTCTGTGCCCGGCAAAATGCAAGAGAAAGGGAGGAGGAGAATTTGGAGGGGGAAGGCACATGTGCTCACAAATAATTAAATTCATGAAGGTCAAACCCACAAGCTGTTGGAGGTAAAAAATGTCTGCCCATCTGCTGTGTGTCATCCAGAAGTCCAATGTTGATATTGACTTACCTTCTGCATACCTCTGGAATAAAGAATACAGAAAGGTGTTGGCTGACACCAAAACGCTGTTGTTTTGCTGCAACACACTAACACAGCTACCCTTTTGACCACTGCCAAGTACCATGTCTTACGCAGCAGCAGAGAGGGAGCAAGCACGTCCAACAGAACTGTCTTCTGAACATTAGTGTGGCCCTTGTAGATACAGTTCCTGGAAAACCTGATTCTTTCCTAACATGCTATGACTAGTAAGAGTCACACTTGTCTCCCCCCACTTTCTTTATCTGTAGAATGAGAACCATAGTCACACTGCAATATCATCGGCTTGATGAGAGTAATTTGTAAGAACTACTTCAGCGTAGGCCCAAATATCCTAAAGGTACCAGATGCCATTTGATCTTGGAAGGTAAGCAGGGTCAGCTCCTGTTTAGCACTTGGATGGGAGACCACCAATGAATACCAGGTGTTATAGTCTATATTTCAGAGGAAGGAACTGGCAAAACTTCCTCTAAGTATTTCTTGCCTGAGAAAACCCTACGAAATTCACAGGCAGCCATAAGTTGACAGGTAACTTAAAGGCGTGTGTGCATGCACACACGCACACGCACACACACTGTAGTACATAAAAATGCTGCTCTTCTTTTGAAAAGTGCTGGTTGGGCTGGCAGAGAGGCTTGCTCTACAAAGTTAGCTACGTTCACTGAGCTGTAAAGGAAACACAACTTTCCCATCCATGTTACCAAACATTTACAAAAGATAGCTGCGTGTATTACACGGGTCCCAGAAGTGCTTTTTGGAAGAGGAAGTGAGAAGGTTATGTAATTTACCTTTTGCATGCTACTTCTTAGTCAGCATTTATCTCTCCACTGCCAACAGTCAAGCACCATGAAGTACTAATTATACCTGCACTGTTTTGTGTTGTTTTTAAAATATTCAGCTAAGCATAAAATCTTTTCTGCTTACAAACTGCCTGAGTGGGAAATAGGAAGGGGGGCATAGAACAAAGGTTACCACATCTTGAGCAAATCGTATCAGGGAAGAGTGTTTTATGCCAAGAGCAATCTATCCATGAACTACTGTAATCCAGGAAATGAGGTTCTTACTTGCTGTTAAAGAATTTTTTAAAAATTCCAAATTTCTATATTGGAACAAGCTACACCTCAACACTATTAATATACTTCTCCAAACACTAATTTCCACTTAGACTAATGAATTCAAGCTTGTTTCTACTGAACACGTGCTTGGAAACAGGATATTTTTAAAAGTTGCACTGCATGATTTTCCCTGTTAATACAAGCTGTTAACCTCATTACCTCCAGTTACTAGTTCTGAACAGAATATTGATCACAACAGTAGCTAAGATGAACACATGGTAAAACTGGTCTGATCCCTCTACCACCCAAGTGCTTAATGCCAATGACAACATATACTCTTTGTGGTGCTCTACAGCGTATATATCCAGAGATATCCCAAACCCAACTCAAAGACAAGTACTCCTGCCAATACTGCAAATCCATTTTTTCCATCTTGTACTTCTTCTTTCAACATGTTCACTTGGGTATACATTGTGTGTTTGCAATTTTGTCCACATAACAATCCCAGTAATTAGGTTAGGCTGAGAGGCAGTGGTTGAGACATGATGACTAGGTCAGCCTGAAGGCTGACTGGGAATTTGAACCACAGAGAATTTGAGAAAGACAATGCTTTGGGTGTTGGACTAGGACTCCAGGAGATCCGGGTTTGAATCCCTGCTTGGCATGCTTACCGGGTTTGCTTGGGCAAGGCATACTCTTTTCCTCAAGATCCCTCACGAATAAATCTTGCCAAACAACTGTGACAGCTTTGCTTTAAGGTCACTGTAAGATGGAAATTATCTGAAGGCACATGACGCCGACAACGACAACAACACGATCCAACAATTTTCATTATGCCATACTACCTCCTCAAATAACCACTTTTTTCTGATATTCAAGACAGCATTTCTATAGTTTGTGAAGTCTCATTTTATACTAGCTTTAAAATGTAATTTCTTAAGACTATACAGATATTAAACAGGCCCACAATTTATATACCACTTAAAAATCTTTTTAAACGTACTTCTTTCTTCAACCTCATTCTTGTAAATTTTCCTCCACAATTCACCTTCCAGTACCATATGCATCTTTGAACAGCCTCTAACACTTTGGCAAAAGAGAGTTCTTCCCTTTCTGTGCTTAATACAGTATGACATTCTTAATCAACATAATCATCCTCTGTTTAGTGATGGCTGCATTGAAAATAAACCCTTCAATTTCCATTTTAGCATTCTTGCAACTATTAAGAACAAATACAACCTCATGTTTTGTTTTAATTTCTTATAAACAACACTAAGCTTCTGACAGACCCCTTTGTTATCTTGTCCCTGATACTTTACTGTAAACTTCCCTAAGTGATTTGTACAGAGAAAGTGCCATATACATATCTAGGTTTTACTATATCCATGTATAAAAACAAACTTTGTGAGAGTTCAATTTCCTTGTAAAAGATAATCATTTACAGAATAATCTAAACATACACTCTGCTTCATCATTCTACAATCCTTATCATATCCTGAAGTGACTTTTATAGCTTCTTTCAGTATAAAGATGGTTCGCAACTCTTTATTTAGTTTCTGGACAAACCTGGCAAAGACCACCCAACACAGTCTAACCACTCTACCTATTAGTTTCTCATCCTGAATCATCTCAACAGGTAGTAGGGAGTTTTCCTGCCTGCAAAATCTTTTTGACTTAGCTTGACAATAAATTCTAACTTCTGCACCCAACAGAACTGATTAAGTCTGCACAAGTCAACAGTAAACAACATGAGTAATAAGTGAGGAATGAGGACGTGAGAATGGATATTCATGTGTTTGATCTTTCTTTTCAACTACATATGTAAATAGTTTCTTTTAAGCAATAATGTGAAGATTCATTTTTAGAGATTTTATACTTAGAAATTCAGTTCCATTGGTCAAAATAAAACAAACCTCAATATCTATAAAAGGAAGAGCCACAGCATTTGGTTTCTCTGACTTGAGCACACTGCATTAAGTTACAGTGTGAGCATGAAACAAGATGAAGAAGAACACGATGTTTGTAGAATAAGATTTGTTTCAAGGGCTTGCAATGTAGCCTTTGGGCATTTGGGGAGAGGCCAAACTGCTATTCTGCATAATCTGGAGCAGATTTAGCCTTTACCATTACATGTTATTCTTTCATTCCCCCTCAAAGGCCAGTAATCATTCCTTAATAAAGAAAGGTAATAAACATGTGGCTATGTTTATAACAACTATAAAAATGACTATTACACCCCAGACTTAGAAACCATGCTTCTATTATTCAAAAAACCAAAGAATAGAAAATAGAATAGAATAGAATAGAATAGAATAGAATAGAGTAGAATAGAGTAGAATAGAATAGAATAGAATCTTTATTACGGTCATAGACCAGTACAGGTAAAAAGGGGGTACAGAAAGGGATAAAAACCACAAGTTAAAAACAGGTTAAAGACAGCACTGAAATTCTCCTTCAGGTTGCACAGCTCCCATATAACAAGACAAAGTTGGAGCTAGTCTACTGCAGAGGTCAGTGCCTGACAAATCTTAACCGCTGCTGCACAAAATCTGGCAACATTTTATGTTATATGGGGTTGGTGTCTGAAAGTAGCCAACCAAAAACAAACCAAAAACAACCAACCAATCATGATTCATTAGATGTCCAAAGTACAACAGCTTTAGTTTAGTCATTTTAATTTCTAATGAAAGTTCAGGCTTGATTTCTTCTTGGACCTCTTTATTTTCTTTTAGCAGTCTATGTCACACTTCTTATAAAAAGTAAAATAAAATAACATCAAATATCTTATCTTTTTGCAAAACAAAACTAAAACTACCATTTAAAACACCTTAACACAGCAGATAGTTGGAAGATACCTAAGGAAGGCTCTCTGGAGATCATAACAAAAGGACAACTTCATGTGGAAGAAGTTGTAGAGAAAGAACTAGTGCAGATGAAACCATTGCACCATATACATATATCCTGCCAACCTCCAAGACAAAATTGTAGCCAGCATGCCTAAAGGTTCAGAAGTTCTCCCATCCAAGCCCTGACTACCCTCAGAAATTCTTAGCTTCAACTGCGTTGTGTTTTCTGTCCAGGCCGCCAGCATATTCAAGTGGTGAGACTAGGCTAAACTAAAACAAGCAGCAACACAGTCAACTTGTGAACTGTTGTTGTGTACCTTCAAATCATTTCAGACTCATGGAGATCCTAAGGCAGACCTATCACAGGGTTTTCTGGGAGCTGAGAGTGTGTAACACATTAGTTTCTGTGGCTGAGCAGCGAATAGAACCCTGGTCTCCAGGGTCGTAGTCCAATGGTCAGACCATTACACTACACTGTCTCTCACTGCCCTCCACTAAAGAAAAGTATTAAACCCAGTTAGGCCAGCTTTGAAAAATCAGGAATTCAAGTTTGTTTGTTTCTTTGTTTCTTTCTTTCCTTCTTTCTACATAGGTTCAGATGCTGTTCACATCGCAGTTAATTCATTGTGGTTCCAGTGCTTTTACAAGTTCTTAACTGAAAAAAGCATTAGTGGATGGAAAGTGCACTTTGTACTCTTTTGTGGTTTCTCATCACTGCCAGAACAGCACTCTTCATGATGCTCCTTGTAAATACAGTGCACTGAGAAGGTTTGTTATTCAATCAGGCACCTGAGTACAATTACCCCAAATGAATCCCAGAGACCCTTCAGCACCATCTACAATGCTACCTTTCACCACGTGGCACATCACAGATCACAGCTACCTTTGTATTGTCAATAGGAAGTGGCAAAGAACTTGAGAAAGAAAGTGGCAATATACTTATTACCAAAAGCCAGATTTGGAACTCTGCTGAGCAAACACTTCCAAAGACAAAGGAGGACTGAAAACTAAGAATTACCTGGAGATTATATTAAACTAGCGCATATACTCGGCATCGCCCGAGATTTTATTTTCCTCTTAAGAACTCACCAAACTGTCTTGTCCAGTACCTTTAACTTTTACCTATATTCCTCAATGTGTTACCTGCGATTTTATTTTTTCATAGAAATGCCTTAGGAATTACCATATCTTAGGAATTAGATGCAGTTGAAATACAGATCTGAGATCCTATGTTTCTAATTTTCCAAACTCTCTTGTCCATATTGCCCAATCCAATCTGTATTCAGAGTTATTAACACACAGAGTTTGGCTTCCTGAGAGAATACACTGCCTCCTTTTTGCTGCTAGACCTCATCTCCATAGCAACTCGCCTGAGCTCTCTGGCTGAGAATTCTAAAGGCCCCTCGCTCAACTGCAAACCCCAGGATTCCAGAGAATCTTCACAGCCAGCCAAGCATATGAGGTCTTCGCCTGCCCGACACAGACAAACTCACTCACAAACTTTGACTTTTATATAGTAGATTACTTGGACAAATAGGAATGCTGCAAAGTTCAACATCAAAGAGGAGAAAGGCTGAAATAACAGGCATTACGGCTCTCATAATGAAACTGTAATTTAGAAAACCAGACCCCTCATTATCCACAGTACAGAAAGAGTACATATGGTGTCTGCCAAACTAAAAGCCTACTTTGTTCCACTACTCCGCCCTACATAGATTCATCAGATACATTTAAGGCAGTAGCCAGAAGATGTAAATTGTAAGTAAACTGACATGATCAGTGAGCAGCCAAAGGAACTTGATGAATATCTGCACAGGAAGAGGTACAATGGAGCAAGTCAAAGACTTATGCAGTCCAAGTTTCTGTTTGCTTTGTGGCTAAACAGATTATTATGTGTTGGCCACAAGTAAGACAAGAGCATACAGGTGTAAAATTTCTATAAATTAGGAAGCCATGTCAAAAAGCAAACATCTTACTCCAGCACTTTTTCCCAGAAAAAGCATAGACATGTTCAGAAAAATGAAAGAAGTACAATATTAGTACCTTTTATAGGTTTAAAATCACTTTGTTGACTTTCAAGACTGCAGTCCTTGAACAAGGAAATTACAAAGGAAGAATAGAAAGAGAAACAGCTGAACTGAATTATATTCACAAATTCTAATCCATTAAACAAAGGTATAAGCAAAGACAGTGGCTTCATGGCACCTCACATATATCAATACAAGAGTCCTTGCTACTGCTCATATAACAAAAGGAATTTTTCCAGAGAGTGTTTTGAACCCAGAGAAACCGCTTTTGATAAGTGGATTTATTGCTTTCACACATCACCAAAAAACCTGTATCATGTCCCCAGTCCTTTGAAAATTTAGAGAAAGGGACATGATTTGCTTCTTTCTGAATCTTATTATATTCTATCCCACTCTCACAACTGTGTAATTTTGCTTTATACCTAAAGTTTTAATATCATTCAGTAGCACATCTGAAGAAGTGAGTTTATATCCATGAAAGCTCATGCTAAAATAAAAGTCATTCTTAAAGGTGCTGCTACATTCCTTTTTTTCTTCCCCTCTGTTTTTCCTTTGTATGCATTTTGGTTGAGATATAACCAAAACAGGAAGTATTTGGGAAGTGGAGGTTCTGGGAAAATGTAAAATGCTGTTTTACATTTTTGAATGTTTGAGACCATTTGGGCACAATTTTGAGGCAAAGAGGCCAAAAAAAATATATACCCCAAAATGTGTGTGTGTGTGTGTGTGGGAGGGGGAGGTTCAGAAGTTTGAGGAAGAATGGGAAGAGCTACAAAAATGGGATCTGGGGTTGCATGCTACCCGCAGCTACATTGCCCCACCTTTGATCTACAGCTGTGTTTCCAACTCTTTTTTTTTTCATTTGTGTACCCCTTTGCTGTCCATTTCCATAAACTGAACTCCTGTTGCCACATCCTTACTTTGAGAGGGGGGAAGCCCCATCAGAAAGCTTTAATGAGCTCTGAGGAGACATCTCCACACCCATGGAAGAAAGGCAGGGTGTTAGGCCAGTTAGGCCTTGTGTCTCTCCACAAGGAGAAAGTGTGCCTGGCAGTGACATCCAGTTCCACCCTGAATCTATCTGAAGGAAGAATATGCAGCACCAGTCACTCATCCCTGTGTCTTCAGCCAGGACCAGACTAGATCTTGAGATCAGAGAGAGTGTCTAGGTATGTAATAGGGCACAATGGGATGGAGCGGCCCTGTCAGGAAGAGGGAGAGAAAACTGCATGTGTACAATGCTCAAGAAGCCACCTAGTATGAGTGAGGCTAGGCTTGTGTGTGCATATGCATGTGAAAAAGACTTTTTTAAGTTTGTGGGCAATGGCAGCAGGAAGTTCAACTTGTGCATCATTCTTCCCTTTATCTCTGTAATCCTTCCCCCCATGCCTTAAGGTTTCAGGAGGAATGCTAATGCCATGGGCAATCAAGAACCTCAGTGAGTTGTGATGTCCTCCAAGAATGCCTTACACTTCATACTTTTCTTGCCATTATTGCATTTTTTTGCTTACCCCTAAGTGTCCTTGTTTGTATCCCTGGGGGTATGCGTTCCACAGGTTGGGAATCACTTATCTAGAGCCTTCAATTTTGAAGCAAAGAGCTGGAGGAAGGACAGGTTAGGATGTTTCACAGCCTCCTGATTAAAATGTCTCATATGTAAGGCAGAAGCACATGGGATCTCACTAGAAGCCCTATGTCTGAAAGCTCTCCTAGGTCACCGAGTAGCAGTCAAGATCACTCTTGTCCCTGACTTTCCTTAAGACCCTTCCCAGAATTTCTGATGGAGAGATTACATAAAACAGATCCTGAGGTTTTCTAGGATAAGATGGAGAACTGGTGCCTCCACCCTAGCAGGGTTCCACGGAGGGAGGAAGCAACAACAGTTGTTTTTTTAATCAACTGGAGACAACCTCCATCAATTACTTCTTGGATTACCCAAGAGAGGTCCCTAACTCAGCAGTTGCTGTGCTAAAAGAGCAGTCAGTGAAGCTGTCCGGTGGAGCTGGGAATTTTTCATGCCCACTTGTCATCATTCACCTGAAGAGCTGGAAAGCAGCTCTTAAAGGACATTGGGCTCATAAATCTTCTCTTTCCTTAACTAACTGCCAGCTACTAAACTTGGTTTATGAATACTTGGTACTAAAGGAATCTTGGAGCCAGCTGTGTAATCTTCTGCCTTGGTAGACTGTCTTCTTTTTGAGAATAAAGACAGAAAGTTCAACTAGAATTTGGAACATTAAAGTTTGTAATGAACAAAAAGTTAGCAAGAATGACATCTGAAAGATTTAGGGTTTTTTTTTATACTGGATTTAAGCATTTTAAGCATTTTGGATTTATTAATATTGGATAACAAAATGGAAACAGTGTGAGAAACTACATGTTTTGTTGAAAGGAGGCATCAGATTGGTCTGGACAAGGTTTAAAAAGTTGATACAGTCAGTTATTGCTTGTCAGACACTTCATAGTGGGCGTAGAGCTGAAGAAATGTCTGTGTCTCAAGAGAGAAAGAGGGACTTCCCCCAAGCAGTGTTTTATCAAGCAATGTTTGACAAACTGAGAGCAATAAGTGGAATGTTAAGGTCTATGCCTAAATCTTTGATAAAGTCTCTGAAAAAGACCTTTAGAGAGCAGATTGAGATTGGGAATATAAAAGACAAGGTATGCTCTGAACATGCGGAGGAAGAACAGATGAATCAAATATCATAAGACTTGGATATGATGGAACAGCAAGATGTATTGCCAGAGGATGGGAAATAAAAAGATTATGTAATGTGTGATTATAGAACCTTGACACTTAACACAACCTTGACACCTGACGAAAAGTTTAACAAGCAGGTGAATGGAGATCAAATCACTACAATAAAGAAGGCTAGAAGTGTGAAAATTATGTCGGAGAACACTGAAGCAGTGCTGACTGAGGAAAAATTCTGGAAATGTACAAGGGAGGTAGCAGAGCCAAGATGGGAGAAGGGTGTGGTAAAACAAAGTATTACTATTAAATGCAACATGTCTCCCTCAATTTGTATTTTGCCAGTCTTTGGGCGAAAAAAATCACATGTTAAAATTAAGGTAATTCAGATGAAACCAGGTCTAAAGGTTTTAATTTCATGGTTTTGGTTAGGACTGATTTATTTTTACTTGAATTCTAAGGATGATTACTAAATATATTCTCTTGTTTGAATTAAAAAGGGAAAAGAACTGTAGATTTGACAAAGTATATAATTATCCTGGGCTTACATTATGGAGAAAAATATAACAGGGACAGAAAGATAGAAAGGAAACTAAGGTAACAGCAATGGATTAATAGATACTGGATGTTTGGTATTGTTAAGCTTAGATATTAAATTCCAGAACCATAAGAAAACACTGAAGGTGCAATGCAAGAAATTAGGTATGAGACTGAGGTATGAGAAGAATAGGTAACAGATTGTTGAACTGTTAATTTTAAGGCTTAAAAAGCAAACTTTAGGAATATAAGAAGATTGTTTTTTGTTTTAGTAGAGCAAATTATTATTATTAATTACTACAAATGGATAGATTTTGAAGCTAACTTTTTATTAACTTTCTGTAGGATAACTACTTAGTATGGCAAGCTATCTGTTATACCTGTATTAATGAAATTGACAAATTATAGGAAGAAGTGCATTTTTGTCTAACGTTTAAAAAAAGATGGCAGAACCTAGGATTTAGTTATAGCAGCTAGTCACTTTTATGCAGGATGTAGATTGTTTTCTTTGTATATTCTTAATCTTTATCACATAACTTTAATAAAACAAACAGAAAGAAAAGAAAGCAGACCCTGAGGCCATGGTGTCACCATTCTTTTATCCCTGCACTGTGACATATGAGTTTTGGATGGCTGGGGAGTTAAATAGGTCTAATATCTGCTACCCCACTTGACTCACCTTACACAGAACACCTCTAGCAACAGGCTCTTCTCTGACTGGTCAGTGTCTGAACAGTTCAGCCAGTCTACACCCATGTTTAGCACACACTGTATGATTGATTTCATTGAGAGAGTATTCTTTCTGTCCATGTCAAAAGAGGTTCTGCATCAGGGACTGTGATCCCAATGCCCTCATCCATTTGTTACCCTTTGCTGACATGAGGTCAATTCTTGCAAGAGGCAACGGGGCAAGGGAATGGGGAGAAGTGCACATGCCTTCCTTCCCATTCCCTTGCCTTTTGCCTGGGTGCACATGCCTTTCTTCTCCATGCCTAAAAGGCACTATCCACACAGAAAAAGGCACCATCCATGCAGAGGGAAGGCATGCATGTGCCTTTCCCCCCCTACTCCCTTGACTTTAACCCAAGAGATGAGAAAGCAGGTATACATGCCAGGGCAAAAGGCAAGGGAAGTTATTAGCGGTTTTTCCACTTTCATGAGAGTTCTGCGCCCCAAACCCTCACAAAAATGGAGCGGTCATTTTACTTATTCTGCAACAGTGATGTCTGTCAGTATTCAGTACCAAACAAAGTCTTAAGAGAGGCTGGAATTCGTTGTCTGAATTTGAACATGTTGGAATTCTAGGTCCCTCCGAGACTTTGTTTGGTACTGAATACCGACAGACATCATTGTTACAGCAAAGCTCTACAGCAAAGAAAGCATTCCAAGCATTTAGATGACAGGGTTCAGCATCCCTTCAAAGCCGATGTTCCAACTGGCAACCTAAGTCACTAATTCTACTCAAACTATTCTATGATTGACATGCCAGTTGTTAGTGGCTGACAAGCAATTTCTCTGGGCTAGGGTTAGGCCACTGGAAGATGGACCCCAAAGGTTTATTCAGGGCAGAAGCAAACACATGAAATCAAAGTAGGCAGGTGTGACCCATCTCAATAGCTATGAGAAATGTTCAAGGCTGCTAAAAAGAAAGTTTATTCACCAGGCCTTTCTCAGTCACCAATCTCTTCCCAGCCTTCAATTGCCAAACAAAAATGAAAGTTATCTAGCCAGGCCTAGTAAATACAAATTAACACTTTCTATGCTAGTGAACAGCTTTTAATGTTTGCCATGATGCTGACAATGATCCTAGAACCTATCTGTCTGGTGTCAAGAGGCCAAACTCAACTCACTGTCTCCATTCCCAGCCCTCTGTGATGCTGTGCTTGTCAGACTAAAAGAAACCAATCACCTTTGCAAAGTGTTATTTGCAGGCCCTTGATTTAAAATTTGCAGGGAAAAGTCAAAATGAGAAGCAAGTAGTCATCCAGATAGATGATGTCTGTATGTGCCTCCAAGACGCCTGTCAAACTATGGCAACCCCATTAATGTCATAGATTTTCTTTGGCAAAGAATCCTCAGAGGTGGTTTTGCCAGCTCTTACCTCTACAATACAGCCAACAGCACCTGGGATTCATTGGCAGTCTTTCGTCTAAGTTTTAACCGAGGCTAAGCCTGCTTAGCTTTCAAGATCAGACAGGATCTGATGTCTTCAAGGTTTACATATTAATAAATTGTGTTAATGCAACAAGTAAAAACAAGGGCTCCAGGGAAGTGTGGAGAGAGTTGTAGCCTATGTCAATTTGCATGTGAAAGGGGACTGTGCCCTCTCCGGAGGCAGAAAGAATGGTTGAGAATGAAGTGGTGGCAGACAACTGAGAGAGGCTGGTAGAGTTAGGGAGCTAAAAGGGAGAGTCTTTGGGAGAGAGGGAGGCAACACAGAGAGAGAGAGACAGAGAGAGAGAGAGAGAGGGGAAAGGATAAAATCAATCTGTGTAATTGTGAGGGGGTTTCTGCTGATTAAAGACCGAGAGTGGTGTAGTGGTTTGAGCATTTGCCTACAGCTCTAGAGACCCGGTTTGAAATCCCCATTTGGCCATGGAAACCCACTGGAGTGAGCTTAGGTAAGTCACACTCTCTCGGCCTTGGAGGCAGACAAAGGCAACCCCCTTCTGAACAAATCTTGCCAATATAACCCTGTGATAGGTTTGCCTGATGGACACTCTGAGTTGGAAATGACCTGAAGGCAAACAACAACTGGGTTGACTGAGGCCCTTTCCACACAGGGGCGTGTGAAAAGCGGAGAAATGGGACAGCACACGAGGAAACGGAGCTTACCTTAATCCGGGTAGCTCTGTCGCTGTGGGGAGCAGTGCTCATTCGCCACTCTACACGGCAGCAGCGTCCGGCGGCACCCAAAATGGCGGATGGCGGCTTCCTGCGGCTCTCCGCCAATGGGAGAAGTGCGCCAGCCGGAAGCCCACTCCCGGGCAGCTCTGCAGGGACGCGCTTGTGCGCCCCTGCAATTCCCCACGGGGCGCTGTGACGGGCTAGCGCGCGCATGCTTCATAAAGACCACATGAAATGTGGTATTTATAAAACACGCTGCGCCACCCCGCAGCCGCGTGAGGGTGGTTTGAGGTGGGGAAACTCCGCATTTCTAACCACCCTAGCGCGCTCCACGGTGTAGACGACCTCCGGGTGAGTCGTCCTACCCCGTGTTACCCTGTTTTTCCCCGTGTGGAAAGGGCCTGAGTAAAGGAACAGATGACTGCATAGAGTTCACTTATGATTAGGAATGGTATAATATACTGTGTAAAGAAGGCATGTTACATTAAATTCCCATGCGGTAGAGGGAGGGGTTGATGAGAATCACATATGTTTAATACCTTAAGATTGCATTATAATAAAATATTCTTTGGTTTCTTTCCGCCATACATATTGCTCAGTCATTACACAACAGAATGAATGGCAAATCTAAATACACATCTAGATTACAAGTGTAAAATTTCTGAAAATTCTGCAATCATGTAAAATAACATTCTCCCTGTATTTTTGAGGAGAAAAGGTTCTTGGAAAAATAAAAAATTAGAACTCTTTACAAACTGAAAGTCACTTAGTTACTTTAAGAACATAAAATTGATTATGTCTAGCTTAGATAATAACAAATGGAATGCATATTTAAAAAATAATTATTCTGTTACAAATGGAGCTAGGAAGTCCTGAAATGTATGGAAGCTCTTAATTTTTCCAGCTTATAAGGAGCAAGGGAGGAAAAGGTAAAACGGGAAGAAAACATTAGCATTCACAAAGCAAAACAAAGTATTTTATCTCCTCCATTGTCAAGCAGATATAAAACACTCATTCCTGTGCAAAGAACTGAGAAAAGGAAACCAAGACCAGGGATTGCAATGATCTGATCCTTTATGTGCATGCACATGTCTTCAAGTTGCCTGTCAACTTATGGCAACTCCATTAAACCTCATAGGGTTATCTAAGGCAAGGAATACTCAGAGGTGGTTCTGTTAATTTCTTCCTCTAAAATACATCCTACAACACGTTCATCTCCCATCAAAGTAATAATCAGAACGGACCCTGTTTAGCTTTCAAGAGCAGACAGAATCCGGTACCTTTAAGGTATTTACCCATGTTGATTGGTACTTACTAATTCATAATTCATTTTTCAGGGGAAAAAAGGAATTCAGAAATGGAAAAAAAATCCCAATATTTTTCAGGCCTTTTGGTTTCTAATCTAGATATTTCTACTGTAAAGAGCCAATTGTCCTACATCACCTTTGTGCACATATGACAACAGGAACAAAGCATTAAAGAAAGGACCCAGTGACAGTGTACCACTAAAGGAAACATTTGAAAGTGGCTGTGAAAAAGGGCCCAGTAGCTTTTCCCAGTGGAGAGAAGGGACATGTTGAAAGGGTAGCAAGCATAGGTTAAGGGCAGGGCCTGTCACACAATCTAGGGGAAGATGGGATTCCTCTCATACACAGAAGCCTATTCAAGATGTCCGTTCAGCCTCTAAGAACTTTCCTGTCGTTCTCCAAACAACACGTTTTGGTTCTAGAGTGAAGGAACCCATTATGCTTTTCATAATGGCTTTAACGTGCAAATGTATTTTACATTACTCTGTACCTTTGTTATGATTTTAAATTGTTGTAAGCTACTTTGATTTGTTTAAAAATATGTGTTATATAACAATTTCATTATAAAACAAAGACCAAAAGCTGATTTAATAAGCCAGAAAAACTACTATCTTGCCACATTTTTTACTAATTTGTGGAGGGGGCTGGCTAGCAGAGAAGAGAGAGTTCCATCTCTTTCTCAACAACCTTCTACATTTCTATATGGGAAAGGAAGAATACAAAGAAGAAACAACGTCACTAGCCTAGCCACTCACCTACACACCACCTTCTCACATACAAAAATACTCATTTATGAGTACCAGGGAATTAGCCATATAAAGCTAAAATAAAATATTAGACTCAAAGATGAAATTAAACACATCATTTTTAAAGTACCAATGTGGCACAACAGTTAATACAGTGATCTGTAAACATGGAAATCATCAGATTCAATGTCACCCCTGTCACTGACCCACTCAATGGCTTTTGGCTATCCAGCCACCAGCCCCTGCACTTGCAATGTGATGGTAATAATACAGATCAAGCAATAAGAATTCACATGATAATGTGGTGAAATGACACTCAGATATGTCATCAAATTTGCTGTCTTTCCAGCTTAGCTTCACAAAGTTGTTGGAAGAATGAAATGGATAGAGTGGGAGTTTGCACACCACCTTGAACCCTGAAAAACAATAATGGTTGTAAAGTTCTTAGAATATTTAGTTCACTACTCTGTAAGTACTATCCTTGAGGCTCCACAGTCTCATGCGGCAAGGCAAGTGGTCCACTCCACTCTAGCACTGTAGAGGCATTCACCAAAACTCCCTCCCCCAGGGTCTTATTTTGGCACCGCCCTTTTAGAAGCGCATCACAACAAACTCAAGCTGCCCTCTGCAGCTTGGAGCAGAAGAAAGTGTTTTTTGGCCTGACTCTTCCATTCTAGGATGCTACCATCGAAATAATAAAGGGATTGTCCTCAAGCTCACAGTGTATTTCCCACACAGAGCAGGAAGTTGGTGACAAGATTCTGCCCCTTGGAAAGGGCTGGAGCTCCAACAATCACAATTTTAGATGGTTAGGAAGATCAGCTAATATTTGTGGACTTCTGATCATGTTCATAATAACTGTGACAGGCTTTTTAGTATTGTTGTTGTGCATCTTCAAGTCATTCCTGCCTTATGGTAATCCCAAGGTGAACTTATCACAAGGTTTTTTGGGCGCTGAGAGTGTGTGACGCATGCTGGCCAAGCAGGGACTCAAACCCTGTTCTCAAGAGTTTCAATCCAACGCTCAGCTATTACACCATGCTGGTTCCTTTTAGCATACTAGGTCCTTCACAGGAAGTAATAGCACTGTCAAATCAGAGTTTGAAACAGTACTTCTCTTCTCACAAACGATATTAAAACAGAATCTCCGCCTCCTGCCACTAAGAAGAAAACAGCTGCTAGATTAAGTCAGTATGACTCAAACTGCTCACGGGAACAGGAAATTTAGTGACAATGAGCAATCTTGGGCATAAGTCTGAAGTGAGGTACTTCTAATGATTAAGGCTTCATACATGTGCTTTCATATGAGAAAGGGAGAGAATATAAGAATGAAGGCTCTTGGCAACACTTCAAGAGAAGGTAAACTTCAGGGATAGAAAAATCTAAGACACCTGGATCCCTAAAAGCACTTAGATGCCTGTAGGCTCCTAAACATTTGAGGATATATCTCAGGAATGTGAAGTATTTCTACAGCAATACTGAAGTATGACTCTATAGTTAACACGCAACAGCATCATCTGCTACAAAGCCTCTCCAGCAATGTTGATATGGACGTCCACATTCATGTCTCTAGTAATCAATGTATCATCATCCTTTTTAGCTTGTAAAGATCAAATCTTGATACAGTAGTATACAAAGAAAACATGATACTGTGAATCAAATCTGCAGACAAACACAAACACACCAAGTCAATAGGATTTGGCCTCATCCAAGCGACTGCACAATAGTGTGCAAGAAAGCTAGAACAGTATTAGCACATGCCACAGAATTTTATGTTTATAAAGCTATTATTGTAGAAAAATTACTAGTATTTTTAAAGTACTTCATTAGGGAGCTACGTTTGGATTTCAAGACAATGCTGAAAGAACCCCCATACAGTGACTAGTGCTTCACAGATATACTTCTTTTGGGATCACTTTGAAGAACAAGACAATCCTGTCAGCTCATTTCTTAAATTAGGAGTGTAATAGAGAAATTCAGAACATTCTCAAGATTAATCATTAGTTACAGCAAAATTCAGAATTTTAGTCCTAAACATGGTAAAGCAGAAGCAGCAAATAAAAGATAGATATAACAATCACTAGCAAATATCTAAATGTCAATTTGCCACAATCTCTGGGAAACAGCATCAAGCTAAGTTTTACAGGTGTTTACCAAATGGCAACAAAAATAAAGGAAAGGTCCAAACTACAAATGTCCTGGTTAGGAAGAACAAGACTTACGAAAACGGTACTGTTGCTAAAGTTAACATTTTCATTCTGTAAACTACCTATTGCAATATCAGAAGCTTTCTGAAAAGTGATAGAAATGGACTTCATACACAATCTCTCCCCAACCACATTGGTTCCTACAGTCACTAGAACAATGGGAACATTGGAATTCCCCGTAGCAAAAAATCATTTTGAAACATTCTGTCTTGAACAAATACTGCTAATTACCTGTAACAATCAGAATGAAAACTGGGATGATTTAGAAGTTCCCAAAACTCACACACAATAAATTAATCAATCCCATCTGAACTGAGTATGAATGGGCACACAAAATACACCTTTAAAATACAGCATTCATGGTATGGGAATGTTGGAACAGAAAATTTATTCTCACACCTTCTCCTCTTACTTCTATCTATCTATTACTAGAACACAATTCTGTAAATGGTAGTCTAAAAGTATACAGACAATCCATGCATCTTTAAGATTCCCATTTATTGAGCTTTGTTCTGTCACCAGCTTTAGTTAATAATGGGTGAATTACAACAGGAATCAGAGGGGAAGGTATTATAAATAAAAGGATCTGACTAATGAGAGAATATAAAAAATAAGAAGCAAATTAAAGAACAATTAGGAGGTACCTCTAACCACTTTCAATTACAGCAAATCATATGCTTTTCATCCAATCCTAAAATTCAAAAACAAATCCAAAGACAATTCACCCAATCTGAAACTATGATTCTGTGAGCTGAAGGTAATAGCTTTAAAGGTGTGTCAGATAAAATGTATGACATTCTTATCCCACATGATAAAGCTAAAAGGCCGAAAGAAGTATGGCAACAAAATCTCCTAAGTATATCAGCATCATCAACACAATGGAATAAAATACAATGTGGTTCCTTTATGGGATGTCTCAGTCTAAGTGATACAGAATGCATTATGAACAATGCACTGTTGGTAAGGATATGAATATCTGGACATATATTTACATATGTGGTGATCATGCTCCCATCATGCTGGTGTTTTAGTCAGGAGTGTTCCAAGTAATAAATAAAACTATACACCAACAATTAATAATGGTGCCAGAATTAGGGTTACTATTTCTATATGTTTGGGGGAGTCAGAGGAATAAGAAACCATGCCATCAAAATTTACTATTCTTTTGTTGCACAGCAGCCTGACATGAAGTGACTAACATCAAGAAATCACCCTCCCTGCAACCCCCTCACTATTATTAAACAAATGGTGGTCATCTAGGCACACATAATAACTTGTGATGCGATCTGCTAGGATAATTGGTCCAAGAGAGAGCGTGTGTAGGGCAATGATGATATTTTGACCCCGCATTTTCATGAACATTTATTCAGAACAGTTATTCTGTTTATTCTGACCTTTATTTTTTTCCCCAATTCCCTTTTAATAGTTACTAAAATATGTTCATTCCATTCTTTTTAAAAATGCGGCCAGTTCAGCCCTCCAAAGTACAATGCCTGGCTATCTCCTCTAGTTGGCATAAGTACAGGCATACCTGCGTTAACAACGCCTCTGATAGAGACATTTTTACAAAGTCATTTTACATCCAGCCAGCCTTGCTTTTCGTTCTAGCTCTCTGATTAGTAGTATTTTTTTTTGTAGCAACAACATTAGGAGGATGGTGAAGAAGGGCTAGAAAAACACAGAACTTTAGTGCTGTAATCCAGCAGTATAGCTGCAGTAAATACTGCACTGAAGCTTGAATAGGATTCTACACTAGCAGATCCTACTGTACCTGTGTGCCTGCCTACAACAGACAAGGTGAACAACAGTTGCCTCCAGAATTCCTTACTGAGCATTCATGAACAATAAAACAGGAAAAAAAGGGAAAGGAGATACGCTTCACAGAATCGTAGAATTGGAAGAGACCCCGGGGCAATCCAGTCCAACCCCCTGCTATGCAGGAACACACATCAAAGCATTTCCAACAGAGGGCCATCCAGCCTCTGCTTAGAAACCTCTAAAGAAGGAGACTCCACCACACTCCCAGGCAGCATAGTCCACTGCTTCCTTCACCTGCTCCTCAAAGAAGCACAGATCTAAAAGAAGGGCGATCAAAATGGGATGCGTACGAAAAAGTGGAAGAATCACAGAATCATAGAATCATAGAAATGTAGAGTTGGAAGAGACCACAAGGGCCATCCAGTCCAACCCCCTGCCATGCAGGAAAACCCTCAAAGCACTCCCAACAAGTGGCCATCCAGCCTCCGCTTAAAAACCTCCAACGAAGGAGACTCCACCACACTCTGTGGCAGCACATTCCACTGCCGGACAGCCCTGACTGTCAGGAAATTCCTCCTGAGGTTCAGGCGGAATCTCCCCTCCTGCAGTTTGCATCCATTGCTCCTTGTCCTGGTCTCAAGAGCAGGAGAAAACAAGCCCACTCCCTCCTCCACATGACATCCCTTCAAATATTTAAACATGGCTATCATGTCCCCTCTCAACCTTCTCTTCTGCAGACTAAACATACCCAGCTCTCTAAGTCTGTCCTCATAGGACATGGCTTCCAGGCCCCTCACCATTTTGGTTGCCCTCCTCTGGACCTGCTCCAGCTTATCCATATCCTTCTTGAATTGGGGTGCCCAGAACTGGACACAGTATTCAAGATGAGGTTTAACCAATGCAGAATAAAGTGGTACCAATACCTCCCTCGATCTAGACACCATACTCCTATTGATGCAACCAAGAATTGCGTTGGCCTTCTTGGCTGCCGCATCACACTGCTGACTCATGTTCAGCTTGTGGTCTATGAAGACTCCTAGATCCCTTTCACATGTACTGTTAGCCAGCCACGTGTCCCCCATCCTATATTTCTGCATACCATTTTTTTCTGCCTAAGTGTAGGACCTTACATTTCTCTCTGTTGAAATTCATTTTGTTAGCCTTGGCCCAGCTCTCCAATCTGTCCAGGTCCTTTTGAATTTTGATCCTATCATCAGGCGTATTAGCAACCCCTCCCAATTTGGTGTCATCTGCAAATTTGATCAGCGTGCCCTCTATTCCTTCATCCAAGTCATTAATGAAGATATTGAACAGCACCGGGCCCAGGACAGAACCCTGTGGCACCCCGCTAGTCACTTCTCTCCAGGTTGAGAATCTGCCATTGGTGACCACCCTTTGGGTACGGTCAGTCAACCAGTTACAAAGCCACCTGACAGTAACCCTGTCCAGTCCACATCTTACTAGCTTCTTTGCAAGAATGTCATGGGGAACTTTGTCAAAGGCCTTACTGAAATCAAGATATACTATGTCCACAGCACTCCCTTCATCTATCAAGCAAGTAACTCTATCATAAAGAGAGATAAGATTAGTCTGGCATGACCTATTTTTGAGAAATCCATGTTGACTTTTCGTAATTACGGCATTGTTTTCTAAGTAATTAGAAACTGACTGTTTGATGATCCGCTCCAGGATCATCAAAAGAAGATGAAGGAAAAGCCATCCTTGGATACGTTTTGGAAGAAATTCTCAAGTTGTCTCTAGAAGGTTCAAAATGTTTTTGTTTACTTATGCAAAGCTTACTTGACCTAGCTGTTTCATTTCCCATGCGCACAGTTAATTCTGTAAGTTTGTTGAAACATGTTGAACTGCTCTTCTTTTTTTTGGGTTGCGGCAACCTATCCCTAATTCTTTTTATGCTGTTTTTACCTCTGATACCAAATTTTCTGTTAAAGAAGTACTGCCCAGAAACACTTTTATTTCGTTAACTGAGATATACCCATACCAGTTCCTAAAGACATGCAGATGAAAACAGTCCATTTATGTTGTTGTCTAAACAAAGGTGACACAATGCAAGTCAATCAGAAAAGTATTTTCAGTAATATAAAAGTTGCAGATGACTTGACTTGTCTGAAAAAAGTGAATGCAAAAATATCTCCTAGCTATACTTCAGATACAATGTCATATTCTGTAACACTACTAAAACACTTTCAAAGTTTTGTGCTTGTGAGGCAATCTGGGTGTGGAAATCTTGTTATTTATCTTGCTTTATCAAATTTATCTTGTTACCTTCACAGTATTTAAAAAAAACCTTTCTAGGCACAAAGGTATGAGCTCATTAAGTCAGTGGACTTCAGACTTTCCTTAAGGAACTCTGCCTGCATTTGCCAGGGAATAATAGTTACAGATAACTCTGCAGGGCTTTATTGAGACAGATTAGAGTTTGAGAGGGGCACCAAATACTAATGATGTTTTCTGGGAACTTTTAAATGGCAATGTTTGAAAAAGTTTTCTGATGATCACGGGTGGGTAACACACCGCCTAGAGTCTATATGCGGGCCTGTGACCATTTCTTCCACCTGCAAATTTCAGAAGAATTGCAGTGCTACACTACAAAAATGCATGTCTTTGCACTTAAAAAGAGTAGGTACCTTGTTTAAGAAATCTCAGAGGATTCTCAAAGTACATGTGCCCACAGCATCTTACATGCTTCAGGAAAATCAGTTCCCTACTTCCAGTTGTCAGAGTATAACCAATTTTAGCATTGCATGACAGCAGCAGTAGAGGGTGTGGTCCACACAAATTCACGTGGCACTAGAAATCATGGTTTGTGTTATCTGTTGTTTGCAAACAACCCTTAACATGTCTTCCCTATTTCTGTTTTCTATTCTCTTTCCCCTTTATTTGAGCACCTGATATGGAGTGGAACACTAGGGAAATAAACCATGAATAAGGCCATTTCTGCACTACAGTGTTACAGTGCTATTATTCCACTTTCAACCTCCTGTGGAATTCTGGGGTTTGTACTTTACTGAGGCCAAAGAGCTCTCTGGCTGAGAATTCTAAATGTCCCTCCCTAAACTACAAATCCTAGGATTCCATAGGCCATTCAAAGTGGAATAACTGCACTATAACAGTGTAATGCAGAAATCACCTAAATGCCCCTCCCTAAACTGCAAACGCCAGAATTCCACAGGATGTTGAAAGTGGAATAACTGCACTATAACAGTGTAGTGCGTAAATCACCTAAATGCCCCTCCCTAAACTGCAAACGCCAGAATTCCACAGGATGTTGAAATTGGAATAACTGCACTATAACAGTGTAGTGCGTAAATCACCTAAATGCCCCTCCCTAAACTGCAAACACCAGAATTCCACAGGATGTTGAAAGCGGAATAATAGCACTGTAACAGTGTAGTGCGGAAATGGCCTAAATCATGCCTGCTGGTTCAGGCATCACAATCATGGTGTAAACAAATCAGAGTGTGAAAGAAAACAATAAGCCAAGAGCTCAGATTCTGGTTTGTTGCTCGGTCATGGTTTTCCTGCAGATTTGTTTAGAACAATAAGCTAGATTTTTGTATCCCTGGCAATATTATTCTCACTCAGGGGGGGTGTCTCACAAAGCTGTAGGGGGATGAATTCCTAAGCACCACCTGGACTGAACTGGCAATAGAATCAAATGTCTGTCCTGCACAGGTTTGTATAACATTTTTAAATTTCTAAGAAGCGTGAGCAACTGAGTTAATTCCAGTGTGGTATCTTTTTTTCTACAAACTATGATTTGGAGAAGTAGGAATGTGCCACAGTCTTGAATGTTCCCACAGCTTTTCCTCTTACAAGATTTATGTTTTGGATTGTATTACTAAATTCAGGAGAGTAAAATCTAAATTTTTATTTTATTAGAAATGCAAACCCCTGCTGTTCTCAGACTTGCAAAATAGGGGTCTGAAGTATGAGATGATACTTAAAATTTGAGATTGCATTGCATTTTGAGTTTATGAGAGCTCCATCAAGTTGCTATGAAATTTTCTGGGTCCCTTTGAAGAAATAACAAGAGCTAACGCCAAGAGGATCAGACTTTTCAGAATACACCTAAGACTTTCTCAAACAGGACAGATTTTTACTTTCAGCAGAGGCTTACACATCAGGCGTGGCAATTATGCAGCCTTCTAGGTGTCACTGCATTGCAACTTTCAGCAGCCCTAACCAGTACAGCCAATAGTGAAGATGCTGGCAGTTCCACTCCAACATCATCTGGAGGACCACACAGTTCCCACTGGTGCTATATGTGGCTCCAGTGGGTTCAGTGGAAATTAACTGGGATTAATTGTTTAAAGGATGGTGTCCTTAAACAAAAATGTATTTTACACTGTCAATAATTTGGAATTTTCAATCTATGATTGTGGCAAACAGCTCAAACACCCAAGTTCTGTTTACTGTTTTAACAGGACTGTTTAATGGTTTTCAAACTCTTTTGTTGTTGTTGTCATTAGGTTTTCAGCTACGCTTTGATTTAACTTGTATTGTAAACTGCCTTGGGTCCTATGGCAGGAGAAAGAATATAAACAGAACAAAGAACTTCTTTCGTCCACACACAGCTGGAGACTAATACCTTATAAATACATTGACACATACGAACCTTTATTACACTTTAGAAACGAATTCTGCTGCTCCATACATTGCTACTTTCCCACAGGGCTCAGCCTCTCTAGGTAACATCCTTTGTTAATTACAGCAAGCTACCTTGACACCAGCTGACCAGGAAAGCAAATGAACATCCATGGCCACACAGATTACTACTGTCCAAGATTCTTATTATTGCCAATATAACAATCCCTTGATCCATTCTAGCAACACAAAACCCATTTGCAGGTAGCATTGCCAGGTGGATTAAGGGCAAGGCTCCTGTCTCTTTCATTGTTGTGCAAAAGAGGGAATTTCAGCAGGCACTGCTTGGGTGATGAACAGCACCTGTTGATGTCTCCTCTTCTGTAACCATTGAGCCCTGCCCCTTATTTCACCTGGAAACCCTAGTTTAGAGCTCTCCAAACTTTTCATGTTGGTGACACACTTTTTAGACATGCGTCATTTTACGACACAGTAATTCAGTTTTACTAGCAAACCAGAGGTTAAACTAACCCCTTACAAGAGATTTGGACACATACATAAAGTAATAATGAAATGTATAGGGACACAACATATCTCATGAAAATCTTTCACTTATATTTTTAAATATACATGATTTATTTATAACATATAACATACATTTCTAAGACTCAGGTGGGGGGGCCCAATCTCGGTCCAGGGAGGTGACACACGAATGTGTCGTGACACACCATTTGGAAAGCCCTGCCTTAGTTACAGGGACACTTAACACTGCCTTTCAATATTGGTATTGGCAGAGACCTGAAGTCATATCTGGAAAAACAATAAGCCAGCCAGCCACTCATCCAGCTGATACTTTGCTGGAGTATCAGAAGGTCTAAGATGGTGACCCATGAACTTACTAGGCAGGCTTAGGCAAGTTGATACTCTTGGCATCAGCATCCCATGCCCAAATCTGCACCATAAGGACAACACCAGTGGCTTAGGATGAACAATGTTGTTAAATAATTAACATTACTATAAAATATGCACATTTAACACATCAATATGATCACTGATCAGAAATAAGCTCATACTAAATTTTAAACTTACCATGTTGGCTTGGGAGGCGTCTGGGATTTATTTTATTATTTTTTTTGGCTTCCAGGGCTTGATTTTTCCGCCCCCCCTGCCTTCTCTTAGCTCATGTCATGGTCGAAGAAGTAGCTTCCTAGGAGGGCCTTCTTCCTCCATGGTGGTGAAAAAGAACTTTATAAAAACCGGTCACGACACTGCCTTTTTCCACACACCCCTCCCTTCCCCCACCTTGAGTTTCAGAAACCCATCAGTAAGCTAGAAGATGGGTTAAAAAAAATAAAGTTCCCCTTATTCTGCTTAAGAAAATAAATATACAAAATAAGTGTAAAATAATCTAAAAAGAGAGCCGGAGCTGCCTACGGGAGCACCCTCTATCGAAACTGAGGCCTACTAGGAGGACGAGGTGGGTACTACAGGAGAAAGAGGATGAGGAGGGAAGTCCCTTTGGGGAGGAGGAAGGGGCTGAGGGCCTTTCTTGGAAAGGGCCCGTGAGGGGACCCCTATCTTCTGGGAGGGTGACCGGGGCTACCTCACGTTGGGAAGGAGCCTGTCTGTCGGGGAGACCCGGGGCCTGTATGTCGGAACCCGCCTAAACTCCGTCCCCCACAGCCCTGGCAACCCCCTCACGGCCGCCACACAGCCTCCCCGCGACGCACACCCTCCGCTCCCGGCTTCCCCGCCCGCGTTCTCCGTCTTCCTCCTCTCAGCCTCCGGGGTGGGGGAGGGGGAGGCCGCCACTGCCCCGCCCACATCCACCCAACGCCCCGCCCACCTAGGCACATTCCCTTCACTCTCTCCTCCTTTTCCTCCTTCCCGTCACACCGGAAGCGACTCACAAAGCGGACGGGCCGTCCGGCCAATGCGGAAATGCGAGTGACGCCACGGCGCGCTCGTTCGCGGCCTCACGAAGCGAAGCCACGCCCCCCAGCCAAAGCGGGGGTTCGGGGGAAGTGGAGAGGAAGAGAGGATGGAGGGGTGTGGCTTGCGTTAACTCTGGTTCTCCTGGGAGGGGGAAGGCGGGAGAAGGTTTCAGTGAGCATGCGCAATTGGCCCCGCGATGTCTTTCCTGTTTCAAAAGAGAAAGTAGAGCGCTTTACCTCAGCCTTAGGCCGTTTCCGCGCTAGCCTGTTACGGCGCTATTAGTCCACTTTCAACATCCTATGGAATCCTGGGGTTGGCAGTTTAGGGAGGGGCCTGCAAACCCCAGGATTACATAGGATGTTGAAAGTAGAATAATAGCGCTATAACAGGCTAGTGCGGAAATGGCTTTAACCTCCCGTTAAGTCTTTCGGGTGATTTTCTGTGGAAGAAGAAGGAGTTTTATTTTCCCTCAGATGGTTGACGTATCCCCGGCGAGTTTAGCTTCAGACTGAGGAGAGGGGTTATGTGCTGTATTAAATGAACCTGAGAAGGAGAAGACTAGGGGCCTTTCTGCACTACCCTGTTATAGTGCTATCATTTCACTTTCAACCTCCTGTGGAATCCTGGGGTTTGTGGTTTAGGGAAGGGCCTTTAGAATTCTCAGCCAGAGAGCTCTTTGGCCTCAGGAAACTACAAACTCCAGAATTCCCCAGGATTTTTTTTTCATTTTTTTAAAATAAGGTTAAACAATATTACAAATTAGCACAAAAAATCAAATCAAAAAATACACATGGACACCCAATATCAAACACAAAACAATACATATTAATACTACCCAACACTGAGCTATCATTAATCAAACACAAAAACAACACAAAAATTACACATAGTTAAGAATGAGTTCCTGCACTTATTGCAAACAGCTCTACAAATATTGACTATACTTAACCTTCCTTTAAAAAATTACTTTTCATCCCTCAACTCTTTAAATATGGCTATTGTGTCCTCTCTTAACCTTCTCTTCTGCGGACTAAACATACCCAGCTCCCTAAGACGCTCCTCAGAGGGCTTCATGGCTTCCAGGCCCTTCACCGTTTTGGGTGCCCTCCTCTGGACGCGTTCCAGCTGGTCAATATCCTTCTTGAAATAAGGTGCCCAGACCTGGACACGGTATTCCAGATGAGGTCTGACCAAAGCAGAATAGAGTGGTACTATTACTTTCCTTAATCGGGACACCATACTCCCATTGATGCAACCAAGAATTGTGTTGGCTTTCTTGGCTGCCACATCGCACTGCTGACTCATGTTCAGCTTGTGGTCTACTAAGACTCCTAGATCCTTTTCACATATACTGTTGTCTAGCCAGCTGTCTCCCACTCTGTACTGGTGCATTTCATTTTTTCTGCCTAGGTGTAGGATCTCACATTTCTTTCTGTTGGAATTAATTTTGCTAGCTTTGGTCCAGCTCTCCAGCCACTCACTTGAAAGTAATTACTGATTAAAGGAGTGCCACTAGGTACTGTATCTAAAGATTCAAATACTGTAAGTAGTGTATCTAAAGATTCATGATTGATATTGACTGTTGAATTAATTGTGGATTAATTAATCAATGATTAATTTGAACGTTTGAACGTTGGACTACAATCCTGGAGACCAGAGCCCTTTCCGCACTAGAGTGTTATAGCGCTATGATTCCACTTTCAACTGCAAACCCCAGGATTCCATAGGATGTTGAAAGTGGAATCATAGCGCTGTAGCACTCTAGTGCGGAAAGGGGCCAGGATTCAATTCCCTGCTCAGCCACAGGAACCCACTGGGTGATCTTGAGTGTATCTCACATTCTCAACCCCAGAAAACTCTGCCTTAGGATCACCATAAATTGGAAACAACTTGAAGATACACAGCAACAAGAATCATTAGATGCGTAATGTTTGTGTCAATTTTAAAATCAGAATGCAAAAGGGATCTTGTGATACCTTTGAGACTAACTGAGAAAAAGTTGGTAGCATAGGCTTTTGTAGACTTAAGTCTACTTCATCAGATACACGGAGATGTGTGTATGATCAGGTTATTTTTCTTTATTGTCTATTTCTCTTCATCTAGGATTATAAATTAGATTAAGATTTGGGTAATAAAACATGACAATCCTGAGGAGTTCACAACCTTTTTCATGCCCCTGTATTGATCTTTTTTCTCCAGTTGGATGTACCTTCTCTTCTTGTGTAATATCTAGGTATGCAAACACAATTTTATTTGTCTATAGGAAAATATTTATGTTGGTAAACATTCTGTGGATGGCTTGCTAAAGGATTATGATTTGATGAGATTGCCAGAGTGACAACTGGAGACAGGTACTATACTATAATGCTTATGTGGAAGAAGGAATTCCAGCAGCTGTCTCCAGTTTTCCCCTCGGCAACCCTATTTGATCATACATACAATGACCAACATAACAATATGTAAATTATAAATTAAAAATTCATGTTGCATCTACTTGGATATAAGATCCATTGTGTTCATATTCCCAGGAATATAAATATAGGATCCTAGCCAGTTAAATAATTAAACACAATCAAATAAGTGTAATCCCAGTTTTGATGTTAGTTCAATATTTTTTCAGGGCAGGCAAGACTCAAAAGGGATTTTTATAAAGAGAGAGACACTGTGTGGCCATTCAGTGCATTGGCATCTATTTCTCTCCCAACAGAAGAGGCTCAGAGGAGAATGAAACTGAGAGGCTTGTCATGGTGGAATAAATCCAGAAGTATTGGATTTGGAAAAGTTATTTTTCAGAACTACATCTCCAGGAACCACCCGCCTAGCATGGATACTGGCTATGGTGCTTGACAAATTCCAGGAATTATAATCCAAAGAAGGAACATTTCTAATCTTGAGATTTTGAAAACCCACATCCAAATGATCCAATATTGATAAGAATAATCATACAGGAAACAGACATAGCTGTGTGGACGAGTTAGAAACCCTTCAAGGCAAATAGAAGAGTAGCCACAGCAGGCTGGGCGTGGCGAGTAATACTATGAAAGGAACCATGGCCCCTCACAGCAGGGAAGTTGAGGGCCAGTGAAAGAAGAAAATGACAGAGACACCAAATTGAGGAAGCAAGTATTACAAGGGGCACCAAATTGCATGAAAGGGAATATTATGTCAAATGGAGAGGTAATTTTTTTTAAAAAGTGATGCGCTTGCTATTTCACCTTTCCCTTTCTTTTGGAATTATATGTGGTAGGAAAAATGGTGGGAAAAGGAAAACAAGGGAAATCATCAGTGACATCTGGGCCCCTCTAAAATTCAAGGGAGACTGAATAGACCATAAAAGGCCTCATCTGGAAACACCCATATTTGCTGCTTACATTAGTTTGTCCTAACTTTGCACCAGTGTGCTCCAGGTGGCTGTCCTCCCCACTTTATCCTCACAAGAGCCTATAAGGTGGCTCAGACTGTGAGAGGGTGACAGATCCAAAAGCACTGCACGAGTGTCATTTCTCAGGGAGGACTTTAGCCTGGGTCTCCCAAATCCCAGTCTGATACACTAACCACTACACTACAGTGTCTTAACTTGCAGTGAGCATGACTGAAGATGGAAGGGTAAAGATGGGACATCTTGATAATTCTCCAGAATTTTTTTTTTAATTTTAGAATATAAACAGAATCCAAGTGCAATCAAATAACATTAAATCTGCTTAAATTTAGGCCATTTCTGCACTAGACTGTTGTAGTGCTATTATTCTACTTTCAATATCCTATGATCAATCAATCAATAATTTTATTATGGTCGTAGACCAGCATGAAACATCCTATGGAATTCTGGGGTTTGCAGTTTAGGGAGGGGCCAGTCTAGTACAGAAATGACCTTAGAAGTGGAGCGTCCACTCACACTACAGAATTGTAGTACTATTATTCCACTTTTACTGCCAGGGCTGCATCTTGGAATCTTGGGGTGTATAGTTGAGAGAGGCACTAGGATCTCTTTGGATGAGCATTCTAAATGTGCCTCCTAAACTACAAATCCCAAGATTCCATGGGACAGAAGGATTGTAATGAAACTAGAGAAATAGCGCTATTCAGTTGTCCTTCCTCATTTGCTAGGGTTAGGGGCATAGGACCGCCGCAAAAGTGGAAAAAACGCAAATATCAAAATGCGGTGTGTGTGTTTGTGGGAAACAGGCTGAGACGTGGTGGGAAGACTGGGCACCCAGGGTCCAAAACAGATCATAGAATCATAGAATCATAGAAATGTAGAGTTGGAAGAGACCACACGGGCCATCCAGTCCAACCCCCTGCCATGCAGGAACACCCTCAAAGCACTCCCGACAGATGGCCATCCAGCCTCTGCTTAAAAACCTCCAAGGAAGGAGACTCCACTCCACTCCACTGAGGCGGCACATTCCACTGCCGGACAGCCCTGACTGTCAGGAAGTTCTTCCTGAGGCTCAGGTGGAATCTCTTTTCCTGAAGCTTGAATCCATTGCTCCTTGTCCTGGTCTCTGGAGCAGCAGAAAACAAGCCCTCTCCTTCCTCTACATGGCATCCCTTCAAATATTTAAACATAGCTATCATGTCCCCTCTTAACCTTCTCTTCTGCAGACTAAACATCCCTGGCTCTCTAAGTCTATCCTCATAGGGCATGTCTTCCAGGCCTCTCACCATTTTGGTCGCCCTTCTCTGGACTTGCTCCAGCTTGACCATGTCCTTCTTGAATTGGGGTGCCCAGAACTGGACACAGTATTCAAGATGAGGTCTAACCAAGGCAGAGTAGAGTGTTACTCTACTCGATCTAGACACCATACTCCTGTTGATGCAGCCGAGAATTGCATTGGCTTTCTTGGCTGCCGCATCACACTGCTTATTCATGTTCAGCTTGTGGTCTATGAAGACTCCTAGATCCCTTTCACATGTACTGCTATCCAACCACGTGTCCCCCATCCTATATTTCTGTATTCCATTTTTTCTACCTAAGTGTAGGACCTTACACTTATATATGTTGAATTTCATTTTGTTAGCCTTGGCCCAGCTCTCCAATCTATCCAGGTCATTTTGAATTTTGATCCTGTCCTCTGGCGTATTAGCAACCCCTCCCAATTTGGTGTCATCTGCAAATTTGATGAGCATGCCCTCTATTCCTTCATCCAAGTCGTTGATAAAAATATTGAACAGCACTGGGCCCAGGACAGAACCCTGTGGCACCCCGCTAGTCACTTCTCTCCAGGATGAGAAGCAGCCATTCGTGATCACTCTTTGGGTTCGGTCGGTCAACCAATTACAGATCCAACTAACAGTAGCCCTGTCCAGCCTGCATTTTACTAGTTTCTTTGCAAGAATGTCATGGGGAACTTTGTCAAAGGCCTTACTGAAATCGAGGTATGCTACATCCACAGCATTCCCTTCATCTATCAAGCTAGTAACTCTATCATAAAAAGAGATAAGATTGGTCTGGCATGACTTATTTTTGAGAAATCCATGTTGACTTCTCGTGATTACCGCCTTGCTTTCTAAGTGATTAGAAACTGACTGCTTAACGATCTGCTCCAGGATCTTTCCAGGTACTGATGTCAGGCTGACTGGGCGATAATTATTTGGGTCCTCTTTTTTTCCCTTCTTGAAGATGGGGACAGCATTTGCCCTCTTCCAGTCTGCTGGAACTTTTCCTGTCCTCCAAGATTTCTCAAAGATTATAGCAAGCGGTTCCGAAATGACCTCTGCCAGCTCTTTTAATATCCTAGGATGCAAGTCATCTGGCCCTGGAGACTTGAATTCATCCAATGTGGCCAGGTAGTCCTGCACCACCCCTCTACCTATTACATGCCTCATTTCCCCTGCTTCCTCACCTGCTCCCCAACCGCCAGGTTGAGTCCTTGTATCCTTCTGGAAAAAAATGAGACAAAGAAGGTGTTAAGTAGTTCTGCCCTTTCCCTTCCCCCTGTGAGTAATTCTCCATCTTCTCTGCACAGCGACCCTATCGTCTCCTTCATTTTCCTTTTGTTGCGAACGTATTTAAAAAAGCCCTTTTTATTGTTTTTAATGTCTCTGGCCAGCCTAAGTTCATTCTGTGCTTTAGCCTTTAGATGAGGGAAAGGAGAGGGAAAGGTGACAGGTTGGCATAGTAGCCCTATATTTCCTCTCTCTTACCCATCTCCTTCCTTGGAGGTGTGCGAGGCATCAGGAGATGGTTTGTGGTATTGAGAAATAGGGCTGCAATCCATCCTTCGCTTGCCAAGCAGTGGCTGGTGGAGGAAGAAGGGACCAGAGGTAGTTTTTTAAAGGGCTGCGTGGCCTAATCAAAGTCATTGAGAGGGAAGGTTCCCTGAAAAAGAAGTGTTTGCCGTAAGGGGATAGGAGCTGGAGCAACTCACAAATAAGCAAATCCGTGAAAGTGTAACCTGCAAACCTGGAGGGCCAACTATACCATTGTAGTATGAATATGGCCAGAGATAGGAAACATTTTGCTGTATCTCGCTTGCGCTTAATATTGAACATTGTCTTCTGATATCTGCTGGAATCAAAACTCCACCAAGAATGTAAAGTCCAATAAATTCCTCACCTGCCTTGCTGACAATTTCATTTTTAGAAGGTGGAAGAAACAACAAAGGGACTAACTGTCTTGGACTTGGTTCTCACCAACCTGGAAGAAATGGTCAGTGATATGGAAGTAGTGGGAGCCTTGGGTAGAAGTGACTATGTGCTGGAATTCATTATGGAGAGGAATGTAAAAGCTGAGTTCAGTAGAATTCACACTCTAGACTTCAAAAAAGACAATTTCAATAGGTTTAAAGAAATATTATAGGATCCCATGATCTTAGAGAACATGATAGATGGGAGTTCTTAACAGTAACTTATGAATGAAAGCAAAATCAGAAACAATTCCAGTAAAAAAAGAAAACTGCAAGGCACTCAATAAAACCAGTGTTTTGCAGTTTAGGGAGGGGCATTTAGAATTCTCAGCCAGAGAGCTCTTTGGCCTCAGTAAACTACAAACCCTAGAATTCCACAGGAGGTTGAAAGTGGAATAATAGCACTATAACAGTGTAGGGCGGAAAGGCCCACAGATACCATTTGAGTTATGGCACGGTAGATCAGTTATGGATCATATTAGCACCTTTGGCAGCATAGCATGTATGTACATACCCCTCCCCTAGCACAAACTAGAGGATAGAATGGAGCATTTTTTTCTTGCCTATGCTTTTGGAAGCAAGCAATATAGAGTCATGAACTTAAGCAAGCAAACTCACTACTAGACATCTGGTCTACTTTGATGAGCAGAGAAGAGCTAGAAGTGAGGAACCGTGTTATGAAGACACTGTTAGAACTGTCACAAGAACAAGAGACTATAGTAGATCACTCAGAGCAAGGGTATGATGTCCAGCCCTTCACTGATGAGCCAGTGTTAATGTGTTGGAGACCAGAAGTTCTTGCAAAGTCCAGCTCAAATCCTGAGTAAAGGGATGAAGCAGAAACTGCACAGGCAGAAGCTGCAGAAAGTAAGCCAAAACCAGAGAGCAGCACAACGAGAGAAGGGAATGCAGATGAGCATATTATTATTAAGTTGGAGGAGACTGTAGGAACAGATATGTACTTGAGCAGTACCAGCTCAATCCCCGTGTTACCTGGCATGGTGGGCACTACCCAGTGAACCACCAATTTGGGAGAAAAGTAGTCAGATGTCTCCTGTTGTTAAATCAGCATCTTAAGGCTACTCCTTTCTTGAATCATGATGAGCATCTGGGAACTCCTGGCGCTTGTAAGGAATGATATATATTGTATTTTACAGAAGCAGACTTTGTTTCCACTTTGCTCCATAGACACCGGGACAGAGGTGTTATTCTGTTCTAACTCCATTTGCTTTAATTGCTCTGCTAATAGAGCAAAGCAAACATCTCTCAACTCCCCAATAGATATCAGGCAGCCGAGCCTTTGGGACCCAGGCAGTTGCCCTAGGTGGCCAAGTGGCCTGTTTTGTATAGGCTTTGGAGACATTTAAGTTGCAAGCCTGTTGCAACATAATTTAAACAAATCTGGCTTTGTTTTTCCTGGGTGATTTGAATCAATTCAAGTCCTTGCCATGACCAGGGTAGCCTAAGAAAGGTTTCTACTTTATGCAAAGTACAGGACGAAGAATCTGTGCCATTGCTTTTTTTCTTTTTAATTCTTTTTTATTTTAAAAAGCAAGCAATAACACACCAAAGTAGTTATCAGTTGTTGATATGTTTGCGTAAGCAGACAGTACTTTTTAATGTTCATGTTATAATTATTAAAGTTGGTGTTTGATAATAGAAGTATATATAGAATAGATTAGGTTAAAATTGTGATACCTCTGAAAGTACAGTAACAAACGGTTCCTTATAAATGGGACCAATGTTATTACAAAATATTTACAGGATTTGTATCTTTTTCTTTATCTCTAGTTTCAATGTAATATCACCAACGCAATTGTTCTGCAGCTCAGTTATTTTGAATATCCTCTCATTTATAAAAAAAACTAACGGTCAAAATACACTTTCAACTTTCCTTTGTTGGGTTTGTTTCAGCAACATTGAAAATGGCTCCTTTGTTTTTCTTAATAATATATCATAATTCTTATTAGTTCTATTTTAACATTAGTTTTTCTGCTGTTAATAAGCCTTAATTCCCATCACTCTCCTATAGATACTTCTGAAGAGTGTGGTAAGCCATAAATATGAACTGTATCTGCATCTTGTTATAAGTAAATTTTTAAATATGCCATTGCTATTTTTTAAAAAAATTTCAGTACTGGCAAGAGGAAATGGTCTTCCACTGCAGCTGAGGATAACAGCTGGCAAAATGCACACATCCATTTCTTCAAATATTTCTTAGCCATTCCCTGTCCCTTAGCATTTCACGGCTGAAGTACCTGCCTTGGTGTGCCTAATGATAGACCAGCCCTGCTGAAGTCTTGCTTCATATGTACTGGGCTCCAGTCATAGAATTATGCCTTCATTTGGAAGGAAAAGCAAATGTGAAATATTTATTCTAGCAGCCTCCTGCTTAGCGTGCTGGCATAGCCAATGCAGAGTTAACATTGCTAATCCCCCAAGCAGCTAGAATACAAATGTAGAAGTCTTGCTGTAGCTGTTTCTGAGATTTGTGGCATTTCAAATTTAGTCAAATGTAATTTAGTGGATTAACATGCAAATGAGTTATAAAACTTGCAGGAGCATGAAGCTGTTATTAACTCTGATCTGTCCTGGACTTTGGGAAATGACAGGATCCCTTAGGGACTCTAGGTGCAGCCTGTTTTACTGCATCATGAATCTGGCTGGCAATAGTTCTGCGTACCCTTGGGCAGTTCTGCTCCTCCTGCTCAGTTCCTCAGCTGTAGGCTTATTTAGTAACAACGCCTAGGTCTGGAAAGCTGCTTCCCCTATTCAGTTTTTGGCAATGCCCCTGAATGCTTTTGTGCCGTAGGCCAGATATGGGTAATTTGAAATTGCAGGTGGCTTCTAAGATCTGGGTGGTGCTAAGACTTTGTATTGCTTCAGGTTAAGAAAAAGTTGGCACTGCATCTTTGTCTGTGTACAGAAGGTGACTGGGCTGGCAGTTGAACCTTACTTTAGTACTGGCAAGTGGATAGCATTCGCCTGAGGGCAGAAAGCCAACTGAGCTTGGAAAAAGGACTTTATTGTAATCTTAATAGCTGCCACCATATATAACACTAAAAAAAGCTGTTTCTGCAATATAATTGCACATTAATCCCTAAATAATATTCAATTTACGATCAATATACATACAATTAATGCAATATATACTGAAATTTTACCTAGTCTCATGACTGCGGAAAACCATTTATCGTGGGTAGTTAAATGTGACTACCTTTGCTACCTCCCATCCTCTATAATTCTCACTTATAGACCCTTGTAAGCCAAGTTCTCAGTCAGTTTTCCCTCTTGGATCATAATCAGTCCCTGTTTTTATATGTAAATATTCTATTAATGGTTGCCAAATCTTGAAAAAATTACCATATGGTTCATTTTCTGTCAAACAATTCGTATTCTCAAATGTGCATCGCCAGTTTGAATTTAGCGGAAGTTTTTTTTTCCATCTATCTGAGATAACTGGGAACTTAAAAGAAATATTTTTGTCTCATTTTCTTGTTTGGAGGGTGGCTTGATAACAAATTCAACAGTAAGCTGTTTTGTTAGCAGAGAGGAAATCCTCTCAATGTTAATTGTTTGTTGTCTGTTGTGTAAATTTCTAGGTCTGTGTTGGCCTTCAAAGTATATTTGTCTGAATAGGTAGGATTATATGTGCTCAGGAAATGTTTGTTTAGTAATTTTGTAACTTTTTTTTTGTTAGTGTATTGTTTTTGTAAGTTTTATGTGTGTTAAGTGGATTTATGTTAGATATGATGTGAAAATTTGTGTCTTTTCTTTGTGTTACGATTTTTCTTTTCCTTCTTGCTACGTCCTAATACAAATAATTTTAAAAAAGGACTTTAATATATTATAGCCAGTGCTCTTGCTGGTCAAGGAGTTGTAGTCTAAAAATGACTTTTTAAAAGCTCTGATTTAGGGGGTACAGGACAAACTAGGGGTTGGGGATGACTGGGGACTCAGAAAAACCCTCCCATCGCCGTCTCCCAAATGTGCCACCTGTTACTGATGTTTAAGGGAAGACTCCTCATATCTGGATGCTATAATATCATCCATGTGTGGCAAGTTTTGGAATACTGGAAGTGAGAGAATTGTGAGGGGTTAAAGCAGTGGTTCTCAACCTGTGGGTCCCCACATGGTTTTGGACTTCAGCTCCCAGAAGCCCCAGCCACTATGGTCAATGCTCAGGGCTTCTGGGAGCTGAAGTCCAAAAACATCTGGGGACCCACAGGTTGAGAACCACTGGGTTAAAGGAAGCATTGTGAAATCTCCATTCTCTCGCTTCCAGTATTCCAAAACTTGCCACATGTGCATGATATTAGAGTACCCAGATCGAGATATGAAAAGGCTTCCATCAAGCAAGGTTGGTCCTGCCATTAAGCGTTAGTAACATGTGGCACGTTTGGGAGATGGTGATGGCAGGGTTTGTTTTTTTATTGAGTCCCCTAGTTATTCCCAACCCTTGGATAACAAGATTGTGAGCACCACAGTTTGTCTTGCACCACCTAAATCAGAGGTTTTAAAAAAATCATTTTTGGACTAGGACTATTTCTGCACCAGAGTGTTATAGTGCTATTGTTCCACTTTCAACATCCTATGGAATCCTGGGGTTTGCAGTTTAGGGAGGGGCCTTTGAGGTTTATACCTTTGAGCCCCTCCCCGAAACTGCAAACCCCAGGATCCATAGGAGGTTGAAAGTGGAATCATCGCGCTATAAGAGCGTTGGGCGGAAATGGTCTGAGTGAGGCATCCTGGGAGCTGTAGTTGAAAAGCAAATTTTCCATGGTCTGGTGTGGATAGAACTGAAAGAGTTGACAAGATTCCCAGTCACATTTGGGCTTAGACTCTCTGGGCTGGACTGTGGCTGCAGAACAACTGCCATTTAGCCAGATTTTTTTTTCTTTTTAGACTAAAAAAGAAGGAAGTCTCTACAGTCTTGAATTTAAAATATATATCAAAACAAGCAAACTATCAACCAACTGTCTATCATTCTTCACCAGTTGCATATGACTTCCCCACTGGACTGTCCTTGCAGAGATAAACTGCATATACAAATGAGGATCTATGTTCATGGATATGAAGCAACCAAAGGACTCTACTGACGAAGACAAAAATAAATTCCTACTCTAAACTGCATCTAATATAACATTATTCAAAATGTCTTAGGTAGGATAGAAGAAACAAAATTCTTGCACTTATTAAATTTAAGATATAGCTTATCATTATCTTAATCTTTAATCCATAAAGCTGGCTATCATTAAATCCCCCCATTTGCTTCTAAAATAAGAAACAACTGGGTCCCATTTTTTAACAAATTTATCAAAGGAGGTCCCTCTTAATAATGTTGTTAGTTTATTCATTGTTGCAGCATCAAACAATTTTAATTCCCAGTCTTCTTCATTCGGGATTTCTGTTCCTTTCCAGGTTTTACCATAGTTATTCTTGTGACAGCTTTCATGTAGAACAAAAGTTCTCCATATTTGCTTTCTAATTCCTCTTCAGGCATGCCCATAAAATACATTAATGTGTCATGTGAATGTGAAAGCCCAGGATTTGTTCTATCTGAAGATGTATAGATTTCCAATATTTTTTAGCCTTCCAGCACATCCACCACATATGATAGAAAGTGCCTCTTTCTGTTCCACACTTCTAACACTTGTCATTGCAATTTGTGTACATCTTCACAAGTCTGTTGGGTGGTAAATGCTACCGTAGATACATTTGGTAGAAATTTTCTTTTAGATTTTGACAAGCTGTATATTTGAGTCTTTTTTTTCCACGTTCTCTCCCAATTTTCCAATTTGAATTTTCATAAAAAGACAGGAGACGAACCACCAATGTTTGTTGGCTCAGCTGCTTTTAAGCCTAGATTAGTTCTCTCTACCAACAGCTACTGGATAAATGAGTTTGATGACTGCATCCAAACCTTATAAAAAAAACTGAAATGATTCCATTTGATTCAATTACGTATATGTCAAGAAGCTCAGAGGATCAAATGGATAATTCTGATTTTCCAATTAAAGATCATTGTAGTGAGAGGATAAAGATGAAGACACACACACACACAAATTATATGAAGTCTTGTCATCAGAGGCACTTATGGTTTTACTTAGAGGAATATGCTGTTAAATTAAACGGCTCTGAATTGTTTTGGAAAGTGGATAAATGTGGCTGTCAAATGTACAGTAACCTTTCATGGCAAGGGTTTCAAATGCAGTCTAGGAGAAGCACTTTCTTGCTATTTTTAAACAAAGTGGTATGAGATCTTAAGGTCTGATTTCATTGATGAAACTCTTTCTTACTGAACCCTGACCTTCTTGACATTTTTTAAGGAATGGTAAAGCACCAGAACTCCAAGCGGCTGTGCCCCAGGGTTTACTTCCTGTGGTACTAATGCAGCATGCTTAGAGAAGGAACTGCAGACTGAGCTCAGCCTTCTCCAACCTGATGCCCTCTGGGTGAGTTGAATTATGATCTCCATTATCCCCTGCTGGTCTGGCCATTGCTCACACTGGCTAGAGTGATTGACGCTGTAGGCTAATAAGTCTGGAGAGCACTAGCTGTAGAAAAATTGTTGTTTTGGGCTTCAGATGCTAGAAGCTCCATGGCTGATGGAATGTGTCTATGAGAGTTGTATTCCAAATACATGAGAGGGGAGGAGGGGACAAAGGTTGACTGTCTTTGCAACCGGTGCTATCTGGGAAGCATTAAAAGCCCCACTATCGGACTCTGCTTGTGACCAAATCTGATTTGTATGTATGGTTGTGAAAGCTGGACAATGCAGATGGGAAGGAATTAACTAATTTGAAATATGATGCTGGAGGCTAGAGCCTTAAGATCTGCTGGGGAAGGCTTTCTCTTGGTCCCATTACCATCCCAGGCTCGCCTGGTGAGGATATGGGAGAGGGCAATGTTTGGTAAAGTGGAAAGAGGGAGACCATGCTAGTAGTGGATTGGTTAATCAAGAAAGCCATGGCCCTGAGTTTGCAAGAGCGGACCAGGGCAGTCAATGACTAGAGCTCTTGGAGGTCTCTCGTGAGTCAAGTCAACTTGATGGCATTTGCCAACAACAAAGCAAGGCCAGGTGCGTGTTTGGTGGTACCTTCCTATATAGGCTGCCCCCCCCCAAGGTTCATAGTGGAAGCCAATCTTGTAGCATAGCATAATGGCTTTATTTTTACACTTAAGGATCAGAAATTCTTCTATAAGCTTTTCAGCATTTCCATCTGTTTTCTGACAATCCTCAAGAACTGAAGAAAACACAATATACTCTTGGAAGAAGGAAGATGAGAATAGACAACATACTGCCCAGGTAAAGGAGCCTCACACCTTCCTGAGGATGGCAAGCAGTGGTGCTGTGCCTGATCCACAGACCTGATAAATTGGATGGGAGTCCTGGGGCCTCCATGAAGTTGTTAGATGACAATTCCCAGTAGCTTTAGCCAGCAGAGCCAGTGGTGAGGAGTGCTGAGAGCTACCGTCCAAAAATATCTGGAGAGCTGCATGATTCCCATCTCTGGGGTAAAGTCTCAACCCTTGTGGCCTACCTTTCAGTCTGATTAACGTTCCTTTTAGATCACTTTCACACTGGAGTTTCTTTAGTGGTATTCTGGCATTTGTTTTCAATTTGAAACTACTGTTACAATTTTGCTTTTAGCAAGGGTAGAAAACATAGGGTATTTCTTTGAGGCCCCTCCCTAAACTGCAAATCCCAGGATTCCATAGGATGTTGAAAGTGGAATAATAGCAATATAACAGTCTAGTGTGGAAATGGCCATAATTTTTCTGTATTCTGTATTTACCCAGAGTTATCCCATCCCAACCTTACTTTCTTCTCCATATTTTAAATTGAGCCTCAACAGGATTAGACCACCCATATCATTCCTCCAAAAACTCCTATCAAAAGAAGAGAAGACAAGATCTTCAGCTAAAGCAGGGCTGCTACTGAGACAGCAATTACATCTGCTAGTACCAGACTATGAGAGCAGGGGGTGGAAGAGAAATAGAAATCCCAAATTATTCAAGTGACACAGCATGAAATATGCTGACTTGGAGTCAATAGCAATCATGCAAAAACAGCCACCCAGCTATTAAAAAACTTGTGATTTCTCAGAGTCTGTGATCAAGCTAATGGGTTTTTATTGAGTTCTGTATTGTATTTACACTGAAAGAAGAGGTGAGGGAGAGAAATTAAATAGGAGGGAGGGCAAAAAAATGTTTTTTTCCTCTGGACACTTGGCATGAGATTTCCAAGGTTCTCCGTTTTCCCAGCACTGCTATGGTTTTGGAAGGAGTGACTCAGTCTATGCTTATTCAATATCATCAATTCATGCCGGGTCTTATGTCCCCATGGAGTAGCGACGATGGTTGCTTCTCTAAGCTTCTGGCTACTGGCAAGTATATAGAGCCTTTGGGTTAGCCATCTATCGCTTCCTGGAACTCATTAAAGGAATCCCTGGGGCTGGGGCTGTTTGTCAGCAGACTCTTTTATTCCATCTCTTGCTCAATCGGCGGACAGGCTGAATTTTTAACATTCCTTTTTGTCTCTCTGTGTTTGCACTACCTGAAGCTTGGCCTGGTCTGAGAGTTATGTGCTTCCATTTGGGACTGGTCTCAAAAAAAGAAAAAGTGGAGTGGAATAGCTCATGTCGGGTTCAGGATTCAGAGGTGGGTGGGAGAGGTGAGTCAAAGATGCTCAGAGCAAACAATATAAATCAGGCCAAACCAGAACTTGAAAAAACTGGATTTTTGAACTACTGTTCCCAGGATCCCACAGTCACTATAGCCAGTGGTCATGCTGGGAGGGGGATTTTGGGAGATGTACCCCAAAAATGCAACTTTACCACACCATGAGCCTAACTTTAAACTGTGGAAGCCAGGGAGCAGAGCAGAGATGTCTGATTTTTGCTTGTAACATAAACCTTCCTAGTCTGATGCCCTCTACGTGGCCCTTTTCACATGGCGTTTCTTAAGTGAAAGGGCCCCTTGAGCGTTGTGTAAATGTGAGCAGCGGTCTGCATGACGCACTCACGTTTACGCAATGCTCAAGAGCGTGACGCAAACCGCTAGTGGATTTTCTTATTTTCAGCTTCAAGCTGAAAATGCCGCGCAGTTGTGCAACGCTCAGGGGCGTGGAGCGCACCTACCTGCCATGTGCAGCCTCCTGAGCCGTGCCGGTCGCACTTCCTGCCTCAGTGTTAGCCTTCAACTCCCAGGCTGGGCTGCAGTAGGAAGGGGCGGGGTGTGGGCGCGGCGCTTGCGTGACCAGCCAGCAGCTGCGGCGCCGAAGCAGCGGGGACGCGACAGCGTCTCGCAAGGGGTTGCTTGCACGATCCCTGTGCTCCAGCACCGAAAACAGGTAAGTTGCAGAAAGGGCCCGTGTGTTGGACCAGAGGTTTGAAGTAACAAGTGACAAATAACTAGTTGGCTGTAATTCATTTGATTTCCCGATTCACGAGGCTGTAACTACACCATATCATGATTGTTACAGTATGGGGGACAACTTCATCCTTTTTACAGTATAATTGTAACATTTCAACATGCTTTTATGTTTAACAGGGCCATGGTATCACCTGTTAGAGGAGAAACATTACAACTCTTGGCTCATACAACACACACCACACTTTGTTACGAGTGTTGTGGTGGCAATGTGGTAAATGGGAAGAGAGTTAGGCTTGCACCACAGCCAACAGCTTTTGGATGTCTGTAATAACTAAATAACTATTTTAGTTACTTTCAAGAAATGTGAAGGGTAAACCATTTTTTAAAAAAAAATTATGATTATAACCGTGATCAAATACTGGGGGTTCTATATTCGAACAATAGCTATAACAAATTGCTTTCCATGTAGTTTTAAAGCTCTGAATGTCAACCCCAATTAATATGGCTGTTTGGGGAATATAGGCATATAGTCTGAAACACCTGAAGAGTGCAAGACTTGGGGAGGCTACAATTCCACAAAGTTGGTGTTCTACTGAGGATAAAGCATACATTAGCAAGCAGTAACAGGTATCTATTATGAGTCCTCCATACAGTATGAGGATGGTAGCATTCCAGCCTTGGCAATGGTTTGGAGTCTTACCTATTATCTGCCGCCCTAAGTTAAACCAAAGGCTTAACAGGAAACTAGAGCTGGAGGAAGAAAAGTGAACACCATTCTGCTTTATTGCATATTCTGCTATCAGCCAGGATCTTGCTGTTAACGATGATCAAACTCACCAGTTTCCTTTTCTCCTATGTACACACTGGTTCCACTTTATGTTCATGGAGAAATTTGTAAAAATGTGGTATGTTCTTATCAAATACAAATGGAATGAAATTTTCAAATCATCTCCACTGGATCCTAGAATGAAGAGGTCTGTGCTTGACTTACCTAACATAGAACTCTTAGAGATGAGGAATTTGTCAGAAAAAGATTGACAGCCTGCATTCAGCCTCACATATATGATTGAATACTGGACCTTGGGAATGTTCTGTTTTTGAACTAGAACTCCCAGAACTCCCTACGTAGCATTGTCACTAGCCATGTTGGCTGGGGTTTCTGGGAGTTGTAGTCCAAGAAATGAACATCTCTAAGCTCTGTTTAAATACCTGGGATTCGAACCTAGACTTTTAAGAACCAAGCACTCAAAGCCCTGGTGAAGGCTTTGCTTTCTTGCTCTTCAATTTGTAAAGAATATCAAGTTCTTTCCTTCCTTATGAAGAGATTTGCAAATTCTGAGAAATTCTTATTGGCAAAATGAGCAAATGAAATGTCCACCCAGCACGACCTGTCACTTATGAGCTTCTTTCAGTTATGCATTTAAGTCTTTTAGTCCAAGTCTCAAGTCAAGTCTCAACTCTGTATGTTCAAGTCTCAAATCGAGTCTCAAGCCCTTGCAAGACACTTTCCAGTCAAGTTTCAAGTGTGGAGGTGGTGATGTGGTGTATGGGGGGGGGGGTGTCAATGGGTTTACAAGGGTCTGTAGCCTTCCCAAGCAGGAGGCTTTTTTGAAAGTGGGGAATAGGATCTTTCTTAGTCCCCATTACTGAAGCTTCAAAAGCTTCAGAAGAAAGATCCTTCTTCCTCAAGGCCATTGCCTAACCCATTTGCTGTTCCTCTCTGAGAAATGCTCCCACACTTTGGGCTTGAGATAGATCATTATGTGGCCATTAGGCAAAAAGAGATGGAAGCCTTTTTCAAAGTTATAAAGTTTTGTATGAACGGGTTATGTTACTGAACCAAGGGCAGCAAAGTCAGTGACGAAAAATATACAAGTCTCAAGTCGAGTCTAGTTGAGTCAGCGTGTCATTTATTGCTGAGTTGAGTCGAAATCGAGTCACTGAAGTGACTTGAAGTCCAAGTCAACTGACTCAAGTCTACATCACTGGCTTCCTGATCTCCCATGTTCCAGTTTCTCTCTGCTTACCTTCCTGTGCTTAGGAGTCTCCCCATATGTAGGATGAGCCTCTTTATGAAGTCCTCTCACAAGGTGGCAGGTTCTAGTTACATCCAGGGTCAAAAAGCAAAGTTTTCTCCTCATGGCCCAGCAGAACATTCTACAGCAGACTCGCTGAAATGCAACCTTCATGCAAACTCATGGACTTTGTGCAAAGGACTGTGGGAGAGATGCTATAGTACATGGCTTTCAGGCTAAAAATTATGGTTTCATTCTCTTCCATTTCCTATTAGGTGGTGACACCCATCTGGCTACCCTGTTGAGCTGACTTCAGGGTGGTTCTCTGAGGTCATTTTGCTGCCTGAGATCAAGGACAAAATGACATCTCACTATCCCATTGCAAATTGACCTGAATAATAGCTGAATCTAACTTCAGCACTGGTGATAGCAGTGTTCTCCATCATATCTGAGGACAGCCAAGTAACGGAAGCAATGCAGTCTCTACAGCAGTCCTTGCTCTGTCATGTAGCCCATCATCTACTACTTGAGATATCTACCTCACTTTGCCTGTCAGTATATACAATACTGAGGTGGTGGCTATTGAGTAAATTGGCTGACTTAGTAAAAGGAGCTTTCTGTTTTTTTATTCTAAACAGGTTCCTTTCATCAGTAGTGGACTGGATGGAGGAAAACAAATTGAAACTTAATGCAGGCAAGACAGGGGTGGTTGGAAGATAGATGAGAGAATAGCCTGTGCTAGATGGGATTATGCTGCCCTTGAAGATACAGGCCTGCAGGTTGGGTGTACTCCTGGTTTCGACTCCTGAAAGCTCAGGTTTCAGCAGTGGCCAAGAATGCATTTGCATTTGTTCTTCCTAGAGAAAAGAGATCTGGCTACAGTGACATATGCCTTACTCAGATCCCATTCAGATTATTGCAATGTTCTCTACAGGGGCCTGCCTTTGAAGAATGTTCTGAAACATCATCTGATCCAAAATACTCTAGCCAGATTGTTATCTGAGGCTGGCTACAAGAAGCACGCAACTCCCTTGTTGCAACAGCTCTCCTAGCTGCTGGTGTCTATTCAGGCACAATTCCAAATGCTAGTTATAAACTATAAAGCCCTGTACAGCTTGCATCCTGGTTACCTGAAAGATTATATTCTCCCATATGAGCCAGCCCAGTTTTTGAGATCTTTCAGGGAACCTTTCTCCCCATCCATTCTCACAGGTACCCCTGATGGGAACATCGGACGGGACCTTCTTAGTGAATGCTCTCAGACTTTGGGACTCTTAGAAGGCATAGACTTGAAGCATCCATGACATCCTTTTTTTTTTTTAATAGATGTTTTGGGAAACCAATTGCTCTTTGGGAAAGGCTTTTAACAATATGCTGTATTGTTTGGTTTTTCCCCCTCTTTTTAATTACGATGTTTTTAAATTGCTTCTATTCTATTGGTAGTTTATATTTTAACTTTTGTATGGTATGAACTCTTTAACTGTATCTGTTTTAAATTTTATAAGTCTCCTAGGATCCAAGAACTGAATAAAACCAGAATATAAATTAATAACAGTGATAGCAATGATAGCAACAGCAACAACAACATGTTCCTATGGGCTTTTCTACATAGGTATTGCAGAACTTGGAAAAATCTCGTTTTTGGACTACCAGTTACACAGTGGTTGTTCTAACTTTGGGTTCTGGGAGTTGTAGCTCCCAAGAGAAGCAACTCCTTTTGCTCTCTGAACATGACCATTGAAAAGGAGAAGAACCATCTTGATATTTCACTGGTGTTGGAGGCAATAGGAGCCCATTCTGATCACAGTTATTCAGATGTTGCCATTGTTTGAATCATAGAATCATAGAGTTGGAAGAGACCCCAGGGGCCATCCAGTCCAATTCTCTGCCATGCAGGGACACCCTTCAAAGCATTCCCAACAGATGGCCATCCAGTCTCTCCTTAAAAACCTCCAAAGAAGGAGACTCTACCACACCCCGAGGCAGCAAATTCTACTGCTGGACAGCTCTGACCGTCAGGAAGTTCTTCCTGAGGCTCATGTGGAATCTCCTTTCCTGCAGCTTGAATCCATTGCTCCTTGTCCTAGTCTCTGGAGCAACAGAGAACAAGCTCGCTCCCTCCTCAACATGACATCCCTTCAAATATTTAAACATGGCTATCATGTCCCCTCTTAACCTTCTCTTTTGTAGATTAAACATACCCAGCTTCCTAAGCCGTTCTTCGTAGGGCATGGCTTCCAGACCCTTCACCATTTTGGTCTCCCTCCTCTGGACATGTCTCAGCTTGTCGATATCCTTCTTGAATTGAGGTGCCCAGAACTGTACACAGTATTCTAAATGAGAGCTAACCAGTGCAGAATAGAGTGGTACCATTACCTCACTCAATCTAGACACCATACTCCTATTGATAAAACCAAGAATCGCATCGGCTTTCTTGGCTGCTGCATCACACTGCTGACTCATGTTCAGCTTGTGATCTATCAAGACTCCCTTTCACATGTACTGCTATCCAGCTACATGTCCCCCATCCTGTATTTGTGCATTCCATTTTTTCTGCCTAAGTGTAGGACCTTACATTTGTCTCTGTTGAAATTCATTTTGTTAGCTTTGGCCCAGCTCTCCAATCTGTCAGGGTCATTTTGACTTTTGATCCTGTCCTCTGGGGTATTAGCAGCCCCTCCCAATTTGGTGTCATCTGCAGATTTGATCAGCATGCCCTCCACTCCTTCATCCAAGTCATTGATGAAGATGTTGAATAGCTCTGGGCCCAGGACAGAACCCTGTGGCACCCCACTAGTCTCTTCTCTCCAGGATGAAAAGCAGCCATTGGTGATCACCCTTTGGGTTCGGTTGGTCAACCAATTACAAATCCACCTAACAGTAGCCCTGTCCAGCCTGCATTTTACTAGCTTCTTTGCAAGAATGTCATGGGGAACTTTGTCAAAGGCTTACTGAGGTCAAGATATGCCACATCTGCAGCATTCCCTTCATCTATCAAGCTTGTAACCCTATCATAAAAAGAGATAAGATTGGTCTGGCATGACTTATTTCTGAGAAATCCATGCTGGCTTCTAGTGATTATGGCATTGCTTTCTACGTAATTACAAACTGACTGTTTAATGATCTGCTCCAGGATCTTTCCTGGAATTGATGTCAGGCTGATCGGGTGATAATTATTAGGGTCCTCCTTTTCCCCTTCTTGAAGATGGGGATGACATTTGCCGTCTTCCAGTCTGCTGGGACTTCTCTTTTTCTCCAAGAGTTCTGAAAGATTATTGCAAGTGGTTCAGAAATGACTTCTGCCAGTTCTTTTAACATCTTTGCATGTAATTCATCTGCCCCGGGGACTTAAATTCATCTAGTTTAGCTAGATATTCCTGTACTACTTCTCTACTTATTCTGTGCTGCATTTCCCTCACTTCCTCACCTGCTTCCCACGCCCCAGGTTGAGTACTTCTATCCTTCTGGGATAAAACTGAGGCAAAGAAGGTATTGAGCAGTTCTGCCTTCTCACTTCTCCCTGTTATTAATTGGTCACCTTCTCCACACAGTGATCTTATCATTTCCTTGTTTTTCCTTTTGCTGCAGACATATCTAAAAAAGCCCTTTTTATTGTTTTTGATGTTCTGGCAAGCCTGAGTTCATTCTGCACTTTAGCTTTTCTGACCTTCTCCCTACATCTCCTGGCTATTTGCTTGAATTCCTCTTTGGTGGTTTCACCATGTTTCCATTTCCTGTACATGTTTCTTTTAACACTTAGCTTAGCTGAGAGTTCTTTCATCAACCATTCCAGTTTCTTTAGACACCTGCCATTTTTCCTCCTTATTGGCACAGTTTTCAATTGTGCCCTCAGTATCTCACTTTTAAGAAACTCCCATCTGTCATGAACTCCTTTCTCTTTTAGTATTCTTGATCACGGGATTTCAGCAAGCAACTCCCTAAGTTTAGAGAAATCAGCTTTCTTAAAGTTTGCCCCACCATTAAGTTCGGTTGCTCTCCAGTTTTGTTTCAGTTTGGAACACATCCCATACTTCAGAGGGAAATAATTGTTCCACTCTCTGAGAGTTTGTTTTTATTCTGTATGCTCTGGAGAATTTCAAAAACAATCGAGAACATCAAGGCCTTGAAAGGCCTTGCGCTAATGGGGATGAACTTGCAGCCTGGGAAAAGCCTGAGCGCCTGCAGAGGAAAGTGGTCTGAGTGGTTGAATGGCAGCACTAGGGCCAGAAATAATGCCATCTTTGAGGCAGAAAGAAAACTCAAAACCAGGTTGCACTGAAGGGAACTGGAGCATTCCCTCTCCTCTTGATTTATAAAGTGTATTCAGGGTCGTCGCCCCAAAAGCAGCAAATAGTGCTTCTCGCCCTTTCAGATCAAGATGCAGAGCGTCCAAATCCGGGCAGACTGTTGTGGCAAAAGAGGCATATCTTGTCCCTCAACTTCTACCCCAAATAAATACAAGAGTTGCCTTCTAGTCTTCTATTCTCTAAACAGAAAAACATCTAGTTAATTGCTAGAGTTAAGATTATGTGGCTATACTCCCTCAAAGTGAGGCGATTTGGATCAAATATCACTCCACAAGCAAACTCTATACCTGGGCACATTCATGGTTCCTGCTTGCACTTGAAGCTGCGTGTCAAATAAACACAAAGGATATACCACAGTTTCTTATATTGTGGACCATTATAGCTTGGTGTCAAACAACTACCATAGTTTCAGACTGGAGAAAGTGTGATCATTTTCTTTCCTTGGCAGCAATTTCTTTGGCCTTGATGAATGGAAAACCATTTCCAGTTAGAAATGGTAGACCAGACAGTTGGAGGGAAATTTTACATATAATAATCTCATATACAAATTATGCCATGTTTACAGGTAGAATCCTATGTATCTGGTTTACCTGGGACTGAACTTATTAAACAGAACAGTGCTTCCTTCCTCCATATAAAGATCCCATTAATGAACTAGTGAAGATGGTCTAACTGTGCACAGGACTTCACTGCAAATCTGTGGTTTAAAGATGTTGAGGTTCTCAAGGCCTATGATTAATTTTAGCTCATTCACACCACTAGAGGAGAGTGAGGTGGCTAGTAGGATTATGTATTAGTGTGTACTAAGTGTAGAAGTTAAGGTACCAAAAGGTTCCATCAATGTGCCCAGGTTCTGAGTAAGCAACAAAGACATCACTGATCTCTGATCCAAATTCTTTGTGGTAGGATAGCTCCAAGCCTCTCCTTAAAAGATTTCCCTGTAAACTGAAGGTGTTATTGCTGTTTTTATTGTTGTTGCTGCTGTTGTTGTTGTATGTCTTCAAATAATTTCTAATTTATGGCAACCCTAAGATAGACCTATCACTGCATTTTCTGGGGCTGAGGATATGTGATGTGCCCAAGGCCACCTACTGGGTTTCCATGGCCAAGTGAGGAATCAAACCCTGGTCTCCAGGGTTGTAGTCCAAAGTTGAAAGCACTACACCAGGCTGGTCGAAGGTTTTAGTGACCCTCAAAATCAGCTTCATGAGATAGCTGTCTCATTCTGCCCGACAGTCTGTGTACATCTTCACTGGGATAGGCAACTCTGCAGCCTACAGTTAGATCTCTGTGTGATTTGCAGTAGATTGGTCTTTGGCAAGAAGATTCCTGTTTCTTTGTTGCATGAGTGCCTTTAAGTTGTTTCTGATTTATGGTGGCCTGATCACAGGGTTTTCTTGGTAAGATTTGCCCAAAGGGGTTCACCTTTGCCTTCTGAGGCTGAGAAAGTGTGTCTTGCCCAAGGTCGTCTGGTGGATTTCCATGGCCAAACAGGAATTGGAATCCTGGTCTCCAGGACCAGTGCTCAGACCACTACATAGTCTCTTTTTTTTAACAACTGCAACAACAGAATTGTTGTTCTTAATTGTTAGATAGAGACAAGCCGCTCCCTACAATAGTACTGCTGTGATGAAGGTAACCTGGGATAAGTAGAAATAGCTGTCTGTGTGGTGCATCTGCTTTCAGTTTTACTGGTCATAATTTTATGATTGCATTGTTAGTTTGTAAAGCCCCAAACAGCTTGAGACTTCCTTACTTGAGGTCTTGCTTTCTCCCTTATAGACGCTTAACTCATTGGGGTCATCCGGAGAAAGCTGCCCAGTGGGTTTGTTCTGCGTTTATTTGAGGCAGTACATTACTGCTCTGGCACCCATTCTCTGTGTAGAATACTCAGTAGTCAAGTAATTGTCCAGAAAAGTAGTCAGGTACCTTTCTTTTGGTAGGGACGCTGGCTGATTATTCTCAATAGCTAGACTTTTGAATTGCTACAAACAACCTGGAGTTCCAGTACTTCCATCTAGAAATGGTACGATTTAGATGTCTCTGTATGAAGAGAAATCACAGTTTGATTCTGAGAGATATTAGAAATTCAGACGAGGGAAAAAATTAAAAAGGAAGAGAGTTAGAATGAGAGATGTTGCAAAACACCAAGAACATGGGAGAACAGGTATTATCTGTTTTGTAAGACACTCAAATTTTGACTGCTGGAGGTAGAGGTAGGTGCTTTAACGGGGACAGTGTGTAGAAGGAAGTGCCAAATCACAAGTTGGAAAAGGTCTTTTTTATTATTTAATCTTCTAGAATCTCCCCACCAGATTGGCCATTGGATGGCTTACCTGGGGAATTCTATGAGTTGTAGATTACAAAGGATACGTTATCAAACTATGTGTTACCCTGATTTCTGGGGGTCCCGTGAGGGGCTCCTAAATGCTCTCCAAATTATACAAGTTGGGGAAATTAGTCAAAGAGCACAAGTTAGCACTGCGAGAGGCAGGGCGACGGAGCGAGATCTTTTACCCAGCGTCTACGGGGTCAGGCCGAGTCAAGGAGCAAACAGATGTGAAATAATAATTGTTGTTTTTATTAAAATACAATCAAACAAGTGTATGTAGCACACTCACACAGATAACTAGAGAAATAAAGATTGGAGTTGGATAGAGGGATTTTTAGAGAAGGTTTTTGATATAGGAAATACTGCACTTGTCCTGAAGCCTGGGTAGTCTGAAGATAGAGTTTGTGGATATGAAGGTTCTCAGTACGTGGGACTGAGGTGAAGGCTCGCCAAGCAAAGTGGCAGCAAGGCTGGATGGAAATCGGGAGCGATCCGAGGAAGCGCTCAAAGTTAGGGGTTCTTATAGGGGACAATGTGGCCGTAGGCTAGTCCGTACTTGGGGAAAACAATGAGGTTTGGGCTGGAGACAAAGCCTCCGAAAGGTCAGAATTTAGCATGATTGAGTTAGGTCCGAATTGTCAGTAGGGTAGCCAGTATGCAAACGCAGAGTGCTCGACGCTTGAGTATTCGGCTCGTCAAGCTGCCTGCTCGGGGCAGGGAGTTCTTTGTAAGTAGCGTGCATACATAATGAGGGTACTTGCCTTGAGGTCTCCTGAAGCAGCGGGACGGCTATTTCTGGCCTGCCTGTATTTGTTTGGAATATTACAGCGATTAGCAGCCAAGCCTGTATGCGTGCTTGTCTGGGGGCCTCGCAAGCATGCGGGAAGGAATAGGTGAGGAAGGCCAAATTATTGATATCAAAATGATATCTGGTATCCCACAAGTCCAGGCTAGAAAACTGCGGTAACATATGAAAATTAATCCCAGAGAAGGGGCTTAGTAAGTACGTTTCTTTTAGTTGGAAAACTGGCTGGTTGTTCTCAAGACTCATCCTTCTGAACAGCTAGGTATGATCTGAAAGAAAAAGACACCCCTCTCTTCCATGGTATGAAGAGAAATTTCAGTTTGAGCCAGATATATTGCAAAAACAAAAGAAGGAAAGGGATTATCAAGGAAGAGAGAGAATGTAACAGCTGTTACTATGAAGGACATTGTAAAGCATCTAGAACGTGACAGAAAAGTTAATGCATGTTGTATAAGCCACTAATTTTCATGACTGCAGAAGTTAAGAGGCAGATGTTCTAATGGAGACAGGCGATGGAAAGAAGTACAAAACCAGAGGCTGGGAATAACCCTTTAAAGGACTATGAATTTCCCCAAGCAGCATGCTGTTGGGCCCGAGGCCCTCTGGGTAGGCCCTGTGTTGCACACCCACAGGCCCTTTCCACACGGGGCGGCGTGAAACGCGGGGAAACGGGGCGGCGCACGCGGGAACGGAGCTTACCTCGATCTGTCGCTGCAGGGAGCAGCGCGTGTTCGCTGCTCTACACGGCAGCGATGCCCAAAATGGCGGCTGGCAGCTTTTGGCGGCTCTCCGCCAATTGGAGAAGCGTGCCAGCCGGAAGCCCGCCCCCGGGCAGCTCTGCAGGGACGCGCTTGCGCGCCCCTGCAATTCCACACAGGGCGCTGCGACGGGCTAGCGTGCGCATGTTTCATAAAGAGCACATGAAATGTGGTCTTTAGAAAATACGCGGCGCCACCCCTGCGGCCGCGCGAGGGCAGTTTGAGGTATGGAACCTCCACATTTCTAACCGCCCTAGCGCACTCCACAGTGTGGACGACCTCCAGGTGAGGTCGTCCTATCCCGTGTTACCCTGTGTTTTCCCCCGTGTGGAAAGGGACACAGATTTCAGGTCAGCCTGCTTTTGCACTAATGAACATATTTAGGGGGTTAGCTCACGCTATTGCATTGCTAGGTCAGGCTGCCCTGTGTGCAGTCCTATGAGAATAGCCAAGGAATGTTAATGATGGGTGCTTCACTCCCTGCACCGTCCAGTATGGTGAGGGGAGAGCGAAGCCTGATTAGAGGCCGTCCGCTGCCATTTTGGGCAGGTAATGAGATTTGGCCACGAGCCTATCATGCACCTGGCCCGGGGTGCCTCAGTAATTGGCATCAGAGGTGGGCTAGCCCTCCTCCTGCCTGTTTCGGCCACTCGCATACAAAAAGCCTATATAATCTGTTGGAACAAAGAGAACCCTGCTCCGTTGCCTGCTTTGCCTTTCCGACAGAGTCAGAGTGTATGTATGCTTGTGTGCCTTTCATTTTTCCTTTTGCTTCTTCGCTTAATAAACTGCATCCTCAAAGACCAGAACTGGCTTGGTTCTTGCCTCCCAGCATCTCGCACTTCGAACCTTGCACGGCCGCCCAATCCAAGGAGGGTTGTATGTGCTACACATGCTTATCAAAGTTATTAGTTCATAGGGCCTGGTCACTCTGCTCCAGACCCAGGGTGGGAGGAGGATTCTCAGGGTGAGAGCACTGGCTTGAAAATAAATCCCCCCCCCCCCGTCTGTTTCTGGTCCCTTATGCTGGAGGCTGCCTTGAAGTGGCTGCTGTTGCTTCTGTTAAGAGTCTATCCGGGAACCTTTTCTCCTCCTTTATTTCCATCTCAAAACAATAGCTGAAACATGGCTTAGTGAGAGAGAGTGTTTAGAACAAGAAAACACTGATCTGCTTCAGTATTTGGCTGCTCCAGGAGTTGCTGGATATGGTAGAAGATTGTTGCTTTGTGTTTTTTTCCTATCGTAATATTAACTTTCCCTGTTCTGTTCTGCTCTTCTTCATTTCACCCTAAGCAGTTGAAGTCACAATATAGTTTTTCTTCTTGGTTTGAGAGGGGTGTGTGTGTGTGTGTGTGTGTGTATGAGAGAGAGAGAGAGAGAGAGAGAAAGTTGCACCTTTGTTAGCAAAAAGCATGTTGCAAATGCATTCCTTCTTCAGCTCTGCTTAGACACTTGGTTCCTTTCTCTTTTAATTCTATATTTCACTTCTCTCCATCTCTTTTTCTCATTGTTTTTCTCCTTCCTCCACTGTGACTATTGGCTCATTGTCTTCTTCCCTTTTTCTCTCTCATCTTCTTTCTTATTCTCCCCACATAACTCCTGCTTGGACTCATCTTCTCCCTGTTTCCTTTTTTTCTTACCTGACATCTCCCACGTCCCCCATTGCCGGATAAACATCTCCTTTCTCTGTATCTTTCTCCCCTTCTGTTTTTCTCCACATAGCTTATCACATGATGCCGCTGTACCACAATGGCAGTGTGTTAGTTCTGTCTTTGCCCAGAGCCTAGCATATGACACGGAGGCTCCCCCGGTGCAGTACTGTGCTCTGTTGCTGGTGGGTCATTTGGAATAGATTCTTTTACCACTGGAAATAATTTGAGAATGAACTCTGTCCACAATAGTTTAGTAACCACTTTGGATTTGAACACCATATTCCATGTGGTTGTGATATTGGGAGCATAGTGTGTGGGGAATGGGTATGATTTCCCTGAACATTTTCAGTGGGGAGACCTCAGGCTATTTCTCATAGTTTGACCTGGGGACACTAGGGTTCCCAAGACAGTTTCAGTATATTTGTTCTCCATGCTCCACCATGTTTTTTAAACATTATTTTATATTTTATATATATTTCTAGTAAGAGGTGTAGTGCAATAGCACAATTATAGTGTAATTTTATTAAGAATTAATATCCATAGAAATTGCGGGGTTCAGAAGTGTTTAAAAACTAAATATACAAAAGTTTAAAGAGTAATGCACAAAAGCAGAACTGTACAAATGCAGGAGGAAGCATTAAAAAAATGATGGAAGTGGTATGGTGTGTGTTCATCTTCTCATCTGCGTGAGGAATGGGAGTTTGTGTCCCATAATAGCGTCATTACATAATTGAGCAATTGAACAATTGTGGCTTCCTCTTTTCTTTTTTTTTAAAACACTAATTATGGAGCAGGAGGTGAAGCAACAGGGTGATGTAAATGAAGTTGTATTTCAAGTGCAAGAAAACAAACACAGGAAAGAATGCCACTGATGCTCAAATGCAGTGGTGGTGTGGAAGAGTGTGTTGTCATTCTGCTACCTTTCGGGGTACAAGAAAAGAGATTTTCAAGCAGAATGACCATAAGTAACTGACTAATGTGATAAGCATCCACATGTCCTAATTGTACTTGTCTTCTCTGTCCTTTCCAAGTTCCCCTCCATCTTTCTTATTCTCTTTCTCCTTCCTCCCCAACTCCTGTCTTTTCCCTCCTTCCCATTCTGTCTCTCATTCTTTTTCTCTTTATACCCTCAGTTTTCCTGGTGGCTCTCATCCTCTTCCTTCTCCATCCCATCCACTCTGTCTCTCCAGCCTTTTTCTTCTTTCCTCCCATCCCAAGAAAACCTTGAGAGTAGGAGTGTGATATTTTAGATTCCCAGCATTTTAAAGCTGTTAAGTTCCACTGAACTTAATAGAACTTTCCTTCTTTTGAGATATGCATAGATAGGACTACCCTTTGGGTTTCTTTTGTCTCTTGTTCCATGGGGATTATCAGTAGTATAATTATGATTTTAATGATTATTTTCAAGGAGAATGAAGGATGACACCATTACCTGAGTGGGGAAGGGAAGGGAAGGGAAGGGAAGGGAAGAATAGAATATATGGCCAATGAGAAGCAACTCATTAAAAGCAGTGATTTGAGGTTTTTCTTTCCCCTTGGAAAACTTAGTTTAGTGGAATACAACGCCTATATATTCTTCAAAGCAGTGCTCACAAAAGTGTTTTTTAAAAAGCCTGGAAAATGTTGGTTTTTTCCATTCATTGTGGACTTCGAAAAATTTAATTTCCAGTCAGATAAATGTTTCACCATTTGTTAGACTTTGTATTGTTAAAAAAACTTAGTGACTCATTGTGAGCAACAGTGGCTAATGATTAACATATATATCATGTTTAATAAGATTGCGAGGTCTCTCTCGCCTTGACGTCACCAGAGTTCCTGAAATTTCAGGGCCTGGAATGCTTCCTGACCTGGCAACTCTAAACTAGCCACTGAACAGGATGGCTCTTGGAGCAAAAGGAACTTTTCCAAGCTCCAGTTTACCCCAGGGCCCTCAAAAGATGAGAGACTCAGAAAACGGTCTCCCTTCTTCTAGGCTTCCCTCCAGAAGAGTGACATTATGTCAGCCTCCCAGCAGATTGTGCAGTCCCAGCCAAATGTTCTTTGCGAGGTACACTCGAAAGCCTCTTGGCCCCCATAAATTAGCAAACTATTGATTTTTCCCATTAGCAGGGGCAGGATAGGCTAGGGAAATCCATTTGAAATGGAGGCACCTTAAATTATTCAGAAGGAGAAATGACAAAGCTCACATGGGAGTGGGGAGCCACAAACTTCTTTCTGCCCTTCCTCTCTCTGTGCCTCGCAGCCCAAGGTCACACAGCTGCCGCTCCCTCTGCCCAGCTGCAGGTAGAAACAACCCACTCATGAAGGTTTAGCTGTTTTCGGAGCTTTGAATAATTAGGTTTTTGGGTGATGGCTCCAGAAATTGCCCACTGGCAACGGCCTGCCTGTTGGGGGATTCTAGGAACTGCAGTCCAAATAAGAAGCATTTGCAAGCAACTGGCTGCTTTGGCTATTGCACGGCAACAACCTTCAGGCTGATGAAATCTGTGAAGCCTTCAAGTTTACCATAAGTGTTCTGTCTAACTCAAAACTGCACTTTCCTATACCAGTTGGCATTTCCCAATACTGTTACAGTGCTCCCTCCACATTTGCAGGTTTGACATTTGCAAATCCTTCCATTCCCATGCATTTGGCCCTAGCACAAAGAACTTGTGCCAAGGCAAAATAGAAGGTAAACGGGAGTGGGGGAACGCTCGTGTGGACCTTCCTTTCCTCTCTCTGGAGCTCCCCCTGCCATTCCTACGCATTTTTGCCCGAGTGCAGAGAACTTGTGCCAAGGTAAAACAGAAAGGAAGGGCAGAGGGGAAGGTTCCTGTGAGTTCTCTGTACTAGGGCAAAATGCATAGGAATAGCGGGGGAGCTCTGGAGGGGGAAAAGAAGGCTCATGTGAGCCTTCTCCCACTCCTCCTTTACTTTCCTTTTGCATGAGAATGGGAAGGGGGAAGCCCTGGAAGGGAATGAAAGGGGGAGTGGGGGGGGAGTTATTCACATTTTTCCCACTTTTGCAAGGGTTCTACACCCTGAACTCTTGTGAAAGTGGAGGGAGGACTGGATTTATGTAATTTCCACTTGCTGTTCGTTGGTTCTCAATGAAGTCCAGAGTAGATGAAATGCATGGAAATTGACTCTGTCAAGATTCTAAAGAGCCAAAGCTTGAGCTTGAGTAGCCAAATTGGGAAGCACACATGATAAAACAAATCTAAGTCTTTTTGCATTACTTGAACCTAAACAAACCATATGAATATTTTTCTATAGCTTTCCCTTGCTGGCAGGTTTGAATTTCTGCTGCCTTCTAACAAAGGTCATAGAGTTGTGTCTCTTTTCCACAGTACAATGATAGCACTTTGATGCCATTTTAACTGCTATAGCTGCATCCTGCAGCATCCTGGGATTTGTAATTTGTTGAGGTAGGAGTGTTGTCTGTCATAGAATTCTAAGTACCCCACAAAACTACAAATCCCAGGATTCTATAGGATGCAGCCGTGGTAGATAAAATGGTATCAAAGTGCTATAAACATGTAATGTGAAAAAGTCATGACCATATTAAATAATTACTTATGTATGACATTTCTGTCTTGCCTTTCCTCCAATGAACACAAAGCAACGTTCGTGGCTTTCCTCCTCCCCAATTTATCCGCACAACAAATGTGTGATGTAGGACATGCTGTACGTGGGCAATGGGCCTGTGCTCCCCCTTGATGGGGGCTAGATCCTGTACTACCCAAGTCCTAGTACTACTCTTCAACCGCTACACATTACTGGTTCTCATTTAATCATTCACACATACATCACAAACATCACTCATGTCTCCCTACTGGGTTATTGGTACCTGAATCTAATCAGTTCTAGAAGCTGCCTGGAAAATGCTGAGAAGTGGCCACATAAATATGATCAGGAAAAAAATACATAAATATATGAATATATGCCTTGGAATAGCATTCGGCAATGACTGTAGCTGGTGGTAGAATTATGCATTTCTGCATTTTATGTTCTGTATTTTATGTGTAGAACACAGCTGGCTCTCAAGGCTTGCATGACTGAGCATTTTTCAGGGTCCAAGTCCAGCAGAGCGGGCCGATTGCCGCAGACAGCAATGCTTCCGTTTCCATTATTCCCAAGTTTTTACTGAAATCAGACTGAGCCAAAGAGAATCCTTAGTCTGCATTCTCTGCCTCTTGTAGTACCATTATTCACTGAGAGTACTGTGTCAGAAACCCTCTGCCCCAAATCCTGGAATGCTGACACAGAACGTTTCAAGGCCAAGCTCAGCCTCCTCTTTACAGTTGTTAGGCTGGCTGGAAGGGAATTCTTGGAACTGCACTCCGAAGATGCAGCTGTCCAAAGCTATGGCCTCATGCAACATGGGTGGAGAAGGGTCTCTCTTTGAGACCCTGGACTCTTGCTGCCAATTGAAATGAACAGCACAGAAGCAGCCTGCTGTATTTGATGTGGATGCAGTGGAGGGAAGGGGCATGCTACATTTTCTCTGCCATTTTGCTCACTTGCCTATATGGAATTCCATTACACTCACCTGCATGTAACTCCTTCTCACCTCTTGCTAGCAGGATAGTGCTTAAATGCAAGGGCGGTGTAGCAAACAAGACTGGGTGCTGTAGAAAAGTATGTGCCCTTTGCCTTCACTTATGTTCTCCTCGTCTGTTTCTGTAAATAAACAAAGCAAATATTACAAAGACCGCCTGAGTGTTCTTTCCACCAGAAGGAAGCCAAAACCCCAGTAGCACTGACTTTGAAATCTCTCTCTCAGAGCAGCAAAAAGGGCACAGTAACACTTGTTCTGATTGAATCTGCTTTCTCTGTTATTAACTGCTTATTGATCCTCACTAATAATAGCATAACCTCAAAACAGCATTTCTCTAAAAACCCACAAACAGGCTTTCTAGTGGATTAAAACTGCAGGCAAACCTCACACTGCAACAGCACTCTTGCTCTAAAACAGGTGTGGCCAGTTGTGGCTGACCAGATACTTTTGGACTGTAATTGCCATCGTTTCCTCACCATTGGATATGCTGGCCAGGACTGCCAAGAGTACGTCTGAAGGGCCACCACTGTCTACCTCTGCCACAAAAGGAGTAGAGCTGGTCCTAGCATTTGGCAGAATGGGGTAGCTGCCACCGATGCTGGTGGTTAGCCTCTGGCAGATAGTCCTGCACCGTAAAGCTACCCGAAGCCCCAAAATAGTCCTCTATCTTGGGGAGCAGAGCTGTGGGTACCACACACCGCAGCTTCACTCTCTGATTGACAGTGGTGCCACCAAGTACGGTGAGGGATGCTGCCCAGCTTGCCAGTGTTTCCTTGCGTGTTGGTTTTATGTCATCTATATCCTGACTTTTCCCAGTAGGGACCCAAGGGGGCTCATAAAGTTTGTTAAGACAAAATACAAGTTAAAAACCAATCACCATAATTAAAAAAAATAGTTCAAATAATGTAATAAACCCTCCTATTAAACACAGCACCTCCCATTAAAAGACCCTTCCATAGCAAGCAGTTAATGCCTAAAATCCTGTCCAAATAAAAGGTTGTTGACTGTTGGGGGAAGGAGAACAGAAATGAAGACGCTGAACCACTTGTGGGAAGGAGTTGCATAGACTGGGAGCAGCAACCAGGAAGGGCCTTTCTGCATTATGCTGTTATAGCACTATTATTCCACTTTCAACACCCTATGGAATCCTGGGGTTTGCAGTTTAGGGAGGGGTCTTTAGAATTCTCAGCTAGAGAGCTCTTTAGCTTCATTAGACTACAAACCCCAGAATTCCACAGGATGTTGAAAGTGGAATAATAGCACTATAACAGTTTAGTGTGGAAAGGCCTGAAGACTGTCCCAACACATTCTCATCCAGCGGGCCTGCAATGGGGGTGGGACTGAAAAAGCCTCCCGCAATGGTCTCAGCACCTCGGCAGGCTCTTATGGAGAGATGCAGTCCTTCAGATGGTCTAGATTCAAGGCTTATAGTGTGAAATAAGATTCAATTGCCAGTCCACTTGGCTTCTCTATGTGGAATGGCGGGGGAGAGTGCGCATAATTTTATGTTTTGCTTCAGGTAGTAAAACGTCTCAGTCTAGCCCTGAAGAGAGACATACCCATTTTCTAAGTGGGAACAGTGGGCAGGCATTCCTGTTACAGCTCCAAAGTTGCCTCCCACTCTCTCTTTTTCCCAAATTAGTAAGGGGTCAGCGCTGAGGCCATTTCCGCACTAGCCTGTTATAGCGTGATGATTCCACTTTCAACATCCTCTGGAATCCTGGAGTTTGCAGTTTTGGGAGGGGCCACTTGGCCCAGAGGATTCCAGAGGATGTTGAAAGTGGAATCATCGCGCTATAACAGGCTAGTGCGGAAATGGCCTGAGAGTGGGTGACCTTGGGTGCACCTTAGGGTTGCCATAAGTCAGAAATGACTCGGAGGTACACAACCACAGCAACAGCGATGAGACTCTGTACCTTTCTCCACTACGCTGTTATAGTGCTATTAGTCCACTTTCAACCTCCTGTGGAATCCTGGGGTTTGTAGTTTCCCGAGGCCCAAGAGCTCTCTGGTTGAGAATTCTAAAGGCCCCTCCCTAGTGTGCAAACCCCAGGGTTCCACAGGATGTTGAAAGTGGAATAATAGCAGTATAACACTGTAGTGCGGAAAGGCCATCATGTTCCATGTTTGTGGCAATACTGCTGGGATTACCTGAACACCTGTACACTGTAGCTCTGGGTGGATCAAACGGAGCAGACATCAATACTTGCCATTTCTGGGCAAGCCTGGTGTGGAGATTTTAAGGGAAGCCTAAAAAATAGCTTAAAATCTCCACACCAGACCAGCCAGACCAGAGTCTAGCACAGTCAGCCCTCCATATTTGCAGGTTTCACTTTTGCAGATTTGATTTTTAATAGGGACTGCAAACCTCATGAGACTGAGAAACTGCAAACAAGGCTTCTAAGTCCCAGCTAAAAAGGGTGTGGGGCAGCAGTGGAGCTGAAGGAACCCTGATGCCTCAAAGGAATCCACGGTGGGTTGAATATCGCGCTGATACTTGTGTTAAATATGGTTTAGGAGGGCCTAGAGTTATTCACGGATTTTTCACTTTGACGGGGGTCCTGTGCCTCTAACCCTAGCGAATGTGGAGAGATGACTGTGTTGTGGAAAACTGCCGTGTTGCCCCCTACGCCCTGCCAGTACTTATTGGCACTTTACAAGTGGAGTCCAACATGTCCCATCAAAAACAGCCCAATTCCTTTTATTCTGTCAGAATCGCAGTGGCTATTAAGCTAATGGATCTTAATTCTACCTTCAAGATCAGACCATCCGTTGTACTTTTTGTACAGGGATAGTTCTGTACACAGCTTTGTGATTGCTCTTACAGCAGAGATAGAACACAGCATAATATTTTTTGTGCAGGGATAGAAGTACCCAGAGCTGTTTGATAGCTCTTACGACAGAGATAGAACACAGCAATATGTTGTTGCTGGGAAGAAAAATCTCTCCTTTTGCCCCAGCTACTGTGAGGATAGCAGCCAAAGTTAGAAGGAACAGGCAAACATATAGGGGGGGTTGAATGGGTATCACCATCACTATCACCATCACCATCACCATCACCATCACATCATCATCCCTGTTAATAAAAGGAAGTCAGGTTACTTCAGCAACGGGTTTCCACTATAGCAGTGGGTATAAGAGACATATTCTTAAGATTTCTTTAAGGCTTGCCTATATTTGTAGCAGAATAAGATGGCAGAAAAGGGACTGCATGTTTGCAGGTGATGAAAGTCAATTTGGAAGGCTCCCTCTTGTTTGCGGTTTAGGGAGCGGCCTCAAAGGCCCCTCCCTAAACTGCAAACCCCAGGATTCCATAGGATGTTGAACATGGAATGATAGCGCTATAACAGGCTAGGGCGGAAACGGCCTCTATGTTGGGCCATTTCCGCACTGCACTGTTATAGTGCTATGATTCCATTTTCAACACCCGTGGAATTCTGGAGTTTGTGATTTACTGAGGCCAAAGAGCTCTCTGGCTGAGAAGTCTAACGGCCCCTCCCTAAACTCCAAACCCCAGGATTCCGTAGGAAGTTGATTAAAAGTGGAATAATAGCACTATAACAGTGTAGTGCAGAAATGGCCTTGGTTATGACCTTTAAAGCTGTATACGGCTTGGGTTCAGGCTATCTGAAATGCTGTTATCTCCCTAAGTCTGAAGATCCACAAGGACGGTCTTTTTTGTGGTCCCATCTCATGAGGATACAAGAGAAGCTTGCCTGGTGGCTGCTCCCAGGTTGTGGAATTCCCTTCCATGGCCAGGGAGCTTGGCCCCTTCTTTGCTCTCCTTTCACTGGCAGGTAAAGACCTTTTTATTTAAATAGGCATTTGATAACTACTGAGACATGCAAAAGGGCTTTTTTTGTGCAAGGGGCGGACATTTTTATCCTTATTGTTACATCTTTTGAATGATTCTATACTATCATGAGTCCCTTGTTGAAAGAAAGGCAGGATATAATTTAAATGTATTGATACGCTCACACAAAAGTGCCTATAAACACAATCTAGCACACCAAGGGGAAAGAGTCTAGCATAGCCTTTTCTATGCCATGCTAGTTTTCTTCCTGCAGGGAGGATTTTTTTTTATTTTTAGACATAAAGAAGCATTGAAAATATTGATTTTTCTCCTGCTGTCTGAAGTGATGCTGTGGTCTAGCCTGCCTCTTCATTCCGCTTCGTGTTTTGACTAGAATTCAAACCAAAGAGAAGAGGTCCGAGCTTTCCCTTGATTGCTTTTTGTGGGAACCCAATCATTCTTGGAGCTGCTTAATTCAAGGAAAGGGGAGACCAGGGTCTTTGTGACCTTACCAGATATATTAAGGACATGGCACATGAAGGGCCATTTCCACGCTAGACTGTTATAGCAATATGATTCCACTTTCAACCTCCTATGGAATCCTGGGGTTAGCAGTTTACCCTCCCTAAACTGCAAATCCCAGGATTCCATAGGATGTTGAAAGTGGAATAATAGCACTATAAGAATCTAGTGCAGAAATGGCCTAAGATTCTACCTTAGCTGTGTGTGACTGCCTACAACAGACTATGCAGATAGCAGTCTTCTATAGAAAAGCAAAACTCTCCCTTCAGTTATTGGTTAGGAGAAGAAACTCTTTGACATGATGTAGTCCATTTCCGCACTATACTCTTATAGCGTGATGATTCCACTTTCAACATCCTCTGGAATCTGGGGTTTGCAATTTCGGGAGGGGCCAGGAGGCCCCTCCCGAAACTGCAAACCCCAGGATTCCAGAGGATGTTGAAAGTGGAATCATCGTGCTATAAGACTGTAGTGCGGAAATGGCCAGTAGATGGATAGATTTACCTTTATGTTAAGTGGGGGGAGGGGGCTGATAAATTTGTCAAAGATTGGGATAATGTGATACTTTATTATAAGAACAGTTGGGGTAAGATTAAGATGGTCAATATCAATTTTTAAAGGAGCAATTGCGCAGATAAAATTGTTATATCCAATCAAATTCCAGGCATAATGAATTTATAGTTTATTTTGGCTGTCTCTCACCTGGGGGGAAGTTTGGTGTGAAAGAAGCATGATTCTAAATGAAAGCTCAAGAAGGAAAGAAGAAGAGGAATAGATGATAAAATTAAATCTTTGCTGTTTACTTTTTGGTAATATGCTTCGTTTAGGATATTGCTGTTACATTGTACATGTATAATACTTCTTGACTGAATGTGTGATCTTTATTATATGATTTATTTAATTATTTTTAATAAAATTAAATAATGATGATGATGATGATGATGATGATGATGATGATGAAAAGAATCCTTTATTCAGCATGCATGAACCACAAAATAGTGAGAAGAAGGGAAAGCAGGGAACCCTGCTTCATGATGTTACCACCGTGAACTGGCCTGGCCTTTGCTAAACTTTAGATATCATTTTTGATATCACAATTCGGCCCTGCTCTGCCACCAGCCAAGTGTTTGTGAGGCCGCCGAACAAGCACGAAGCTAGGCATGGCTATTCTATGCTGACTCATACTTGTTTACACCAAGGCAAGCCAGAAACTCCCAGATCTGTTTTAGGAGACCTCCCGAAACAAACACCTTCATTACAGATGAGCATCAAAACAAAGAGACCCCTGCCCTGAGTGGGCACCCTGGCGAGCTGAGAGCTCAACTGCCAAGCTAGATGCATCTGCATACCAGCCATGCTATTGTGAATTCGGACCTTAACTCAATCATGTAAGTTCTGACCTTTTGGAGACATTGTCTCTAGCCCAAAACTCATTGTTTTTGCCCGGGACCAGACTAGCCCACGGTCATTCTTTCCCTGATAAAAACCCCCAGTTCTGACAGCTCCTCGGATCTCTCACTGGACCACTCCAGAGTTTCCTCCCGCCTTGCCGTCGCTTCATTCTGCGAGCTCCCCTTGGCTGCAACGCCGAGTTTCTTCTCTTCACTTGGACTTCTTCAGGACTACGAGAAAGGTATCGTATCACCCATTTCCCCCCAAAACTCTCATTTCCTACTTCTAGTTAGCTCTGTGGTTGTGTTTTCTTAATAATTTGTTTGCTTGTTAATAAATATCCTTGTTGCCATTTTAAACTGTCTGACTGCTCACTGACCTGAACCTGCATACATAGGGTAAAAGATTCCTGCTAAGTTACCCTGCCTCTCGCTTGCTTAAGAGAGCGCCCCAGCTAATTTCCCCATCTTTGCTTGGTTTGCTTGGTCATTTGGGTGCCCCTCCCGGGACCCCCAATTCTCAGAGTAACAATGACAAGCTACCCACAGCCGTGTTAAAGAAGACTTGATCTTTAAATTTGGCCACCAAAATGGAAATCATAGGAAAACTGAAAGAAAAAATAATAATTTTTGGATGCTTTTTGGAATAAGAGTTCAATTGGTCTCCCAAAAGTTCATAATGTTTTTGTTTGCCTATGCTTACTTTTTTTGTTTAGTTATGCTTATGTTTTTGCTTACCTGACCTGGTTGTTTCATTTTTCACAAGTATATTGTTAGCTTTCCTCTGTGTGTGTGTGTGTGTGTGTAGGAACCTATCCCTATTCTTTCCATGTTATTTCTGCTCAACTTTCTGTTAAAGAAGTAATGCACAGGCACGTGTCTTCTTTCTTAACTGAGGTATACCTGCACAGAACAGTTGTACAAGCTTTTATCATATTAGTCCTCAGAAGTTAATTTTTATTTGGATTGCAACTCTTAGAAATCTTCAGTGGCGATCCTGGCTGGAGTGTTCTGCTAAATGATGTCAAGTAACCTTCCCGAGGTTTGTAGCAGATCTCTACTGGGAGGGATACTCACAGATGAAAAAACAATACTGAAGGGTTTGGAGATGTGATGAAACATTGGTATTATATCCCAGAATTCCCTTGCTAGCATTGGCCATTGATAATGGACTCTGGGAGTTGTAGTCCAAAAATAACTTCCCCAGCTTCTGGTTTCATATTTACCGTAGACAGAAATGTTGCTTCAAGGCCATTTCCGCACTAAACTGTTATAGCGCTATCATTCCACTTGCAACATCCTATGGAATCCTGGGGTTTGCAGATTCGGGAGGGGCCAGCCAGCCCCTCCCAAAACTGCAAACCCCAGGATTCCATAAGATGTTGCAAGTGGAATGATAGCGCTATAACAGTCTAGTGCGGAAATGGCCCAAGAGTTGACCAACTTAACAGCAAAAGAACGCACAGTATAAAGATATACATGACAGTAATGATGTAGCCAACTTCAATGTACTTGGTGTTGCTGTGTGCCTTCAAGTCATTTCCAACTTGTGGCAGCCCTAAAGTGAACCTATCATGGGGTTTTCTGGAGATGAGAGTATGTGACACACCCAAGGTCACCCAGTGGGTTTCCGTGGCTGAGCGGGGAACTGAACCCTGTCCTCCATGGTTGTAGTTCAGCACTCAAACCACTACAGTGTACTACAGGAGACAAAAGGGGGAAAGGAATAATTTCTTGTTTGATCCCCACAGCACTGACAGTGGATTCGGACTTTGGCACTGTCCAACTCCTCTAAGGCCCTATCCACACTAGGCTGTTATAGTGCTATTATTCCACTTTCAACATCCTGTGGAATTCTGGGGGTAGTACTTTATTGAGGCCAAAGAGCTCTCCAGTGGAAAATTCTGAATGCTTCTCCCTCAACTGCAAACCTCAAGATTCCATATGATGTTGAAAGTGGAATAATAGCACTATAACAGTGTAGTGTGGAAATGGCCTAAGCCAGATCAAGGGAAAATTTAGGTCATAGCTTGGGAAACCTTGAAGTGTTTTGACTGTCACTCTTAGAAGTCTCAGCTAGCATGATCCATGGGGAGTTGCCATCCCAAACATCTAGAGGGCCAAAGATGAATCAGTTCTTCCTTGTAACCTACCTTTAAAAGAACATGACCTACTCTTGTGCCTATATCCCTTTCAGACAGGGTTTATGTTCCTGGGCTGTTAGGAAAGGGCCCTAGTTCAGAGTAGATTAACAGTGTGGCTTATGATACATCTTTCTTTGGTAAGAGGAAGATTGTAACTCAGTGGCAGAAAAATGGCTTTTCATAGAAAAGGAAGTGACCCCAGGGGCCATCAAGTCCAACCCCCTGCTATGCAGGAACACATATCAAAGCATTCCCAGCAGATGGCCATCCAGCCTCTGCTTAAAAACCTCCAAAGAAGGAGACTCCACCACACTCCCAGGCAGCATATTCCACTGTCAAACTGTTCTTACTGTCAGGAAGTTCTTCCTGAGGTTCAGGTGGAATCTCCTTTCCTCCAGCTTCAATCCATTGCTCCTTGGCCTAGTCTCTGGAGCAGCGGAAAACAAGCTCACTCCCTCCTCAACATGATTTCCCTTCAAATATTTAAACATGGCTATCATGTCCCCTCTTAACCTTCTCTTCTGCAGACTAAACATCCCCAGCTCCCTAAGCCATTCCTCATAGGGCATGGCTTCCAGACCCTTCACCATTTTGATCGCCCTCCTCTGGACACGTCCCAGCTTGTCGACATCCTTCTTGAACTGAGGTGCCCAGAATTGGACACAGGATTCCAAATGAGGCCCACCCAATGCAGAATAGAGTGGTACCATTACCTCCCTCGATCTAGACACCATACTCCTATTGATGCAACCAAGAATCGCGTTGGCTTGCATGCAGAAAATGTTATGGTTAAACTTCCAGCCTTTTCATGGAATCATAGAATCAAAGAGTTGGAAGAGACCCCAGGGGCCATCGAGTCCAACCTCCTGCCATGCAGGAACACACCTCAAAGCATTCCTGACAGATGGCCATCCAACCTCTGCTTGTAAACCTCGAAAGAAGGTGACTCCACCACACTCCCAGGCAGCATATTCCACTGCCAGACAGCTCTGACCATCAGGAAGTTCTTCCTGAGGTTCAGGTGGAATCTCCTTTCTTGCAGCTTGAATCCATTGCTCCTTGTCCTAGTCTCTGCACCAGGAGAAAACAAGCCCACTCCCTCCTCAACATGACATCCCTTCAAATATTTAAACATGGCTATCATGTTCAGGTGAGTCTGGGGAAACTCCTGTCTGGCACTCTGAGCCTGAATGCTTTTAGTTAGTCCCAAATAGAATAGACCTATTGAATCGATTATTGAGCAATGAGTTAAGACATATGTAAACCTCATTGGATCAAAGGCAGTTGGGACCACCTGTAAGATTCAAGTGCGTGAGAGCCACTGGCAAACAGTACAGACCAGTCTCCTCTGATCGAATGCCTTTTATGTACATTGGATTACAGATCCTGCCATCCTCAACTCACATCACCTCCTGTAATCCGTGGCCAAAATGGCCACTACTGGCTGGGGAAGATGGGAATTGTAGGTCAACACATCTGGAGGGCACCAAGTTCGGGATGTTCTAGCAAAAATAATGCTGGTCTAAATGGACTGAGGATCTAAATGGGGTATAAGGTGAACTTGGAAAAGTTACTTTTTTAGACTACAGTGGCCAGAAGCCCCCAGTCAGTATGGTCATTTTTGCAACAGTCATCTGCATAGTTTTGTTTTGTTTGTATGCTGTTTTTCTACATTAAAAGGTACCCAAGGTATCTCATAGTAGGTATTATCGAAGTGTATAACACTGGCAGAGAGGCAATGTGGTGTAGTGTTCTGAGTGTTGGAGTGGACTCTGGAAGACCGGGGTTTGAATCCCTACTTGGCCATGGAAACCCAATGGATGACCTTGGGAAAGTCTCACTCTCTCAACCTCAGAAGAAGGCAATCACACCACTCACCGAACAAATCTTGTCAAGAAAACCCTATGATAGGCTCGCCTTAGGGCTACCATAAGTCAGAAACTACTTGAAGGAACATAACAACAACGTAACATCGGTGGTGGGCTGTGGGGAGCAATTTGTTGTAAAAAAAAGTGAATTATTCCAAGTCTACTCTGAGGCCATTTCTGCACTAGACTGTTGTAGTGCTATTATTCCACTTTCATCATCCTATGGAATCCTGGGGTTTGCAGTTTAGGGAAGAGCACCTTTGGCCTCAGTAAACTACAAACCCCAGAATTCCACAGGATGTCGAAAATGGAACAATAGCACTATAATAGTGTAGTGCAGAAATGGCCTGAGACATAAACATTTTACGAGTTTTTGTTCCTGCACTATTGCCTTGTCAGGGAGAATGTTGTTGTGTGCATTCAAATTGTTTCATCCAGAAACCCTAAAGCAAACCTGTCATGGGGTTTTCTAGGGCTAAGAGTGTGTGACACATCCAAGGTCAGCCAGTGGGTTCCCATGACTCCTGGTATTTATTTTTGCTCTTACTTACTGTGGAACAAAAAGAAGAAGAAAAGGAATGGGGGGAAGGAGGAATTGGAGACAAAAGATGTGACAACCCTGCTGTATATCTTGCCTTCTTCCTCCTCCTCCTCCTTTGGAAACCAGCCTCACCCTGAGAAAGCACCTATTCCTAAGCCTGAAGGCACACAAGCAGTTTAGTCTCACAGACAATGTGGACCAACAGGGCCAGAGAGCTGGCAGGGGAAGAGTTAACCCTCCAGCCTCTCCGCGTGAATCTTGAGCTATTAATACCCACACTGCTTTATCTGTCAGAGGGAGCTGCCTGCTCTGTCAATGAGACAAGCCCTGCGGATGTGGGTCTCTTCGACAACAGGGTCCAGAAGTTTGTCGTTCTGGGACCAGAGAGGCTGCATGCACTTGGCTTGGCGTGAGGCATCTCTAGGACTCCTTGGCTACGCAGCCTTAACTGCCGAGGAGGCATCTTTCATTCTCTCTCTCTTTCTCTCTTTCATGCACGTATATTTCTCAGTGCTTACTTGCTTGCTGTCACCATCCACCACTCATCCTCTCATCCCAAAGTGTGGGGGCTGACTGTGTGTCCACACACAAGGAGGTCAACAGCTGCATTCAGATGACGGAAGACAAAACTTTCCTTGAGGTGCACTGTCCCAGGATGGCTTGACTCACCCAGTGTGAATCTTGGCTTGACAAATCTGTCTTTGGACTAGCCCCGGACCCTGCGGAAAAATGACAGACTTTTCAGATGAAGCTGGGCCACAGTAGCCATAGCCACTAAAACTGCTTGATGCCTGCCCCTGGGAAGAGAACCACCATGTGCTGATGTTTGGAGAATGTGGCTTCAGCATCTACTTTGCAAAGGTTGTCCACCAGATCCACATGACAGGTCACTCTTCTTGGCTGGCTGCAGGCTGATGACTCTCTGAGACCCATGCCCATTGTGAGAGATTATGTCAAGATCTGACAGCAACAGGGGTCTTCTGTAAGGTGGGGGAAGCTACAAAGGCTTCTCTCTCTGTTGTGAAGAAGGAAGACACTGCTTCTTCAAAGTCTAAAGGATGGAGACTCCCAAGGAGGTGCTGGCTGCAAGGGCTCTTGTCTACTCAGAATAGACAGAAACCAGCAAAACCCATGAGAGAAGGCAAGGAGCTCTGGTCTTGTCTCACCTGCAAAGAAGCCCATTAAAGTGCAGAACAAACAAGGCAGGTTTTTTCCCTTGCAGCCATCCCTCACCCCCTGCCAAAACTGCTTTCGTCTCTTCAATGCTGGAGTCTCCCAGCTCAGTTCGCAGTGTAGGCAGCCCCTTGGCAGGGGAAGCTGAGAGCTGTTGCATGCTGGAAGGGGAGGCGGGTAATTGGAGAGAAGATCAAGGTGTGAGATGCTTGATCTCGGCAGCTGGGCCAGTGGGACAGCTGGGGGCAGCCCTGTCCTGTGCCAAAAAAGATGCCAGTAACACTGGCCAGCAGGAGTGGCCCAGGCAGATTCACTCCCTTCCTTGCGTGCTTGAGATGGATTCCTTCTGCTTTTCCTGTTTCCAAAAAGAGGAGCTGCAGCCTTTGCAAATGAACAGGTGGGTCAAAAGACTTCCTAACCCAGTTCTCTTGTTGTCTGTATGAATATATAAAGAAGAATACAACTTTCATCATTTGGACTACAATTTCCATTAGCCTGACCAATGGCTGTGCAGCCTGGGCTTGTTGGGAGTTGAAATCCAAAGCTGGTTAGGGAAAACTGGCCAAGACAATTGAGCAGTCATGGGCAGCAAGGCATTAGGGCTCCAACATGAATAAAAATTATGCTTCTCCAGCACGAGCCTTAATCCAAATCCAAGATGTATAGTGAACGGGTTGTGATGATTGAAGTGGTGAAGGAGAGACTCTTTGTACATGCTCAGGTATACTGCTTATTTGCCTTTCTTGGGTCCCAAGATTTGCAAACAGCCCTTATGATTAAGGTTTTGCTTTGAATTAAACCCCTTTCATATGTGCAGGCAATGGAAAACACCGGAATAATTTATAGGAACTCCAACCATGCACAATACTGTCTGTTTTCCACTGGCAGTGGCTCTCAGGGATCTCCAGTCAGAGATCTTTTCCATCACTTGTGCTTTTAAATGGATGCAGAGATCTGAGCTTCAGATCTTCTCTGCCCAAAGCATGTGCTATTACTGCTTTTTCCCTGAAAGATGCCAGTCCTCATGTTTCTCAATAAAGGGTTGGTTTAAATAGGAATATTGGAAACTGCCTTCTATTGAGTTAGACCATCAACTAGGTATTGTTGACTCTTCCTGGTCGGAGCTCTCTGGAATTTCTGGCAGGAGTCTCTCTCAGCCCAGTCCAAAAAAGCTGGGGATAGAACCTGAGGCCATGGGCCCTCTCACGAAGACAGTGCTTGGCCTTATGGCTTTACTTACTGCGGCTTCCAGTTTTTTCCCAAGGTTGGGAAGTTGCAACCTGGTGAGGGAATCCTTCTAAGCCTACTGGAGAATTGCAGTAGTGGAATCCCGTTCTTCCATCAGCGTTCCTTCCATGAGACAGAATTGGAGTCCTGTGTAATCCCAATCCCAACCACAGGATTTTTGGGGCCAAGACAGGAGGAGTCACATTCTGGAAGAGAAGCAATATGTGGAGCAGAATTATCTTGGGTGGGCTTTGACCCAGTTAGATGAATGTACAAAGCTGACTGGGACCAAGTTAGACTCAGAGCTTGGAAAAGTTAGCTGGGGGGTGTTAATCCAGTTTTTAGTCTGCACTAGAGTAGACTCACTGAACCAAAAGAATTTGCTGAAGTGCTGATTTACTTAATTCCTATTGGTTTAATAGATGTTCTCTAGTTGGGGCTAACAATTGGATTTCAGCATTGCCCTGCAACTGCCAACATCTCCCAGCTGGGTAGACCACTTTTCCAAGCTCTTAGCTAGACCCTTAGCCCATTTAGCCCAGCACTGTGTCCAAGAACCACCAGCAGTTTTTCTGAGTCTCTGACAAGCATCTTCTACTTAAATCTGATCATTTCATAGAGTCATAGAATTGTAGAGTTGGAAGTGACCACAAGGGCCATTGAGTCCATCCCCATACAGGGATACAGGATCAAAGCACTCCTGGCAGAGGAGGAGACACTGGGAATGACCCTCAGATTATCCGTGTGCAAAATAAGTGTGGTGCCACTGGGTATGACCCTTCACCTCTGTGCAAACTGAGAACAACTGGAAGGGGAGATAGAACTGGAAGGGGAGCCAGAAAATCTCTGCTGTTGCCATCCTGTGGAGATGATAACCTGACCTCCCACCAAACGTCTGGGATATTTGCCTTGCAAAATGGATCTTTCTAGAAAAGTATGCTCAGAGCTGAACATGTGTTGTGCCAGTGATATAACAGTGCCAGGGCTCATGGGTTTGGGGTGCTGGGACTTCATCTGCCCACGGAGAGATACATGACACTCTGGTTATTTCTAAGCTTAGTTGTGATTCTTACAGGGCAGGCCAAGGGGACAGTTTCCCAGCAGTGATCAGAGCTTGTAGAAATTAATTTTTTGGACTATAACTCTCAGAATTCCCCAGGGGCTGTGTTCCAAAAACAAAACAAAAAACAAACCCCACATGCTTCCAGGCTCTGGCAACAATAGGTTGTTCCGAGCATTCTTTATTCCAGAGGCCTGAATGCTGTCGGTCATCCTAACTAACACCAAACCACTGAATCAATTAAATTGACCTAAATATTGACTTGCTGGTCAACAATTGATTGAATGCATCTAATTGGAACTACCAGTAAGCTTTAGATCAAAGTGGTGGCTTACTCTTGGTTGGGCAGGTGAGACCCATTAGTGTTACAAAAGACATGGCAGGGAAGAAAGTTTCTAAAACTTTACTGTTGATATGGATCAATGCAGGATTTCAGTTTTGGAGTGTCCTGTGGGGACAGATGGATAAGATGGGGCTTTGGGGTCTAGCCAATGGGCAAAAAATTGAAAGTTCTCCATGATCCATTTCTTTTTCAGTAGGTGCAAGAAAAGATATTTTCTTTTTCTTCTAGGAAAGAGTCATCACTTTCACAGACTCTGATCTGCAATGATATACCTAACTATGCATACTGACATAGTTCAGACAGTACATTGTCTATCTGAGACCTTGTTTTTAAAAGAAAAACCTGGCTTTGTTCCTGTGCTTTTAACAGAAATTGAGCCTGTGACGTGGATATAAAGTGCGGTGGCCTGGCAGCAGAGGGACAGGGAACTTCCCTGCTTATTTTTCTGCATGTTGGGGTGTCGTTAAAGCACAGGAGCAGGCTGAGGGAAAGATGTCAGCCCCACTAAGGCCCAAAGAAGAGAAACAAATGCTCATGCTATATTTATACTGTCCACACCTCTCCTGCTAAAAACAGGAGTGTGAACCACTCATTTCAGAGAGGTGTTGATGTTTTTTTAAAAATACCACCCATTACTTTAGCAATGGGAAACAGCATGAGACTTGGTAGGTGGAGAAAATCATGGGAAGGAGACAAAACGTTGATCTTAGTCCACCAGTGGAACACTGATCAATTTTTGATGGTCTTCTAAGGCATTCTGACAGCTGAGAGCATGGCAAATACACTGGCCCCTCCACTTTTGCGAGAGTTTGGGCGCAGAACCCTTGTGAAAGCGGAAAAACCGTGAATAACTCCCCCCGCCCACAATCCCTTTCCCATTCTCTTCTGGGGCTCCTCCTCACTTCTGTTGCCTTTTGCGCACTGGGGCCAAGAGGCAAGGGGACGAGAGGGGAGAGCTCTGGAGGGGAGAAGGAAAGCTCGCATGGGCCTTCCCTCTCATTCCCTTACCTTTTGCCTCTGTGCAAGTTGTCAGCTCCAGGGCCAGAGGCAAGAGAATGGGGAGGGGGGAGCGCTGGAGGAGAGAAGGAAAGCTGGCGCAAGCCTCCCCTCATTCCCTTGCCTTTTGCTTCGGCATGAGTTCTCAGTGCTGGGGCCAGAGGCAAGGGAACGGGACGGCGCTCCGGGGGGAGAAGGAAGGCACGTATGTGCCTCCTTGCCATTCCCTGCAGGTGCCTGCCTTCCTTCTCCACGCCCCGGCAAAACTCAAGAGAATGGAGGAGGAGAATGGGAGGGGAAGGCACATCCCCATCTCTCAATCATATTTGCAAAAGTCAAACCAGTGAATGTGGAAAGAGGACTGTAGTTCTGAGTTTGGACATCTTAAATGTACACTTAAGCAAGATTATCAACCCAAAATCTACCAACACTGTATCTGTGAGGAGACCTTCATTATCCCAATTTGATGTGTAAATTTAACACTTGTCTGTGGACTATTGTTATTTTATTTTTAAGTAGGTCATGCCAGATTGTCCAGTCCTGGTCTATAGCCTTGAAATGCTGACATTTGGGTTGGTGGCCTGTGCGTTGCCCCTGTTGTCATTGTACACTATCGTGAGCCAGAATCTTGAGTTCTGGATGTAGAGCATATCCTCTCCCCACAGTATGGTGTAATGGCTGGAACACTGGGCTAGAACTTGAGAGATCTTATTCAGGTCTCCCCTCTGTCATGAAACTCATTGAGGTGAATATATAACTGTAACTTTCTCAAAGCATAACCTACCTTGCACAATCGGCGTGAGGACAAAAGGGAGAAGAAGGGACTCAGGTACACTGTTCTGAGCTGATTGAAGGAAAGGAAGGATACAAATATTAAATGAGGGATTTAAATATTAAAACCCACAGCTATTAAAATACAACTGGTACTTTTTCCAGGGTTTGAGGAACACAGAAACAGACACATTAGCACCTTTTTACATGAACAGAAGACACTGTGTGAGGACAGGAGGCAGGATATGTGACAGATCTTCTCATCTCTTATGGCCAATGGGAAACTTCACTTGCAGCCCTGCGAGGTAGGACAGTCTGTAAAGCACCCCCTGTTTTTTATTCAGAAATGTTTGCTCTTGCCCTCGCGAGGGCTGGCAGAAGATATTTGCTGCCTGAGACAAAGGACCAAAGGGTAGCCTCACTCTGTTCCACGTTCAGAAGCCAAGTGGCTCGGCAGTTGGATCTCTCTTTAGAGTGATAGCTGGATTAGTAGCACCCATCACAGCTGAGGACAGCAGGCTGGGGGTGGTGGTGAGGGGAGGCTTTGTGGCTCACACAGTTTTCTCTTTCAAGGGAGAGAGACGCCCATTCCGCACTAGACTGTTATAGTGCTATTATTCCACTTTCAATATCCTATGGAATCCTGGGGTTTGCAGTTTAGGGAGGGGTCTTTGAGGTCTAGTGCGGAAATGTTCACAGAGAGAGAAATTGGGAAGAATTACTGGGGTTGGTGTCTGCTGTCTGAGGTGACCGGTGCTCTTTGCCCAATGGTAGAGCTGGCCCTGACCCCCTCCCCAGATTAAGTCTGTGCCCAAAGACAAGCGAAGATCAGAATGTTAAAAATATGGAGTGGGACAGGTCCCCTTTCAGAGTTTCCTTTAAACATCCTTGGAAACCGGGTTGTCGTGCATGTCAAGTAGTCCACCACACAATAAGTGAGAAAAACTATGGAAAAAATATGTATATTTAGTCATGTTTCCAGTGGCTTATTTTTAGTTAAGAACCAAGTATAGAGAAGTTCTGAAGTGGTCAGTGGTTTTGGAACAGAGACTCAATCAGTGAGGTTTTTACGTATTAGCAGCCTAAATCCTAATAACTCAAAGTAGGTAGGAAGGCAAAGGCCAACTTGAGACTCCAGGATGAAGACGCTCAGCTGAAGCTGTAGCATGAACTAACAGAATTTAGTCTATATCTCAGGCTTGGAAATTTGACATTTTTGGACTACATTTCCCAGAAACCGCAACTGGCATCTAGACATCGTATTCCAGTGGTTCTCACTGGAGTGTTTGGTCCTTCAAATGTTTTGGGCTTCAGCTCCAAGCAGCTCCAGCCAGCATAGCCAATAATAAGGGATTCTGGGAGTCAATGATCAAAATGTCTGGAAGACTTAAGGTTGAAAATCATGGCTAATGTATGGCTCAATCATGGACATGTATGGTTAGCTGTTCATGTGTGTAGAAGAATGGGCACCTTGGATGTGTAGTAGAATCATAGGCCATTTCCGCACTAGACTGTTATAGCGCTATTATTCCACTTGCAACATCCTATGGAATCCTGGGGTTTGCAGTTTCTCAGGATTCCATAGGATGTTGCAAGTGGAATAATAGCACTATTACAGTCTAGTGCAGAATTGGCCATAGAATCATACAGTTGGAAGAGACTACAGGGACCATTGTTATGAATGGATACACTACCAAAGCATTCCTGACAGGTGGCTATCCAACCTCTATTTAGAAACCTCCAAAGAAGGAGTCTGTACTGCACTCCAAGGCAGCATATTCTACTGTCAAACTGCTTTTACTATCAGGAAGTTCTTCCTAATGTTTAGATGGAATCTTTTTTCCTGAACTTTGAAGCCATTGCTCTATGTCCTAGTCTCTGGAGCAGCAGAAAACAGGCTTTCTCCCTCCTCCCTATGAGATCCCTTCAAATATTTAAACATAGCTATCATGTTGCCTCTTAACCTTCTGTTCTCACTGAACCAGTAATGCAAGGCTTAGTGCCTTGGGATCTCTGGAATGTATAAACATGTCCTTTTACAGTTGTGCAGCAGTTCAAAATCCATCAGATGAAGGTTTTCCATTTTGGCATGTCCATGGTGGAGGATCCCCGGAGTATGTGAATTTCCATCTGTCATGCAGGTGTTAGGAACAATGAAAGATCTGAAAGAAACTGTCTACAAGATCTGAAGGATCCTGTCACTGCCTTTTCAGTCTTCCTTTGGCAGCCTCTTAATCCAGTTTCACAGTGCACAGTTATAACTTTTTGATGTCACTTTATCTGATATGGCAACATCCTACTGAATGCTGGGGTTTGTAGCCTTTTGATGCACTAGAGCTCTCTGGCAGAGAATTCTAGAAACCTCTAATAATGACAAATCTCAGAAATTCCATAGGATGGACTCGTGAGTGTTAAAGCGGTTTACGTATGCTGTAACTGCCTAGTGTAAAAGACACCTTAGTCCAATATTTCTGCTTCACCTTCTCATCTGCCTGCAGGGAGCTGTGCTTGAATCACCCAGAACCGACATTTGTGCCAGTTTTGGTAACTGATTTTAGAAAACCACAGGGGGAAAGGAGATGAAATTGCTCAAAATGAGAGAGGAGATGCTGTTGAGGGCCCTTTATGGATTTCAGTAAGGGCCTCCTCTAGTTCAAATGCTGTAGGAGAGAGAAGGAACAAAATGACTGGTGGGAAGGAAATCAGTGAAGATGAGACTTTGCCCTATAGGAAGGTGGCCATGGGTGCTACTTTACAGGGGATAGTCCTCTCTTGGAAGGTGTTCCACACTTGAAGGGCTGCCCAATCCAACCGAAGATCAGAGGTGTATGTAGGGTGGGACAACTGGGGTGGGTGCCCTGGGCGCCAATTCCACGGGAGGTGCAAAAAAGCTGCCCTCCTTCTTCCTGGGCTTGGCTCGCCACTGCCCTCTGCCCCTGTTGGGGGCCCTTCTGGCCTGGTGCAGAAACTTAGGAAGTGAGAGCTTAGAGCCTTTGGAGTTATTTGTCCACAGCTCATGTTCAGGGCCTTCCCCAGAATGAAGAAGTGAAATTTCCATTTAAATTAACCTTGTCAAAAAGCCAGCATGATACAGTGGTCTGAGCGTTGCACTATGAGCTTGGAGATCAGGGTTCAGTTCCTCACTCTGTTGCCCCAAAATGTGGGTGCCACAAGGGCCCACCAGCAATGCCAGTACTTCTGTTCAAAAGTGGGGAATTAATTAGCTTAAAGTCAGGAGGCCTGTGAGAGGGGGGTAACTTAATGAGAGCTACCACCTATGTTTACAAGGTCCTTGCAGGAAAAAACCAGCTGGAGAGGTTAAATTGTAAAGTAAAAATATGTTTCATTGAGAGAGATGCACTCAAGCACACGAAGATTCCAAGCATTCACACAAACATACAAGGACTAAACGAAGGTAAAGGGAGGAAAGTATGATAGAGGGTTTTCAGGGATGAGGCTCTAATTACTGGTCTGGAGAGCAGTTAGGAAAATGGCGACGTGGCTTAGGTAGGCACCTAAGGACAGTTCTCCTTTGGGAATCAAACAGCATTCAGAAAGACAAGAGACTGCACTGGACAGCCTAAAATCAGGGGTTCTTATACTCAAAAAATATCCTGCAGGTATGGGTGTGAATTGCTCTCCCAACCAAGCAGACAATGGGAGTTGCAACACAAACAATGAAGTCTGGATGGAACTAATGGTCTTAGTGTTTAGGTAGCAAAAGGATAATGGCTGTCATAATAGCCCAGTGTTGTAGAGAGGTGGGGGAAACAAAAATGTCCCAGTGTTTGAGTCAGAGTTCAGACAATCACAATCTGGTGGGGATTTCCCCTTTTCAGCTCTGAGATGTCCAGCTCATTATCTTTAAGCCTATTGCATTGAGAGGGTCTGTGCTATTAGCTTGAAAAGGCCTCGGTTCTTGCCTAGGAAGTAGGTATGGCTGATCGGCCTTGCAGTCTTACTGTTCACAGTGAGTAATATGCCTCTTCCAGCGTGTCCGTCCAGCCACCTCAGATATTATTTATAACAATGCCAATTAATAGTGCCAATTAAATAAGATTTGCCAATTAAACTATGCCAATTGTGAGGGGTGCGTGGTCCCATAACAACTCAGCTATGGAAACCTACTGGGTGACCTTGGGTGTATCACATACTCTCAGAAAATCCTGTGACAGGTTTGTCTTATGATTGTCATAAGTTGGAAACAACCTGAAGGCACATGACAACAACAAATACCCCTCCTGCAAAAAAAAATTAAAAATTAACCTCCTCCCTTTTATTTTACCCCCAAATGTGCCCAAATGTCTTCTAGGTGTGTGGCGGTCAATTTTGACATATTTTTGCCCCCTTCCCACCATTTTAGGTTTAGGAGAGCCTTTTTTTTATGGCAGGGAGTGACCTAGAAGTCAACTGCCAGGTCACATCTTTTTACAAAAAGACTTTTCCTGGGCTTTAAAACCACCTCTTGACCCCAGCGTGGCAAAATTGCCTCTCACACCTTCTAAAAGGTATTTGGGAGGCATTTTAGAGCATCCTCCCTCAAATATATTGCCCTAAAATGTCCTCCATTTCTTTTCATGTTTTAAAAATAAGAGGCCCTATTTAGTTCATGAGCCCTACTTCCCCTACCTTCTGATTTAAATAATAGAAATTGTTTCTATATTTTCTGCTACCTGTAGAAATCAATATATATGAATTTGATGTCAACCTGTGCCCTCTTTTTTTCCTTCCCCTCTTTCGGTGATGGATTTGCTCTTTATTTGACAATGTAGATGTGGATAGTCTATCTCCTTTTGCAGCAGCTGATGATAGGTAATGGTTCAGCTGACGCTCTCTGATTTTTAAACTGTCAGCTAGACATTTGTTATCTCCTGTACCTTCAATAGCAGCTCACATACGCAGTGGCTAATGTTCATTTCCAGAGATCCAGGCCATTTCCACACTAGCCTGTTATAGTGCTATTATTCCACTTTCAACATCCTATGGGATCCTGGGCTTTGCAGTATAGCCATAGGGTGTTGAAAGTGGAATAACAGCAATATAACAGGCTATTGTGGAAAAGGCCCCAGTGTGGTGTAGTCGTCTGAGTGGTGGACTAGGACCCTGGAGACAAGAGTTCAAATCACCACTAAGCCATGGAAACCTGCTGAGTGACACACTCTCAATCCCAGAAATCCTCATGATAGGTTCACCTTAGGGTTGCCAATAGGGGAAACAACTTGAAGGCACATGAGAAAAAGAAAACCAATGCGATTCTTGGTTGCATCGATAGGAGTATGGTGTCTAGATCAAGGAAGAAAATGGTACTACTCTATTCTGCTTTGATTAGACCTCATCTGCAATACTGTGTCCAGTTCTGGGCACCTCATATCAATAAGGATATTGACAAGCTGGAACATGTCCAGAAGAGGGCAACCAAAATGGTGAAGGGTCTGGAAGCCATGCCCTGTGAAGAGTGGCTTAGGGAGCTGGATATGTTTAGTCTGCAGAAGAGGAAGTTAAGAGGGGACCTGATAGCCATGTTTAAATATTTGAAGGGATGTCATGTCGAAGAGGGAGCAGGCTTGTTTTCCTCTGCTCCAGAAACTAGGACAAGGAGCAATGGCTTCAAGCTGCAGGAAAAGAGATTCTACCTAAACCTCAGGAAGAACTTCCTGATGGTCAGAGCTGTCTGGCAGTGGAATATGCTGCCCAGGAGTATGATGGAATCTCCTTCTTTGGAGGCTTTTAAACAGAGGTTGGATTGCCATCTTTTGGGAGTACTTTGATTTGGGTTCCTGCATGTCAAGGGGTTGGACTGGATGGCCCCTGCGGTCTCTTCCAATTCTGTGATTCTGTAACAAGAACAATGTTCGTTTTAGGGCCACAAACAGCTTCCTCTGCTAAAATTCCATGAGCCTGGCTGCTATTAAAGGCACAGGAGCAGCCCAGTGTCTGGTCAGTGACCACTTGACCTGAGTCCTTCCAGCCTCATCAGATGGTTGCCCGAAATAGACAGGGCTTGTGCAATGTACATTGGGCACCAGTCCCTGCTGGTGAGCTACCATCCTCCCACAGTGTGTATGTGTGTGGCCCTTTCTGTACCACCCTCCCAACCTGCCATGGGGGCAGAAGAAGGACAGGACCATGACGACGGTTCTGAATGACGTTGTTGCAGTCCTGTCCTTCTCGTGTCCCCAGGTGGTGCAATCATGGATTAAATCATTGACAGATTTTCTCCATCAAAGACCAGTGATTGCACTGCCATCTCAGACCTACCTGGCCTGTGGAAGGCCCAGAAGCGCAATGGTTGTGCTCCTTGCCCCGTGCAGCCTGGGAAAATACCTGGCTGCGCTACAGAAGGAGGGAAGGAAGGAAGGAAGGAAGGAAGGAAGGAAGGAAGGAAGGAAGGAAGGAAGGAAGGAAGGGCTCTCATGCTTCCTTCATCACAGAGCCTGCCGGTGTGGAGGGGAGCACTGCTGTTGCACTCCCCTCCTGGCAGATCTGATGCTGGAATCTCCACTGGGTTCGGCCTCAAGAACGGTAGGGTATAGAAAGGGCCTATGTGTTTTCAAGTCACATGTCAACTGCAAGGAATACTCAGAGGTGGTTTTGCCAGTTCCTTCCTTTGAAATATAGCCTACAGTACCTGGTATTCATTAGTGGTCTCCCATCCAAGTAGGGAACCAGAGTTGTTCCTGCTTAGCCTCCAAGATCAGACAGGATCTGGTGCCTTTAGATATTTACAGGCATTTCTGGCAACATCCCTAATACAATATTGTTGTGGAGACGATGCCCGAAGGACTTGCTCTGAGATTAAGTGCCAGGGCCATCCCTTTTGATGAGAAACTTCAACCACAGGCTGAAAGCCTCTTTCTTCAGTGAAGAGGCTAGTTACGGGCATTAACATCTAATCCTATGGCACAGCAGTTCACAGCCAGGAAACGAGGCAAAGCGCCGCTGATCTATTCCAGCAATTAGTTTATCCCCTGCCTTGTGTGAGGTCAGAAGCTCAAGAGTGCTGCTGCTGGCTTGCCAAACAGCAAGGGATTAGCAATGTATGTGTATGTGTGTGCCTACAGGACCAGCCCTACTATTGGGCAGAGCTGGGGAAAGGGACATTTTTGAATCACAGCTCTCAGAATGCCCAGCCAGCATGGCCAATGGCCATGCTGGCTGGGCATTCTGGGAACTGTGGTTCAAAAATGTCCCTTTTCCCAGCTCTGCCCAATAGGCAGAATAGAGAAGTCACCTCACATAGCAGTTCTGGGGTGTCACAAAAGGATGGTTCCACTGTTACTATATTGGTGACGTGGGTGCCAGGGAAGGGGAGAGATTTTATGCCTTATGTTCCCAGTAGCTTGGTTGCCTTTGGGTACTGACATGGGTTGGGGTATCATTTATTGATCTAGCCCCAGTCAGCCTCCCTGATGCTTAAGCTAACTTGTGGCTCTCTGGTGTTGGAGAGGATGCTTTCTAATTGCCAGTTCTGACTCAACTGCTGGTCCAGCTGCCTTTTGTCGAACAGGGAATGTTACCCCAAAATATGGATGACTCAGGGGTCTACCTGTGATGCCAGTACCTCCATGTGACAGAGGTGAATAATTAGCTCAAAATAGGAGGCCTGTAAGAGGGGGCAACTTAATGAGATCTTTTCTACCAAAGTTTACAGGGTCACACACAGGAAAGAACCAGCCAGACATTTAAAAGGTAAACTAAAAATGTGCTTTCATTATCAAGAGCCACACAAACATGCAAAAGGTTCAAACACTCACACACTTGTGCAAGGATTAACCCAAGGAAAAAGGAGGAAACTTGTAATAGAGAACTTTGAGGGATTTGGGTGATAATTACTGGTCCAGAGAGAGGCAAAGAGGAAAGGCAATGTGGCTTAAGTAGACACCTAAGGACAGTTCTTGTTTGGGAATTGGATGGACAGTGTAGAATTCAGAATGGTGAGAGACTGCATGGGACAACCTGAAATCTTATACTCAAAAAATATCCTTTCGGTAGTGTAAATTGCTGTCCCAGATAAGCAGACAATGAGAGTAGCAACACAAACAATGGAGTCCAGACGGAGCTAATGGTCTTAATGTTTAGGTGACCAAAGAGTAATGGCTGTCATAATAGCTGAGTATTGTGGAGAGGTGGGGAAACAATATGAAACATCCAGGTGTTTGGGGACTGTGATAGATGCTGCTGCTGTGATTGAGGAGCAACTGATTGTGCCTGGGACCGAGCCAGTGAGTGGGATAGATGATGCCTCTGAGACTGAAGAGCAACTGACTGTGCTGAGGACTGGGCCAGTGAGTGAGAAAGTCAACCTGCAAACATCCCCTGCACTGGAAGGTCAAACAGAGACAGAGTTGTCCCAGCCAGAATTGATGGAGAGGGAACCAGCAGTGATGCAGAGGAGTTGCAGCCAGCTGTGCCCATCAGCCCTCTATCACACAGAAGGCTGAAACAGGCTGCTCAGAGGGAGGCTGCATGGACTAGGTTGAGGAAACAATAACAAGCAGCACCTGCTCACAGGGGCTATTTAAGTCTGCTGGTGTGGCTGCTCTTTGCTTGCAGCAAATTACTAGCAAGCCCTCACGACTTTTGTGTGTCCTGCTCCCTGAAACCCTCCGGATGGATCTCTGCCTCCTGAACCTTTGGACTGGAAATTGACCTGGCTCAGCTTGTGTTTTCCTAGTGTATGGTTTGTTCAGACTCTCCCTGCAAATATTCCTGACCTCCCTCTTCCCTTGCTGGCTGTGGCTTGGCAGGGAGAGATTCCTGACAGGGACCAGGGTTGAAACAATCACCATTTAATGGGGATTTCCCCATTTATCTCTGAGAAGTCTGGCTTGTTAGCATAAGCCTATTGTCTTGAGAGCGGCCGCGCTATTAGCCTGATAATGATTTGATTTCTGCCTAAAAGGTAGATGTGGCTGACCTGCCTTGCTGTTTCACATTTACAGTCAGTAATTTGCCTCTTCCAGCTTGACCTTTCTGTCACCTCAGGTATCATTTATATCAACGCCAATTAATATTGTGCCAATTAAATAATATTGTGCCAATTAAACCATGCCAATTGTGGAAGGTGCACAGTGCCGTAAGAGGAGGGGACGCCATATTATCCCTTGCCTCCAATGGCAATGTGTGTGAGTGTCTGTGTTTATCTGTTTGCCTGGGTACAGCATACACAAAATTAGCACGGGACAATTCTTTTGCCTCACCACTCCAACTCGGAGAGAAGCATGGAGTGAAGCTTTACCTACTAAAGCAGTTGTTCTTAACCTTTTCTTTACTCGGGATGCCTTGTAAATATAATTTGTTGCTGGGGACCTCTAAGAAAATATTTGAATATTTAAATTTAGATTTAAATATTCAGATATTTGTTTAAAGTTGCTCATTAGTTGCTCTCCCTTATCCCTTGTTCTTCCAGTAAGCAATGTGAAGAAAAGGAGGCTTGTTAATAGTCTGTGGAGTCGCACGCTGAGATCCATCAAGTGCCAGGAGAGTAGAATAAATCGGAATTTCCTAGAGGAAGGTTATGAATGAGAGGCAGGTCTAAAGAATAATTTCTTTTACCCTTTCTCCCAAAGCAGTGCTTGGAAAGTGATGGTCTTAGTGCTGCTTTGGGGAAGTGCAAAAGAAATGCTATTTCCTTCTGAAGGAGCACCAAGAGAGTAGAGAATTACCTACCCTCTCCCTACTCCTTTGATGCTTATTTGAGGAAATGGCATTTCTTTTGTCCTTTCCCCTGAAACAGTACCTGGAAAGTAAGGGTCTCGGTGCTGCTTTGTGGTAAATGGTGAATTCTGAAATTAATGGCAACCCAATGCAGACCCCTCCGTGAAGGTTCTCCATGGGCCCAAGGTTAAGAACCACAGTGCTAAAGGAATAATTTTTACCTGCTTATCAGAACAAATAAGTCCAACCATATCTGGAGGGCCAAAGGTTGCCCGTCTGTGCCCTGTTTTGAAGAACTCCCCAATCCAAGCCTAGTTTAAAGACAAAGGTGGGAGAGTCCAGCTGTCCAGCAGCCTGGAAGCTGAGCATCAACAGTTAGCTGCTGGACAGCTGTCAGAACAGCAGGCACATGGGTCAGCCAGTCACTCACCTTCCTTCCTATAGAGAGATTTGTTGTCTTTCTATTTAATTAGTGTAATGACTTCGTCTCTAAACTTAAGCCATTTCTGCACTAGACTGTTATAGCGCTACGATTCCACTTTCAACATCCTATGGAATCCTGTGGTTTGCAGTTTCGGAGGGGCTCATCGGCCATGTTGAAAGTGGAATCGTAGTGCTCTAACAATCTAGTGCGGAAATGGCCTTAGTCTATGCAAATTGTACACAAACATAAAATTACCTTGGAGGGAATAACGTTTCTTCTTTTTATGGCAATATGTAACTGTGCTTTTTGCCATCCTGTCTGAAAGCGGATGATGCCACTAAGTTGAGTAAACCTGTCGGAGTCTGGCCACTATGTGGAACAGAGACTTCACTGGGACTTCATACATATTAACCTAAACTTCATAATGGAAGAAAAGAGGATATAAATGTAATAAATACTAGAAAGGAAAGCACCAGCAGGTGTCTTCATAGGTAGAGGAGAACATGTGCTCTGAATGCAGAATGTAGTTCTGGGTATAAGAATAATTGGTATACATTATAGCAGAGTAGATGGTGTGTTAGCACTGTGAGCTTATGGCTATAAAACTTAGTGGGGGGACTTCTCTGGATTCACGCATGAAGGTAGAAAGTAGAACTTGTATTTGTTATTTTAGGAAATCCACTCAAACAAAAGATCCTAAAGCTGGTTTCCGTGGGTGCAAGTCTTCTTAGACAGTCATTAGCAAGACCTCATGTGCTAGCAGCTTCTCTCTAGCTAGGAGAAGAAGCAGTAACTGTAGGAAGTGACTTCGGAGAAAAGAAGGAAGAAGAAAAGTCTAAGCATAGTAATGTATACATAACATGTAGAAAAGATAGGAGAAGAAAGCACCACAGGCTATCAGCTTGTTCCCCTACCTCCCTGATTCAGATTACTTGCTCTAGCACTGTTGTTTTAATTTCCAACAACATTAGCTCACAAAATCTTCCAAACTTCAGAAAACTGGACTCAGCCATTACTGTGGTCACTGATGAGCAGCAGGGACAAAAAGGATAGGAATTTTTTTACTTCCTCTCTCCTTGGGATCATCTAAGGAAACCAAACAGTGAGAGGTTCCGGAAAGATTAAAGAAGCACCGAGCATAGTTAAATTATGCTCTTCATTTCCACAGGATGCCAACTCGGATGCCTTTAAAGGGGATTAGAGAGAATCATGGCGGATAAGGCTATCAATGGCCATGAAGCAGGATGGCTATATCTTAAGAGGCAGGATGCCTCTTCGTACCAAAATTGCTGGGCGCATGTGATGCTGTGCTTGTGTAAATGTCCTCTTTCTGTTTTTCCTCTGGTTAGCCAGAATGGGAAGACAGTGCAAGGCTAACAGAGTCACTTCTTAAGCCCTGATAGACTGTTGCTCTTACTTAATAGAAAGCTCCCTGTGATTTGATATATAGAAACGCATCAGATAGAATAAGCCACCCCATCAGAGGAGAGGCAGGGAATAAGGCTCAAGATATGATCAGGTCCACATCCGAAGAAATTCTGGGTAAGCCCCAGGAACTCATCACATCACATCACTAACCCTCAGCTAAACAGGTAAGATTGAAAGAAAGAATTTGGAGTGGTGATAAAAGAAGCAAAGAAATGGTAACAGGCCAAACTAAATGAATTGTTGTTCCTGCAGTTAGAAATAGATGGTGTGATGTGTGTGTACACAGAATGCACAGGGGCCTGCACTAGGTGGCCGTAACAAAAAGTCCCAAAAGCCTCTGCCTCTCATCTGGCTAGCATACTCATGTTATTTCTGAATTGCCTTAAAAGTTTGTCCATAATACAGAGAGAAAATAGTATACAGTAAGAACAATCCTGGCTGTCTCTCCAGTATCCTCTGCCAGGTTCCTTCTTCAGGGGGTGTTGGGAAAATGGAGGCCATGAAAGGAAAGAGAGAAACCAGATGTATGTCAGCCAGTGCTTTGGAAATGTTCTGTTTTGGATCCCAGCTCCTCAAATTTGCTAGTGTCTATTCTGGATAGAGGACTCTGGGAATTAGAATCCAAAAATTAATAATGTTTACAAGTTTGTGATTTCAGCTGCTGGGTCTGATCTGAAGAACTGCACATGTGAGCGGGATGGGGGTACCATTATTTCCTGGAAGGGCTCCCATGCATTTGGTTGACCTTGCTCTGAACTTTCCCTCTCTCACATAGCTGGTCTGCTCATCCCCTTACTGTCTACAGGTCCAGTCCTTACACCTTTGGCAGCAGCACCATAGCTGCCCCCCTCCTGCAATTTTGTCACCAAAGGTAAAGGCAGTGGCGGAGCTTGGAGTGTGTGGAGGGGTGGTGGGAGGGGGTGGGGCTATGGCATGGGGTGTGTGGCCATGGTGTGTGAGGGCCTGGCCAGGGTGTGTGGGGGCGTGGCTATGGGTTTGGCCACCCCAAAACATTGCTGCCTGGGGCAAACTGCCCCCATCCCTGCCCATCCCTATGCAACTGAGTAAAGGCCAACTTATCATCCCATCTCTCCGCTTCATGCAGTGAAGCCAAACAGTTTGATGCAGGGACATTACTTCAATGCTGGCAATGGGGCAGGGTCCCCCCACAGTCAAAGGCAGGAGACTAATTTGGCGGAGCAGGACGGACTGTGTGATGCCCGCTGCTCTGCCTTGCAACAGAAGGGGTGAATGGGGATCAGGAAGAACAACTGGCATGAATTTAGTGAAGGAAGATTCTCTGAAAGAATTCAAGAATCAATAGAACCAAGTTATAGTGTTTCCAAAGAGAATCGGGGGGAAATTTGCAACGATTGGTTAAAAAGAAAGATTATGGTAAAATTAATGCTTTACTTTCCACTTTTTATAAGATCTTCAATATCCTTAAATTAGTTATGTACAAATGGTATAAATTATATTACAGTATTAACTTTATATAATGTTAATAATACAGAAGAGGTATAATAACTTTTGCTTATAACTTTTTTCTGTGTGATCAGAAACTAAATGAGCAATTGTATTTCTTGCCTTTCTATAGTCTTGTCTTTTCCATATGCTTGTTGTGTGTAGGTATGTTTGTGTAGTTATAGTTCAGGTTTGTTTAGTTCTCTGTTACTATTAGTAAGTCTTCTTTTTTCCCCCTTTCTTTTATTTTTGTATGTAGTTTTATAATAATTCTGAAATAGTTATAATTTTTCTTTAAAAAAAGGAAGAATGATTGACAAGCTGCCACTTTTGCTTCCTTAGTATTTGCTTCCCAGCACTTGCTTCCTGAGATGTTAAACCAGGGCTAGCTTTGCTAATTCTCCTTGCAGTCCAAGACTGGGGGTACCCAAGTCCAGGTTGATGCAAGCAGAAATGGGTGTCTTCTACTGCCTGTGACATTCCTCTGTTAGATCATACAGCAAGCAGTGCATTCCAGGGAAGCACCCACACTTGGAATATGTGCTTTACTCCGACTGTGGACTTGGCAGTTCTGACAGCCAACCTGCATGCTTGTCCATCTCTCCCGTCCCTCCCTCTGGAGGGGAGCCTGGGATATGTGCCTGACCCAGCATGCCAGCCGGCAGTGATGAAATTGTGTCCTCATAAACATATGGCTAAGCAAGCTGTCGCAGCTTGGGTTGGCTATTCCCAGGCTGCAGGGGAATGTGGTAGGAGAGGACGTTGGTGGGGAGGGAGTGAATTCTCTTTCCACTCTGCCTGGCAAGGCTACATTTTTTCACAGCCCACTGATGCTACTGCAGTGGCAGCTGGTGGCTCCCTTGTCAATGGGGAGTAATTCCGCTCTGGGATCTAGTCCAAAGATTAAGGCGCTCTCCAAGGGATGGACCTATTTTGGGAATAGTGTTTGGTGGCACATGAATAACTCCTTTAAATTTCAGATTAAACCCCAAGGGGATTCACTGCCCCACAGAAGAGAAACCACCAGCCACCGGTGCTCTGCATGCCCCACTTTTGGGCTTTCCCATAGGGGGTTTCAGTTGGATGCTGCAGTCTCAGAATGCTGGACTAGAAAGGTCTTTGGATTGTCCTTGAAAAGCTCTTCTTATGCCCACATAACATCAAATAGCTTGCCTCTCCTCTACTGAGATCCATTTGGAAAACAAAGCAAGATACTAGCCGTCTTGACCATGGACAGGACAACCTTTATGCAATTTTGTAAAGATAAGCAATAAGAGGTTTGAGTGTTCTTGAGCTACTCCTCTGAAAAGCTTGTGATCCCTATGTCATGTCTCTGTATCCTGGACAACAGTACGGGTGAAAGGGAGCTAGGAGTCTTAGTACACCACTAGCTGAACACGAGCCAGCAGTGTGATGCGGCAGTCAAGAAAGCCAATGTGATTCTTGGTTGCATCAATGGTGTCCAGATCAAGGGAAGTAATAGTACCACTCTATTCTGCTTTGGTTAGACTTCGTTGGGAATACTGTGTCCAGTTCTGGGCACCTCATATCAAGAAGAATATTGACAATCTGGAATGTGTCCAGAGGAGGGTGATCAAAATGGTGAAGGGTCTGAAAGCTATACCTTATGAAGAGTGTCTTAGGAAGCTGGGTATGTTTAGTTTGCAGAAGAGAAGGTTAAGAGGGGACATGATAGCCATGTTTAAATATTTGAAAGGATGCCATATCAGTGAGGGAACAGGGTTGTTTTCCACTGCTCCAGAGACTAGGACAAAGAGCAATGGATTCAAACTACAGGAAAAGAGATTCCTCCTGATCCTCAGGAAGAACTTCTTGACAGTCAGAACTATCTGGCAGTGGAATATGCTGCCTTGGAGTGTGGTAGAGTCTCCTTGTTTGAAGGTTTTTAAGCAGAGGCTGGATGGCCATCTGTTGGCAGTGCTTTGATGTGTGTTCCTGCATGGCAGAACGGAGTTGGACTGGGTGGTCCCTGGGGTCTCTTCCAACTCTATGATTTTATGTGTTGTTATTTCCAACTTATGGAGACCCTAAGATGAACCTATCACAGGGTTTTCTGGGTATGAGTGTGTGTGGCACACTCAAAATCACCCAGTGGTTTCCATGGCTGAGTGGGGAATCAGACTCTGGTCTCCAGAGCTGTGGTCCAATGCTCGAACCACTATATTACTCTGGCTGTCCTGCTACTGCCCTTCCATTTTCACATGCTCTCCAATTTTCTCATGCTACAGCCTCTTTCCTTGGCTGCCTCAGATAGCATGCCTGGATAGATTGCAGCAAGTGCTTTCCTTCCATGTACAGCAAGTGAATGAAGAAAATGTTGCATTTTGGCACAAATGATGGACCTTTGATCTCAGCCATTGCAGCTCATGTTATGTTCTGATGTCATCAGTCCTTTCCCTTGGCCTTTCTGCAGTGAATTGAGGAGGCCAGGTCAAGTAAGGATAACCTGGATTGGAAATAATTACGGCTAAACCAAAGTTGGGGTGTTTTTCAGGGATGCTTTTGACAGTAGCAAAAAAAATAAAAAAAAATTAAAAATGCTTTCTTTGACTGGTTGTTGAAGATCACAATCAAAGTTCAAAGAAATGTTTTTGACTGTGTGGGGTCACCACTGTGACCATTCCAGAAAATATCGCTGTCGGTCTCAATTGACTTTGCTTGCCCTCTGCTTTGTTTGTGATGTTGTCTGATTGGCTGCATAACATTGTGATGTTGTCATGCTCATTGCATTGGCTGGATCATTCTAGGAGGCAGAGAGATGCTTTAACCAGAGGAGGTGGGGTGGGGAATGATGCTTGAGCTGCAGGAGAAACATTTGATACAGCTGTCATGTTTAATCAGGCCTGCAACATGTGAGCAACTTGGCCTACCTAATCTGTGACTTAGACTGAAGGCTGTTATGCTCTACTTCACTCTTAAAAGTCCTCGTTAGACTTTCATGCCATCCTATGAAATAAAAAGCCTTAATGCAAGGGTGTGAAACCTCAAACCCTGGAGATGGATCTAGCTCTCTCAGGCTAGATGAATTTCATCCAAGACTATTAAAAGAACATGTAGAAATAATCTCAGAGACTCTGTGAATTATGTTTGAGGTTTTTTTTTTTGAGGAACAGGAGGGGTTCCGCAGATTTAAAGAGGAAAAAGTCATCACAGGATTCTGTCCTCAGACTGGTTTGTTCAACATCTCTATTAACAACTTGGATGAAGGAATAGAGGGCATACTTATCAAATTTACAGATGACACCAAATTAGGAGGGGTAGCTAATACCCCAGAGGACAGGATCAAGATTCAAGATTCAGCAGATTGGAAAATTGGACCCCAACTGGCCCATAGATCTACTGTTGTTTTTGTGAGCCTTCAAGTAATATCTGACTTACAGCAACCCTAAGATGAACCTATCGTGGCGTTTTCTTGGCAAGATTTATTCAGAGTAGGTTTGCCATTGATTTCCTCTGCGGCTGAGATTATGTGATTTGCCCAAGGTCACCCAGTGGGTTTCCATGGCTGAACAAGGATTTGAACCTTGGTCTCTCAGAGTCTGAGGCCGTTTCTGCACTACCCTGTTATAGTGCTGTTATTCTGCTTTCGATATTCTGTGGAATTCTGCGCTTTGTAGTTCCATGAGGCCAAAGAGCTCTCTGGCTGAGAATTCTAAAGGCCCCTTCCAAAACTGCAAAGCCCAGGATTCCATAGGATGTTGAAAGTGGAATAATAGCACTATAACAGTCTAGTGTGGAAACGGCCCTTGTCCAGCACTCAGTCCACTACACCATAGTGGTTCTTGGCCCATAATCAATGTTGGGGTAGGCTCAATTGTTTTGGGCTGGACCCACAAGAGTACTCAGGCCCAGTGGCCCCGTTGGTTTCTCATCCTTTGAATCCAAGGCACTGCTGGATTCTGGAGTGATGACAACAGCTCAAGAAGTAATCCAGACCAGTTGGCCCTCTGAGCCTCAGAGCCTTGCCATGAAAAAGGGAGTATTGATGACCTGTCTCTTTGCATTATTGGTGAGAGCTGATGACATATGCAATTGAAAGGGCTTATACAATTGAAAGAACAATATAAATTATTAATTGTTATTGTTGTTTTCTTCCTTTCTTGGGACATACCAGCTATTGATCAAAAGAAAGCAAAAAGAAATGTCTCCATGTATAATGATATTTGGTTTCTCTCTCTTCCCTTATCGTGGAGGGCCAGAGTCATCAAAGATCCTCCTACATAGTTTGGTGAAGTATTTAAGACCAGAGAGCACCACCGCACTTCTCTGAGCTGAATAACAACAACAAGAACAACAACAATGTTTCTTTATAATGCCCTTTACACCAGGGGTGTCAAACTCAATTTCATCTTGGGCTGCATCAGTATTATGGTTGCCCTCAAAGGGCTGGTTGTATCTATAAGGCTATATAAATATAACGTAAGAAACACACACACACACACGTTTCTTTCTGCCCCCCAGCGCCTCTCTGTGCCTCTTTCTGCTCCCCCTCCCCTGTGGGTCTTTCTACCCCCTGCCCCTCTCTCTACCTTGTAAGCCCGATCCCCACGTTGTAGGCCCCCAGCTGCTGGTATTCTGAAGACGGACCAGCAGCCAGCACTCATGATCTACTTCTACTTCTGACTGCTCCTCTGTCCAGCTCTCATGAGCCTCATGGAGCATTGCCGTGGTAACCCACAGCAATGCTCTGATGGTGAGACTTGGATAGAGGAGCAGTCAGAAGTAGAGGTAGATTGTGAGTGCTGGCTGCTGGGCCTCTCTTCAGAATACTGGCAGCCGGGGGCTGCAATGGGGGGATTGGGCTCGCCAGGCGGGGGGAGTGCTGCAGCTGCAGGAAAGGTGCGAGGGCCACATGAAATGGCCTGGCAAACTGGATCTGCCCCACAGATCTTGCATTTTGACACATGTGCTTTACACTAAAGGGCAGAACATCAACATACACAATCAGAGCCAAAGACAACAAAACAGAACACCACAACAATACATGGAATAAAATCCCCAACACTCCACCAGTCGCTACCCATCTCAGCACCTTAAACACAACTCAGTGGCTTAAGATGGTGAGTCAAAGAGGAAGCTCTTCAATCATTTACAAAAATGGGTGAGATCCTTCTCCAACCAGAGGTCCAAAGGAAGACCATCGCACAAATGTGGAGCCAGATCTTAAAAGGCTTGCAGCTTTGACAGAGCTGTATGTGTTGGTGGAACAGACAATAATCCTTTGCTTGTAGATCTCAAATTCCTGGATGGAACATACCATGCAAGCTGAGCTGCGACGTACTGAAGGAGGTTAAAATGCAAAGCTTTAAATATCAGAAACAAAAGTCTGAAACAGGTCCTGACTCAAACTGGTAGCCAGTGAAAGGATCTATGGGGAGAAGAAACAGGTGAATATTTTGGCAGATTTAAAACAACCTGGACAGCATTGTTCTGAATTAAAACCAGAGGAAGAAGGGAGCAGGAAGGCAAACCTGGCAGTAGAACCAAGGCCTGCACAAGCAGATGAGCAGTCTCTACGGTCACGAACCTCCGGATCCTGTGTATGTTCAAAAGATGGAAATTACATATCACTGCTGTGGCCCCAATAAAGGGATGTAGAGATGGTGGTCATCAAGCAGGACTCCAAGGTTTCTTGCAACTGAGATGGGAGCCACTGTGCAACCCTGTAAATCCAGTGGGGGACATGAGAGAGAGACACACTAGAGCTCTCTTTCAGAGAATTCTACGTCCATCACCAAACTCTGGATTCCTAGATTCTGTAGGGTGGAGCCAGGCCAATTAAAGGAGCATCAACTTGTGTAGTATAGGTACACATACTAATGTAGTATAGATATGTCAAGTGTATTGGTGAGAATAGGAGGGGCTGTGAGCCACATTCTGGATTTCCCAAGCATCAGAGGGACAGACTTTTCCTCCCATTGGAAATAAAGAACAAATATAGAGATAGACATTTACAGGAAACATAGAACATAAGAATATATGAGTGTATGTCAATTATATATTAGAACAGTGGTTCTCAACCTGTGGGTCCCCAGATGTTCGTGGACTTCAGCTCCCAGAAGCCCTGAGCATTGACCGTAGTGGCTGGGGCTTCTGGGAGCTGAAGTCCACAAACATCTGGGGACCCACAGGTTGAGAACCACTGTATTAGAAAATGATAAATTGATGACAAGACACTGTCATTTTTTTCTTAACTTCCCAGTGACCTACTAAAAGAGAATGACAGCTGGTTCCTATTATATGAGAAAATGAACTACGTCTCACCAGAAATTCAGCTTAATGAAACTTACCTTATCAATCCTTAAGAGATGACTGTGGTTTCTTTTCCTGGCTGAGGCTCTCAGTGCCTGGTTGGACAGATGCCACTGCAACTCTCAGATGATTCTCCAGGGTGATGTCAGTGATTCTTGAACAGAGGGGACCCTTTGCAACACTCACAGCAATATGTGGTTCCAAAAAGAGAGATGATTTCTCTGTGTGTATATACCGCCGTTACAGGTATTCACTGTCACCTGTATGCAATGTGTAGAATTCAAATTCTTCAGGGCCCTTGGTGACTGGTCTAAAATGATGGCTCAGTTCTTGTTTAATGTGACCAGTATGTCAACATTTGGAATGGGAGGGGGATCAATTTATAAATAAATGTGAGTCCCATTTACTCCGGAGCCACTGCAAACACCAGGATTCCATAGGATGTTGAAAGTGGAATAATAGCACTATAACAGTCTAGTGCGGAAATGGCCCAAGTCTACTGTGAAGCAAGAAGAGCCTCAGTACCTGGAAGCTTGGAGTGTCAACTAAAAAAACAACATCCAGCTTCAGTCTTCTTCAATATACCGGAAAAGTCATTGTACTCCTATTTATGGCATAAGAATTATTTTCACATTCATGTGCCTGCCTTTATATTGGCATATTTTACACAAATCAGTGGCAGAGCGTAAGAGGCCACCCTATCATTAACTCATTCTCTTCACGCATTCAATGAACATACATGGAGAAGTCAGAATGGAGTCTATGAGCTATGTGTCTCTCCAGAAGGGTGGTACTGAATGGCCCTTGTAGTTTCTTTGAACTCTATGATATTTGCACATGCTGCTGACAGCATGGCATGGCCATTTCCGCACTACACTCTTATAGCGTGATTATTCCACTTTCAACGTCCTATGGGATCCTGGGGTTTGCAGTTTCGGGAGGGGCCACCTGGCCCCTCCCGAAACTGCAAACCCCAGGATTCCATAGGACGTTGAAAGTGGAATAATCATGCTATAAGAGTGTAGTGCGGAAATGGGGATAGTATCCTTGCACATGTAGTTCTGCATGCATAGGCAGTAGGGAGCACTGTGTGCAATCAGGATTCTTGACCACAGGGACAGTAACTGTACTGGCTGGGAAATTCTAGGAGCTGCCGTGCAAGAAGGTAAATTTTCCAAGGCTGGGGAGGAGCTCTGCAAGCAAGATTAAGGCTGGTAGGGTCTAGATTTGTTGTTGTATGCCTTCAAGTCTTTACTGAATTATGGTAACCCTAAGGTGAACCTGTCATGGGGGTTTCTGAGGCTGAGTGTCTGTGACACACCCAAGGCCACCCAGTGGGTTTCCATGGCTAAGAGGAGAATCAGATTCTGGTTTCCAGATTCAAACTACCACACCATGCTGGCTCTCAGGACCTAGATTGACAGGGCCTAAATAAAGAGAAGGGATTGAAGCAAGGCTCAATCCAGAAGCAGAGTTCAGGGTCTCACGCAGGCATGGACAACTGTGGCAAGTCATTCAAATGGTATTGGACTACAACTCCCCTAATCTCTTACTACCATCTATGGTGGCCAGGACTGATGGGCGTTGTGAGCCAAAATACATCTGGAGAGCCATAACTGCCCACCCCTGGTCCAGTGCCGGAGGGGCCAGCAGAACAAGTGATAGATAGAGCAAGAATAAACCGTATCTAACATTGACATTATTCCAGCAACCTCCTCGGCTGTGACTTTTAGATTTCAAGAGTTTGGAAAGTAAACTTTTTTGGGCAAGTCCCAAATTCCCCAGCCAGCAAGGCCAGTGGCTAGATGCTCTGTCTCCCAAAGTGAGTTCCTGCAGTGGGGATATGATAGTGGACTTCAAGTTCCTTAGTAATACTGAATTGTAGAGTTGGAAAACAACACAAACACCACCTAGTTCAGTTCCTCTGCTGTGTTGGAATCCATCCTTTGTTGAAAGCAACGTGGATCTCCCAGTACAGAAGTCTGTTATATGCCTGTTTTAGATGTAGCTGGGTATGTATGTTTTGATAGCTGCAACATTTGGGCTCAGGGTGCTTGAGCATCCATCTGCAAGTACACAGGCCTTGTGCAGTTAAAAACACAGGAGCAGGGCCTATTTAAAAAAGAAAAAAAAAACAGTTAGCAACTGTTGGTGTTGATTATTTGCTGGCTTTCTGGCCCCACCCCTCCCACACAGCTCTTCATCGTGCTGTGTTATGACCTGAGATCATGGCGAAGGCTTTCATATTTCAAATGGAGATGATTGCAGTGAGTGGGTGGACAAGAATATGTGCTTGATTCAAGTGCACCCTTCTTAAAACCAGCAAAATCGACAATTTTATATCTCCATGCAGGTGTCCTATCTTTGAATCAAGCACATATTAAAGTGACTTTAAAAAATGATTTAATCTTTGCACTTTGCTGTCTTGATGAATAAACAGAAACAACAGAAGAGAAACTGATATTGAAGACAGTTGAGGCAGGTTAGGAGATGGAACTGTTTGGCCAGCTTATATTTTATACCTTTTCTAAGATATTAATTATGATGGGAGTTAGCAAGTACATTAGATTAGTAACTTTTATAAGCTGCTTTGAGTCCCAGGGACGGTGGAAAGTGGGAAACAACAATAGCAACAGTTTTTCTATCCCCATCACACCTTGGGAAACCTATTTTGTACTACAACTCCCAGAACCCTGCAGTCACCATGGTCATTGATCATGTGAACTGGAGCCTGTGGGAATTTATTCCTCACCAGTAATTCTTCCAAGATCTGTTCTTCATCTATTATATGAAAGTCAAAGTTTGTTTGTCTGTGTCAGGCGAAGACCTCATATCATTGGCTGTGTCAGGCGAAGACCTCATATGATTGGCTGCCTAAGAAGATTCTATGGAATCCTGGGTTTGCAGTTTAGGGAGGGGCCTTTAGAATTCTCAGCCAGATAACTCCTGGGCTTCAGTCAACTGTGTCTGTCTTGAATGGGCTGGTTGCTATAGAGATGCAGCCTAGCACCAAGGAGGAGGGCAGTGTATTCCCTGAGGAACCCAACCTCTGTATGTTAGTAACTCCAAATACAGATGGGATTGGGGAATATAGAGAAAAGTTACAAATACTGGACAAGACAGTTTGGGGAATTAGAGACACAGCGTCTCAAATCTTTCTTACAAGTATTACATATGAGAAAATAAAATCCTGGGCAACGCTGGGTATATACAGTAGTTACTGATATAGGTATAGTTTTGCACAATTTGTTCATTTTATTCTGGGGACACATTCCAGTAGAGATTCCTCTTCCTGATTCTCCTTCTTTCATCCTGTTTGCAAGAATCCAAATTGTGGTAGGCAAGGAGGTAGCTCCGGTCTTGTACAATTTATCTCCTGCCTTGTTGTGCTCCTGGTGCTATTAGTGAAACTAAAATGCTTGGGCTATAGACAGGCATCTCAGAGCATGCTGCCTTGAGGTGTCCTATTGTCTCTTCATGTTGTTCACCACAAGGTGATAATGACAAATCTCTCGCACCATATATTTTGTACAAACATATCACTGGGGATGGGGCAGCTCATATCTTTCCAAGACCAAATCTGGATTACTGGTTTCAGCCCAACATTTGAGAAACACATCAAAAACATAAAGAGAAGAGTGGGTGCAATGTGGAGGTGTGAGTGGGGAGCAAGGCTAAACCCCTCTCCTTGCCAGCTGTTTCCCTGTGAACTGGCCTCTTCCAGCCAATCTTCCTTGAGCCAGTATCCCTTGATGTGCTTGCTGCGAGCAGGAGAAAAGTGGCTGTGAGGGGTGTGTAGGTGAGCAGGGCTCAGGAGAGTTCAGCAGCTCTGGGATGAGCCAGTGATGTATTTAAGTCTTTTACTCCAAGTCTCAAGTCTCAAGTCCTTGCAAGATACTTTCAAGTCAATCATAGAATCATAGAATCATAGAAATGTAAAGTTGGAAGAGACCACAGGGGCCATCCAGTCCAACCCCCTGCCATGCAGGAACACCCTCAAAGCACTCCTGACAGATGGCCATCTAGCCTCTGCTTAAAAACCTCCAAGGAAGGAGACTCCACCACACTCCGAGGCAGCATGTTCCACTGCCAGACAGCCCTGACTGTCAGGAAGTTCTTCCTGAGGTTCAGGTGGAATATCCTTTCGTGCACCTTGAATCCATTGCTCCTTGTCCTGGTCTCTGGAGCAGCAGAAAACAAGCCCTCTCCCTCCTCTACATGGCATCCCTTCAAATATTTAAACTGGGCTATCATGTCCCCTCTTAACCTTCTTAACCTTTTCTTCTGCAGACTAAACATACCCAGCTCTTCATAGGACATGGCTTCCAGACCCTTCACCATTTTGGTCACCCTCCTCTGGACACGCTCCAGCTTGACCATCTCCTTCTTGAAATGAGGTGCCCAGAACTGGACACAATATTCATGATGAGATCTAACCAAAGCAGAGTAGAGTGGTACCAGTACCTCCCTTGATCTAGACACCATACTCCTATTGATGCAGCTGAGAATTGCATTGGCTTTCAAGTCACAAGTCAAGTCTGGGAGCCAACTTTATACCCCAACATGTATTCCAGAATTTCTGGACAGAGTCAAATAAAGTCAGTTTTAACAATTTAAGTAGAGTTGGTCCTCTACTTTTGTGATTTTGCCATCTGCAGCTTTGGAAGTGAGGAATAGGATCCTTCTTAGTTCCCATTTGCAAAGCTGGAGGCTTTTTCAGAAGTGAGGAATAGGGTCCTTTTTATTCCTCATTACTGAAGTTTCAAGAACTTTAGAAGAAGGATCCTTCCTCCTCAAGACCACTGCCTAACACATTTTCTGTTCCCCTCTGAGATACACACTTTGGGCATTAGTCTTGCCTTCTGCTCTTAGGTAAAGTTTTAGAAAGCTCCTTCTAAATGCAGCGGGGTCCAGCTGCTGAGCAGACTTCAACCCCACCTCAAGCCCATTGCCTAACCTGTTTGCTGTTCCCTCTGAGAAATGTGTCCACACTTTGGGCTTGAGACAGATCATCATGTGACCAGTAAGTTGTAAGGTTTCTGGATGAATGTGTTATGTTACTGCACCAAGGGCAGCAAGTCAGTCACTAAAAATATGAAAGTCTCAAGTCAAGTTGAGTCAATGTGTAATTTTTGCTGAGTCAAGTCCGAGTTGAGTCACTGAAGTGATTTAAGTCTGACTTGAGTCTGAGTTAATCAATTTGAGTATATATCATTGCCTCATCCCCAGTTTCTTATTTCCAGGTTGCATCTTCATCAACTAGGGTGCTCAGATGATGTCTGTTTGCTCTGGGATAGGAAAAAGGGAGCTGAGGAAAGTTATGGGAATAAGCAGGGAGCTTAAAGACCCTTTACACGGATCTATCCTCACATTCTTATCTCCAGATCACACTATTTTCTGCTGCTTGCCACCCTTGCCTAAAATTGTACCCCACTTGCTGAAAAGTTAATTGTAAGCTTCGTGGGGCCGGGAATTCCCTTTCACTCCCCCATGTGTGTACATACACACAAACAGACAGATATCACTAAGATTCATGTTCAGGATATTCTGGCCATTTCCGTGCTAGACTGTTACAGTGCTATTACTCTGCTTTCAACATCCTATGGAATCCCGGGGCCTGCAGTTTAGGGAGGGGTCTTAGTCTGCAAATTCCATAGGATGTTGAAAGTGGAATAATAGCATTATAACAGTCTAGTGTGGAAATGGCCTCCACCTAACACCCATATTCTATTTTAGTTTTCCAGTGGGCAGTACTCAGACATCTTTAGGCTGTTTTGTGGGTGATTGGATTGTCTCTCTATGCTTTTAAAAAAGAGTTGTTTTTTTTTATCATTCAGTAAACCCTGGGTTTCCAAACATGTGGCTTTCCTTGTTCTGTTTCCCCCTTTTGACTCCATTTCTGTTGGCATTCCTGACCCAAGTTCAAGGTTAGAGGGAGTGATGCTAGAAACCACATGGATGCAGAAGGAAAGAAATGTGACCGATTTCAGTTCTCTAGCCAAGTGACCTTGCCGAGCTCCAATGTGGCAATTGCATGAGAATTAAAACCCCATCCGTTAATGCTGCCAAATGGAAATACAGGGGATGGCCTGCATGATGGAACCCTACACAACCCAGTTGTGCTGGGCTTCTCAGTTTTCCTGCTTCTATCCCTGCTTGCAACTCCCAGTTTAATAAGCAGCTGTCATATCATTTCCTTCTAACAAGCTCCGTATTTGATTTCTGTCTTAATGAGAGTAGAGCTCTTTATGTGAATCTACAACCTCAAAACCTGTTTTTAGTGAGATATGCAAAGTCAAAGAAGTATAGAGAAGAATTCATCTGAGCACACACGGAGTATATTTCTAGCAGTAATAGCACTCAGTTACAAAAATCTCCCCAACCATTCATATAATCTGTTGTCCCTTTTGCTGAATGTATATCTCACCTTTCTCCCGTAACTGGGTCTTAGGCCATTTCCACACTAGACTGTTACAGTGCCATTATTCCACTTTCAACATCCTATGGAATCCTGGGATTTGCAGTTTAGGGAGAGGCCCTCCCTAAACTGCAAATCCCAGGATTCCATAGGATGTTGAAAATGGAATAATAGCACTATAACAGTCTAGTGTGGAAATGGCCTCAGGGTGGCTCACAAGAGAACTGAATAAAACAAGGAACAGTTGAAACACAAAATGCATTCAACCAGAAAAGATTAAGAACAAAAACATTAAAACACATCAGTGAAAGAAGACACAGCACATTTTATCCTAGCCAGGATATGTGTCTGTATATGTGTGTGTTTTGCTGATATACAAGTGACTACCCTGTTGGGAATGATGCCACTGAAGAGTTAAGGATTTCTGTGATACAATGACTGTGATCCTATATTGAGCAGATGGGGTGTAATTTTCTCCCTATGCAGTTCCATATCCACCACTCTGTATATCTGTTTTTGGATGGGATACAAGAGACTGTCCTCTTGCCCTTTGCATCCCATCCAAAATATCCCCCCCACAGCTGTCAGACTCTGGGAAGGGCTGCTGCTTACTGGTAGGGAGGGGAGAGAGCAAGGAGGCACGACGGACAGTGAAGGACTGGTTTATCCAGGCTTCATAGGGGAAGGAAAGGGAAGTACCCTCACAGATGGAGGGCACCCTCCTATTCCTTCTCCTCAGAGCTACGTTGAGCCTTTCCACACTACACTGTTATAGTGCTATTATTCCACTTTCAACATCCTATGGAATCCTGTGGTTTGCAGCTTAGGGAGGGACCTTTAGAATTCTCAGCCAGAGAGCTCTTTGGCCTCAGGAAACTACAAACCCCAGAATTCCACAGGATGTTGAAAGTGGAATAATAGTCCTATAATAGCATAGTATGGAAAGGTCCATTGGTTGAATTGTCTCCCTGGTCTCTCTTATCCTCACCAGGGAATACACTGCCCTCCTCCTTGCTGCTAGGCCACATCTCCATAGCAACCGGCCTATTCAAGACAGACACAGTTGACTGATGCCCAAGCAGCAACAGCAATAGTGACTTCTATGGTTTGAAATCATTGGGGGCTGAAGTTGTAGAAGCTGGTCAAATGGCTATGGAGTAACAGCTTGCAGAAAGAAACATGGGCATGTGCAAGTCACACTGTGTGCAGATATGTCACTAACAGGACCCTAGTTTTCTTGTGCTTCCAGATATTCCTCACATAATTACAGGAGGGGGGTCCCCTGCATCCACACCAGGAGCTAATGGTTTCCTATTCAGTTTCTAGGGAACTCCTAGCACTGTTTCATAGGGTTCATAGAATCATAAGATTCTGGCAGAGAGCAACACAGAGTGACTTAATGTATCAAAGGTTTATGCAAATTTGTGTCCTCTTTTGCCCTCTTGATTGATTGATTTGACTTGATTTATGTCCCACTTTTCCCCTAAAACTGACACTCAAGGCAGCTCATGACTGCATTAATTAAAAAGTAAATAAAAACACCCGCCATGCACACACAATTATAATGAAATAAAATGCAACTGGATTACCAGCAATTAAGAGCAAAGGCGTGCAAAAAGTCCAGCACCCACCCATTAAAAGCCTTGGCAATAGGTCTCTTTCTACCACTCAGTTGCTCTTTTTGGCAATATAATAGATGGCATAGCTTGGAAATGTGCCTTTTATCAAACTGCTCACAGAACTGACCATCCAGCATAGTCACCAACCATGTTGGGCTTGTGGATTTTGAGAGATGTACTCAAAAAAAGAGGAATTTTTCCGAGTTCTAAGTGGCCTCTTTATTTGTCACTGGGGCCATGCTTTCCATGGGCAGATTGATCTGTGGGACCAAGTGAGCTGTTCCCGGAATGGGCCAGCTTCTTCTTTTCCCAGTAGCCTCCTCCTGGCACAGAAGAAGAGGCAAGGATCAGCCTTCCTTCCACCCAGGCCAAAAGGGCTCCCTAAACCAGTGGTGGCTTGACGGAGGATTGTATAGAAGAAAACACAATGGCCTCAGTCACGACATGTTACCTAGGCCCTCTCCACACGGGGTTAATAAAACGGTGTAGAGCGACCTCAACCGAGGTCAGCCACACTGTGGCGTGCGCAGGGTCGCTTTTAATTTTGAGGTTCTATACCTCAAACTGCCCTGAAGCGGCCGGAAGTGGTGCCGCCACGTGTTTTTTAAAAACCACTTTCCAAGTGGTTTTTATTAAACACAAGCGTGCAGCCCCGTACCACCCCGTTGCAGCGCCCCGGTGTAGATTTGCAGGCGCGCGAAAGTGCATGCCTGCAGATCTGCCAGGGGGTGGGCTTCCGGCTGGCGAGCTTCTCTGGTTGGTGGAGAGCCTCCGCCAGCTGTAAGCCGCCATTTTGGACGCTGCCAGACGCCGCTGGACGCAGCAGGAGTGTGGAGCGGCGAACGCGTGCTGCTCCTCGTGGCGACGGACTTACCTGGCTTCAGGTAAGTTCTGTTTCTGCGTGCTTTGCCCCGTTTCTCCCTCCGTGTGTGGAAAGGGCCTTAGTTCCAACTACAGTAGTCACTACCGAATCAGTTGTTGAATGAGTCAATACATACAGATCTCTCAGGCTATTTCCACACCTTACCATTTTCCATCATCGCGATCCTGGCAGTTCCACTGCTCGGGTGGAAGCACGGCCCAATTGCTCCCCTCTGTACCCATCTGGCTGCCTGTGGAAGGGTGGCACAAGGGACACGCTCCTTCCTTCCACGGTGCAGCCGGCCACTTTCTGAGCTGCACTGGGCTTCCGCCCTTTCTGCAAGGCCGCCGGCGATGGGAGCGTTGTGAGATCAGGGGCCATTACTAGATTTTTTCTGGTAATGGAATAGCCTGTGATTGCCATGGCTGGCTATACGTGGGCAGAGGGACCGAGATGGTGTGTGAAAGCACAACCTGCAGACCAGCAGCAACGCGTCCCCATTCTAGGATAGTGCTGTTGTGCAGAAATGGCCTCACTGATTCTGTGGGTATACTCTAACATTCAGAACAATGTGTACTGGTTTGGATCTGTTTGCAAAAACCAGGGTGCACAGCTGTTCATAACAGAGGCGCATTTAGGCTACTGTTTTTTAGCCTCTGAGGACGGCAAAGGTGTCAAGAATCAGGCACGTTTCTATCAAAACAAGTCCCTCCTCCTCACCCTCATAGCCCCACCCAGGATTCTGTGTCTTGATCACATTACAGAGTTGGAAGAATGTTTGGAATGGCTTTCCTCAAGCAATCTGCAGACATCTGTTGCATCTTTGCTGCCGAGGTTCTCTACTCTTTTTGAAGAGAGTGGCCAGCTCTTGGGATAATCCTTTAATTGGGGATTACGGCAGTTCAAATGGGCCAGCTTAATGTCTCTTGAGACCAACCCATTTTGTTAGATCTTGAGAGTTAATCATCACCAGGGACACAGTGACCTGATCTGATCAGGGCAAGAAGGTTTAGGAAACAGCCTTTCCTCCCTAGATGTGACCTAGGCCAAGCAAACCAGATCTTTGATTTTGCATAAAGTTAAAAGGATTATCTCCTGAACTGGTTTGCTTTCCAAAGGGCAATGGATGTTGTTGTCCAATCCAAAGCTTGGGGAAACCTCCCCCACACACTTTTTGGATTCCAGTTTTCCAAATTCCCCCAGCCAGCATATCTACTGGTAATGCTGGCTGGAGGATTCTGGGAGCTGGATTCCAAATTTTTTTTTTCCAAGCTCTTGAGTCCAACACTTAGGGAGGCTGCCCGTATGGAGACAGCTGCCTTGAGAATTTAGGCAAGACAGAATGTGCACCATTATTCTTTTTCAAGCTGAAGTTGCGGGGAATTCAGTGGCATCTTAGAGAACGAATTTCTCTGGTCTTAGTGACCAGAAGAATGTAAAAAGTGGAAGAACATAAAAAGTGTCCTGCTGGGTCACACTTGTGGTCTACCTTTGTCTAGCATGCTGCTTCTCACAGAAGCCAAGCAAATGCCTCAGCAAAGACCACACTTTGATACTCAGATGGACAGCCTCTGAACTTGGAGGTTTTATCTACTGGTGGCTAGCGGTAAATCTGTGGATTTCCTCTTAAAAGTGATTTAACTGGATCAGAGCTTGGAAAAGGTACTTTTGAGGGACTACAACTCATACAAATCCCTAGCCAGCTATGCTATGCTGGCTCAAGGATTTTGGGAGCTATAGTCACTCCAAAGTGCCTTTTCTAGACTCTGCATTGGTATATGTTGAATGAAAAATCCCATCCTTCCCTCTATGTGTGGTGAACTTTATTCTGAAGAATGGGTGGATCTCAGGATGTTAGAAAAAAAGAATCAAAGTAGATTCCAGGAGCCTGAAGTCTGCCCACTGAGCCAGATGGACCACCCCCCTTGGCCCAGAATGGCAAGGATTAAAAGGCACTTTGCAGAAAGGGAGGTGTTAGCACCCTCAGTCTATTTTCAGGATGATAAAGTGATACTTGCCATCTTGATTTCCTCCTGTGATGTGTTTTCAAACGAATAAGCCAGGCAGGAGCTGAGGAAACAGCTGCTGAGCCGATGTGAGGGTGGCAGAAGAATGTGTTCCCCTTTGGGATCAGATCACGTGTCAATTCTCCCTTCCTACAAAGTCCACGGGGTCAGCTCCTCTTTGTCTTGTTGGAAGAACTGGATGTTTCTAGGTGGCCTGACTAGGGATAGAGAGTGGAGGTTTGGGCAGGTCCCAGGCCCTGCAAAAATAGGCATCTGAGCCTGGAGGGTGGGTGGGAAATATATAATTCTCACCCCTTTTTAGATATCCTTCCTGTATGTAGGTCTCCTTCTATCTCATTTTGTCATCAAAACCTCTCAGTGAAGTAGTGATGGCTGAGGCCATTTCCGCATTAGACTGTTAGAATCATAGAAATGTAGAGTTGGAAGAGACCACACGGGCCATCCAGTCCAACCCCCTGCCATGCAGGAACACCCTCAAAGCACTCTCGACAGATGGCCATCCAGCCTCTGCTTAAAAACCTCCAAGGAAAGAGACTCCACTACACTCCAAGGCAGCAGATTCCACTACCGGACAGCCCTGACTGTCAGGAAGTTCTTCCTGAGGTTCAGGTGGAATCTCCTTTCCTGCAGCTTGAATCCATTGCTCCTTGTCCTGGTCTCTGGAGCAGCAGAAAACAAGCCCTCTCCTTCCTCTACATGGCATCCCTTCAAATATTTAAACATGGCTATCATGTTGTAGCGCTATTATTCCCCTTGTAGCATCCTATGGAATCCTGGGGTTTGCAGTTTCGGGAGGGGCCGTCTGGAGGATGTTGCAAGGGGAATAATAGTGCTATAACAGTCTAGTGCAGAAAAATAATAAGAAGGGCAACTGACCTACAGTTACCCACTACCAGAAGTGTATCTAGGGTGGGGCCAGTAGGGCATGTGTCTCAGGAGCCAATGCCAGAGGGGCACAAAAATGTGCATATACGGGTGGGAGTAAGGTAGGAGTAAGAAGGTAGGGGCACAGTTTCCATACTTGCCCTAGACACTGTTTACATACTAGATACGTCACTGCCCACTACCATGACTAAATGGGAATCTGAGCTCAGACTTCTTTAGCCCTAATTCAACATTCTTCCCAATTCTTCCTACACACTAGCTTCCTGGTTGCTTGCTTGTCCCTTGGCTTGGAGAAGAGCGCTGTTGATCTTGAAAACTTGCTTACTTTTTTAAATTTGGTTTTGGTGTGTATATACGTGTGTGTGTGTGTTGCTTTTTCACTTGGTCCCCATAAAAGTATTATTTTACTTCCCTGAATAGATTTATTTTTCTAAAAGTTAACTTGGCTACTTGTCCTCTTTGATACTGAGAGTCTTATACTGAAGGCTCTAATTCTAAATACTCCTCTCTAAACTTTTAATGGACAGCCAGCCTAATGGAGTGGTTTGAATGTTGGACTACCGCCCTGGATATCAGGGTTTGATTCCCCACTTGGGTGTGGAAAGGCACTGGGTGTCCTTGGGCGCATCACACACTCTCAGCCCCAGAAAATTTCATCATAGATTTGCCTTAACGTTGCCATAAACTGGAAATGACCCGAAGGCACGCAACAACAAGAACAATAATGTGATGTAATCTATGTAGTAACACAAAAGTGTAACATGTATTACTAGAGATCTACCAGACTGATTTAGCCCATTTCTAAAAAACTAAATCTTGATCAGTGTGGATGTGCAGAAAAAATTGAAACTAAAGCCATTTCCGCACTAGACTGTTATAGCGCTATTATTCCACCTGCAACATCCTATGGAATCCTGAGGTTTGCAGTTTAAGGAGAAGCCTCAAAGGGGCCTAAACTGCAAACCCCAGGATACCAGAGGATGTTGAAAGTGGAATAATACCACTGTAACAGTCTAGTGCGCAAATGGCCAAAGTAGCTGAAATGTATTTATAAATGAAGAAGTTATTCTATATAGTTATATATAATCTACGTTAGGAAAGCTGGAAGCCAATGCATATTCTTTTTCCTTATTGTTTTTTTATTATCTTTGCTTTTTCTTTATTATTTTTTCTTTCTTTTGCTCTTTATGTTTGTTGCTTATTTTTTCTTTATTTGTATGTAGTTTGGTTCCTTCTTGTATTTGAGAATGTTCAATAATAAAACGAAAAGCTGTCTTGGAGTGGCATTGCATGTGCGTGTTTTGCAGAGGTGGCCTTGTGTGTGTTTGAGTAACTGGGGAGGTATGTATGAGTATGTGGGTGGATGGGAGTGAAAGTGACGTGTGGAAGGGTCTGTGTGTGTGCCCAAGGTGAAGTGTCCACATTCATCCTGGCAGAATCCAGGGTATTAAAGGTTGCAGTGAGTCTGATCATAGAAATTGTAGAGCTGGAGGAGAGCGCAAGGACCATCGAATCCAACCCTATTCTGCCATGCAGGAACACACTGTCCAGCAGTGGAATATGCTGCCTCACAGTGTGGTTGAGTCTCCTTCTTTGGAGGTTTTTAAGCAGAGGCTGGATGGCCATCTGTTGGGAATGCTTTGATGGGTTATCCTGCATAGCATGGGGTTGGACTCTATGGCCCCTGGGGTCTCTTCCAACTCTGTGATTCTATGGTTCTAACACACCATGAAAGCACTCCCAACAGATGGCCAGCCAACCGCTGTTGAAAAACCTCCAAAGAAGGAGACCCCACCACACTCTAAGGCAGCATATTCCACTGTCAAACTGCTCTTACTGTCAGGAAGTTTTTCCTAATGGAGAATCTCTTTTCCTGAAGTTTGAAGCCATTGATCTATCTCCTAGTCTCTGGGGCAGCAGAAAATAGCTCCATCCTCCATATGACATCCCATCAAACATTTAAACATATCACGTTGCCTCTTAACCTTACTTGTGTGATCCCCGGGTGGGAGGGATTTGCATTTGTGATGCATTAGTGATGCAGCTGGCTTGTGAGATGGCCCATTGTTGAGTGTGGACTAGCCCCCAGGGTTGCATTGTTAGTCAGGGGATGTGCATAACAGTTGTGTGTGCATTTAAGTACTTGTTAGCAATCCATTGCATTCTTTCCTGGAGAGACCTCCTGAGTTTGGGTGGTGTTCATTGGCATATTTTTGAGCCCTGATCTTAGTGTTTTTCAGTACTGGTGGCCAACTTTTGTTTACTTTCCAGGTTTCTTTTTTCCTGTCAAAATTGTCCAGGTGTTTATGGATTTCAATGGCCTCTCTGTATAGTCTGACATATCCAAATGGTCCAGAATTTCTGTGCTTTCAAATACCATTCTGTGTCCAGGTTGGTTTATGACATGTTCTGCTAGTGCTGATTTTTCTGGGTGGATCAGTCTGCAGTGTCTTTCCTGTTCTTTGATTCATGTTTGGATGCTGGGTTTTGTAGTCCCTATGTAGACCTGCCCACAGCTGCAAGGTATGCGGTAAACCCCAGCAGAAGTTAGAGGATCCCTCTTGTCCTTTGCTGAACATAGCATTTGTTGAATTTTCGTGGTTGGTCTGTAGATGGTTTGGAGCTTATGTTTCTTCATCAGTTTCCCTATTGACTCCTTTGATGTACGGTAAAAACACATTCCCTTTGGTTGGCTGTTTATCCTCACCCCTGTGGTTTTTTCGGGTCTTGAGGCTCTTCTGATGGCCGAACTGGAGTAACTGTTGGCCTGTAGAGGCCAGTTTAGATGATTCAGAAGACAGCTCAACAATTCTCTGATCCTCTCTCCTTGCTTTCCAAAAGCCACAAAGTGGTGGTTTGGGAAGGGCTATCCCAGTGAGGTGATGAGCCATGGGCCTCGTGATGGAGGAGCTGTTGCAGAGTTCCCCAGATATCTGCCATTGCCTTCCAGTAAAAGCACCTTTGCCTATTCTGCTGGATTAATTTTACACTTCATTTCCCTCCTTTCACCTCCCTCATATCCACCAGGCTAACTGTGCTCATATTCAGACTGCTAGAGCATGTGTGGGCTTTGCACTAGTAACATTTAATATAAAGATTTCGTGTTTTTTTTTTAAAAAAAACCCAAGTTATTTTGCCATAGAAGGTTTTCACTGCCTCAAATGTCTTGAGATTTCCCTGACGCCTCATCCACACGTGTATGTATGTGAGGAAAGCAAATACATGTTCGGTTATTTAAACAAGGAATGATAGATTCAGAATACTTGAAGGGATCCAAAGAATACGTGGCCATTTCCGCACTATGCTTTTATAGTGCTGTTATTCCACTTTCAATAGCCTATGGCCTCCTGGGGTTTGCAGTTTAGGGAGCAGCCTTTAGAATTCTCAGCCAGAGAGCTCTTGGGCCTCAGGAAACAACAAAGCCCAGAATTCCAAAGGATGTTGAAAATGGAAGAATAGCACTATAACAGTGCAGCGCAGAAATGGCCTATGTTTTCTTACTCGGGCCATCTCCGCACTAGCCTGTTATAGCGCGACGATTCCACTTTCAACATCCTCTGGAATCCTGGGGTTTGCAGTTTCGGGAGGGGCCGGCCGGCCCCTTCCAAAACTGCAAACCCCAGGATTCCACAGGATGTTGAAAGTGGAATCGTCGCGCTATAACAGGCTAGTGCGGAGATGGCCTCAGTTGACCGTGATGGGCCTTTTATTGCCGAAATGAGAGCGTTCCGTCTGGCCACGGTGCTCTCCTGCAATATGCCAGCATGTTCACCAGAGGGCACTTCAGCCTCAAATTCTGCAATAGGAAGCATCTTTTTGTATCCTCTCTGGGTGATGGTTTTGTCCTGGAGGATCTCTTCCGTGCCCAATTGAGGACAACCAGCCAAGCCTGCTGCATTCATGCATTCAGAACGGCCAAGACGGTGATGCCACCACAAGGTGATTTTTTTTTTCTTTTTGCTTCTTTTAAAAAAGTCAGTGCAGTGTCATGATTAGAGTGCTGGACTAGGAATTTGGAGGTCTTGGTTCCAATCCCTGAGGAGCTGTGAAGCTTACATGGTTCTCTAGGTGTCCGCCACTGCTTTGCTAGGTTACCACTAGGCGAGAATATTTTGCATGACGTCAAAGATAGCCCCTGCCTTCCTTCGGTGCCTGCAAAACATAACCGCTCTCCTTGATGCCCCACTGACTTCAGAAGCAGAAGAGGGAGGGCTCCTGTGGTCAGTGCTTTTAAGAAAAACTTAGTTGTAGTTATTAGCCTTCCGCTAGTTAATTGCCATCATAGTTGCAACTTTCTTTTTTTTTTAAGAATAATTTTATCGTAATTCCAACATATAAAACATACATTCTTCACTGTACATTTACCGAACTGTTACAGTTTCCTCCCACTCCTCACCAGATTACATAAACTGTTATATCATTGTCATGTTATATTTATGTATCGCAGTAAGTCGATTACATTATCAAGATAGTTCCTGCATTTCACACCCAGTTTACATGTTCCATAATATTTCTCTGTTTATCTCCTTTTAATTATCCTGTGATCATGGTTAATGAATTATTACTTGACAAAACCCCCTTCGTATCTAATACACTTCGCCATTCTTTAAAGATATCATCATCTGATTTTCCTTTTCCTTTTAATCTCTGACCAACTATGTCTGCATTTTTCAACTAAAGTTGCCCACCATTTCTCTACTGTAGGTATCTGTTCAATTTTCCATAACCTTGCATATTCAATATGAGCTGTCGTAATCATGTAAAGTAAAATTCTCCAGTATTTTTTTGCAACAGATCCATCTAACAGATAAGTCATATTTAACAAATATAATTCAGGCATCTTATCAAGTTGGATTCTTAATATTTTACATATCACATTGTGAATGTCATTCCAGTATTTTTTTTGCCTTGGTACATGACCACCTCATATGATAAAGTGTATCAGCATTTTCTTGGCATTTCCAACATTGCCCTGTTCCAGTATTGTCTATTTTCTTTAATTTTCTGGTGTCAGGTACCATCTATGGAAAAGTTTGTAGTAGGTCTCTTCATAGTTGCAACTTTCAAAAGTAACTTCATTTTCCAATTGCTCAAAAGTGTTGCGCCAGAAAAGAGATGAAGACCAGGTTTCCAGGGAAAAATCAAAAAAGCCTTTTATTAACAATTTACTTGCGCAAGGACAACAGTTATCCCAGAATTGTCGTGCCCATTAATTGAGGTGGCATCACTATATACCTTTGGTCTTCTATGTCAGCAATCAATCATTCATTTAGCCAGCCCATCACAGAAGAAAAAGATCTTTGGTTAACTTGGCACACACGTGTACAGAAGAGAACAAAGAGTTAGTTAGAAAATGATACAAAATGATGCATATGGCCAAAATGAGATAGTAGGGAGTATGTCTACTCCCTCTTAGTTCCCAGACGCCTGAGTGAGTGTTGCAAGGCCATTCTTTGAAACTGAGATAAGACAAAGACATCTGCTGTTTCACTCAGAGACACAATTCAATTCGCTTATTTTTCCTATTCAAGTAGCATTGGATTTAACCCCTTCAAAAGTAACTGAATGGTTACTTTTGCATTACTTTGCGACAACTTCCTGGTCTGTGACACAAAACACACACTTTTTCTGTTCACCTTCTCACCATGTTCACACCCATAACAGCATCAGCGTGTATGAGATATTCTTTCACCATCATGTAGAGAGGTCATGTCCTTGGTAACTAAAAAAAGAATAGAAAAGTTACACTTACACTTTCTCACTGCGGCGTGTTAAATTTAACTTAGCTATACCTCATTTAGTGATGAATGGAATTACTGACAATCAACACAATATTTGCAGTGCTTTATTTTCAAGCTTTTCCAGTGATGCTGTGCGGAACCTTGGAGACAGCTGAAACTCCATGAGATTTCGGGCTGCCTTCTGATTGTCGGAGGCTGAAAAGGTTTGGAAATGAGCAGCCAAAGTGATGGCAGGGAAAGCAGGGGCTGGCCTATACCTCTGCCCCCATTTACGCTGATCTCAAACTCAATATCATGGCAGAGGACCTCATTCCTTCCTTCTAGGGTTATGTAGGAACATTGTGGAAGCAAATTTTGGGTGGCTACCAAAGAGCCCTGTGAATCTCCTTAGCAAGCCTGTATCTACATATATCATTTCTGTGGCACCTTAGCCCTACCATAGGCCGTAACATTCTGTCTGGACCACACCATGTCAAAGTGCTCTTGGAATGGAGGTGAGAGAGGGTAGCTCATGCAAGTCAATGCTCCTCCATATATTTTTTAGATCCCTGCATGCAGAAAAAAAGCATGGTCAAGGAGATGGGTAAACTGGAACAGAGCTATCCTGATGCGTGTCAGTCTCCATTCCTGCAAGGAAGGAATGGTCAGAACAAGATGGTGGGAGGTTGTCTCATGTTGGACAGGGATCAGGGCCATGGACTCTGGGTGCTGGGCCAGGTTCAAGGGCAAAGGCCAAAGATCAAAGGCTGCTATTCTGCACTGGAGAGCATGGAAAACATTTCCATCGGCACTGGCTTTTTTGCAACTGCAAAAGTGTTGTTGTGCAGTTTGGAATACTCAGCCTGAAGCCTCGTTTTCCGAGTGCTGTAGATTAAAGGGCCCTTTCTCTGCAGGGCATTATGCTATACAGGAATGTCTCTCTGTTCCTGACACTTCTTTTCAACATTACTTTTTTTTTTTTTTGGATTTCCGCTCCCAGAATCCTCTAACCTCTGGACCATTTTGGCTGGGGTGATTCTTGCAGCTGTACCCCAGCTTTTTTCTTTAATAGCTCTTGTGCAGAGCCATACTTTTCAGAAGAATTAACACATAATGACATGCTGAAACCCTTCGTAACTGAGCAGTGGTTAGCACGATGCTTTGGATCACAAAGCTTCACCCTGTCACTGCTCTGTTAGCGTTAGCACCAACATGTCATTATATTCCTACTTCTCAAAACTAACTTTCCAAGCACTGCTCCTTTGTTTGCCAGTGCAGGAAGCTACAAAGGGAAATATGAGGGCTGTACAAAAATAAAGCCTTCGTTTAGTACGATGGACAGCTCCTCAGAGACGGAGAGGTCGGCAGGACTTCTTTCCCTGGTTTCAGTATCTGAAATATGAAAAACCGTCCACCAGTACAAAGCAATGGCATAGCAGAAAAAGGGTTGTGCGGAATTCAGTGCAACTTACTTCCCACCTGGTAAGCGTAGTTGGAGCAGAGACTGGAAAATAACTTTAAACAATTAATTAGTTATAGTTACAGCATCCAGAGCCCCCTTCCCAAAGTTGTGCGTTCTTGTTATCATTTTTATTTATACCCCAGCTTGTCTCCAAGACTGGGGCTCAAGGTGGCTTAAAAATTAAAATGATTACAATATAGTTAAAAGTATACAAAAAGCAACATTAAGATAGATTTAAACTTTTCACAAACTTTTTTTTTAAAAAAGTGAACACATATACTTAGAAAGGATTTTTATTAACATTTATTTATTAACATTTTCTAAAACAAACACCGCAAATGCATAAAAGTGTGTGTATGTGTATGACAGTGGTTCTCAACCTGTGGGTCCCCAGATGTTTGTGGACTTCAGCTCCCAGAAGCCCCAGCCACTATGGTCAATGCTCAGGGCTTCTGGGAGCTGAAGTCTAAAAACATCTGGGGACCCACAGGTTGAGAACCACTGGTGTATGAGAAAAGAAAGACTGAAAAAAAAGAACAGCATTTAGGCACACAAAGAGGCCTATATATTAATGTACGAATTAAAAAGTAGCAGAAAGAAAGAAAAAAGAAAAGAAAAATGCACTTTAAAAGGATTTTTAAAACTAATAAAATTGCAACTGGGTACTGACACACCTAGGAGTGATCACACCACACCAATATTAAAATCACTCCACTGGCTGCCAGTTTATATCTGGACAAAGTACAAAGCATTGGGAGCCGCTGGGAAAAATCAGTCATTGTGAACTCCCTTTTTGGTGAGCGAAAACAGGGGAGTCAGCAAAGGTGAGCGTGCTCAGTTGTAGCTGAACACTCTTGAAGCGATTGAAAAATCAAGAAAGGAAGCAATGGAATGGAGTATTTTGGAAGAGGGGTGTTCCTGACTGGGATCCTGGATGTGAGGATTCGCTGTGGCATCATGTTTTTGGCAGGTTTCATTGTTTGTAATAATAGAGAAAATAGTCCTTCCTCTTGAAGGTGCCTCCCCTTCGTTGTTAACTGCTGTCAAGTCAGCTTTGTCTTATGGTGACGCTACAGATAAGAGACCTCTAAGCCAACTTATCTTCAACCACCCTGCTCAGGTTTTTCAGACTCAGGGCCGTGTATTCCTTGAGTCTCTCTATCTGTAATGCGGTCTTCCTCTTTTCCTATTGTCTTCTACCTTACCAGGCATTATTGTCTTTTCCCGTGAGTCATGTCTTCTCAAGATATGGCCGGAGTATGATGGTCTCAATTTAGTTGTCTTGGCTTCTAGGGAGAGTTCAGGCTTGATTTTTTTTCTAGGGCTCATTTATTTGCCTTTCTAGCAGCCCAGGATATCCGTAGAACTCTTCTCCAGGACCACATTCCAAAAGAGTTGATTTTCCTCCTATCAGCTTTCCTCACTGTCCAGCTTTGACAACCACACATAGAAGTGGGAAATACAATGGCATGGACAATCCTAACTTTTTATTCTAACATTTTACCCCTCAAAGAAAGGGGATAAATCCTTAAGATTAGCCTTGAGGTCTGGCAAGAGCTAGATACCAATGATATTCTGATATACCAATTATATATCCTAAATGATAGTATTTCCAAGCTAAAGAGCAGCTGCCTTTTACTGTTTGCTTTCATTCCACCTCATAGAATCATAGAGTTGGAAGAGACCCCAGGGGCCATCCAGTCCAACCCCCTCCCATGCAGGAACACATATCAAAGCACTCCTAACAGAAGGCCATCCAGTCTCTGCTTAAAAATCTCCAAAGAAGGAGACTCCACCACACTTTGTGGTAGCTTATTCCACTGCTGGACAACTCTGACCATCAGGAAGTTCTTCTTGAGGTTCAGGTGGAATCTCCTTTCCTGCAGCTTCAATCCATTGCTCCTTGTCCTAGTCTCTGGAGCAGCAGAAAACAAGCCAGCTCTCTCCTCAATGTGAGATCTCTTCAAATACTTAAACATGGCTATCATGTCCCCTCTTAACCTTCTCTTCTGCAGACTAAACACACGCAGCTCCCTAAGCTGTTCCTTGTAGGGTTTCGTGGCTTCCAGACCTTTCACCATTTTGGTTGCCCTCCTCTGGACACTCTCCAGCTTGTCAATATCCTTCTTGAACTGAGGTGCCCAGAACTGGACACAGTATTCCAAATATATCACTAGAGGGTCAAATATGTTCTTTATATCAATTCACTAAATCTTTTAATTTCGTTCTTCATAGAAAAAAATGCCCTCCCACAAACACCCCTCCCCACGCACTATAAATATCATTCTTCTTACAGAACTGCGAGATCCTTTAGCAGCTCTGAGTAACAGATATTTCTGAATGTGGCTATTAAGACTAAAAATAATTCCAAGCCAAAGAGCAAGTGGTGAGAAATGTTCCTGCACGTGGAAGGCATGTGCATGACTGTTAGGCTCAGATAGGAAGGAAGGAAGAAACAAAACAGAAATCTCTTCATCCTAGCAGAGAGACAGTTGCAGAAGACTATTTTAGGGTATATCAAGATTTCAGCATTCGCCTCTTTAGGAAAAGATGTATTTGGTCCCTAATATTTGATATGGAACATCTGTGACCAATCCCCCTGATGTCTTTTCAGAAGCTGGAAAAAGCTACTGTGAATAAAGTGAATTGGCTCAGGCCAGTCAATTCCACCACACACCTTCCACCACACACTATTTTCAGAATCAAAATCCCCTTTCTGGATTGTCTAATAGGCTTGCTGGCTGAATGAAAGAGAGATGGACACTGTACGTTTCCTTTCTCCTTAGGTGGGGATAATAGCTTTGAGGAAAGGTGATTTTTATATGAGAAACAGTATAGAGGAGAAATTGTTAAAACATTCCTTCCTGCAGTGTTGTTTTTGTAGCTTGAGTCATCACCACCTCTCCATGGCTGCTTCTCAGCTTTAAAAAAGTCAGATGATCCATGGATGTCTAAGTGGGGGAGGAAACTCTTCTCATTATTCAACTCGGATACCTCCCCACAAATCCAAAGGATATGAGGAACTCCATGGAGCCATCTTGCTGTCACCACCTCCTGCAACTTGAGGGAGGTTCTTCTACCTTCATCTTTGGAACAGTGGTGGCCAGTGAGACAATGAGTCTACTCCAGGCTTTAGATCAAACTTGCTTGTATGTATTTCTGGGCACTGGGAGAGGCAAGATAGTAAAAACTAAGAGCCACAAAAAAGAATAGAAAGTTTGGACTAAAATCAAACTGAAAGCAGCTCTCCGGGTGTTGAACTCTGTCGTTAAATAGGATCAGCACTTTGGATAACTTTTTTGAAAGTTCAGCTTGAAAGCTGAAGTAGATTTACGTCTCCATTGACCCAGAAGACACCAGCCACCACTGTCTTTCAGACGAGGAAGTCCAGCTCTGCAAGTCCAGCATTGGCATAGAGTTCTCACAAGGCTACCTCAGCTAATGTCTACTCAGTAGGGAAAGGTCCCTTTGAATAGTGGAATTTCCTAGTGGAGGCGGAGCAAGCTATCCAAACTGAGCTGCAGCCTCAATGCAGGAATGGGAACCGTGAGGCCCTCCAGAAGTTGTTGGGCTGTACCTTCCATCGGCCCTAGCCAGCACAGCCACTGGTGAGGAATTCTGGGATTTTCAACACAGTCCCTACATCTGCCTTAAAGAATTTAATTGTCACTGAAGCACTATTTAAACCAGTTCCCTGTTTGGATCTCCACGGCAAATGCACCGGTTGGCGCTGTCCAGTGTCCCGAAGTTGTATTCAGATACTCAGTTGATCTGATGTATCGTGGAGGACAGAACAATGTATTTCCCATGTCATGCGGAGTTTGGCCTCAGTATTTAGGCTTTAAGGTTAGGCCTTCTAGATGAACAGTCACATTAGTCTGCTACAGCGAAAGCTACAAAGAGTTCCATTAGACGTCAGCATTTCCACCATTTTGTGGACACCAGGGACTGATTATTATTGGATGAGAATGCTACAGTGTATTTTTACTTGGTACTGTCTATGAAAAGCTTTTGGGAATGGCAGTCATTCTCATTATGGCAATACTCTCACCACGGCTAACAGAATTTCTTCTGCCTGATGTCTGATTAGTTTGATGTTAAGGGTGAGCAAAACTGAGCCTTCCAGATGTTGCTGGGCTGTCTCTGACAGTATTCTCCATTATTGGCTATGCTGGCTAGGGCTGGTGGGAATTTTTTTTTTCTGGTTACAGGCTGTTGGGTAAGAGAGTTGGAAAATGCCTTTTACTCAAAGGACCACCAGCTTTACTTGCAAAAAGTCCCAAATTCCATCCAAGTGTTGCTGAGAAAGGTCCATCTGAAACCATGATGATACGACTTGAGATAAGGCAGTTTTCTTTCTTTAAGGAAAGAGAGAACCTCTTTAACCCTGAGAATTCAGTTTGGGGGCCATATTCCAGTGATGCCTGGGGCCAAAGGCAGAAAGATGGGCACCCCAAATGCCATGATATTGCAGCATAAAGCCAGTAACTAAGCTTTAGGAGAGGCATTTCAAGCTTTCAGAATTAAGGGAAAAACTGAGAAGGTGCTAAAAAATGGTTGTTGTGGTTGTTCTTTTGTGCCTTCCAGTTGTTTCCGACTTATGGTCACCCTAAGGTGAAACTATCACAAGATGTTCTGGGGCTGAAAGTGTGTGATGCACCCAAGGGTGCAAGCAGGTTTCCATGGCCGAGTGAGGAATTGAGCCCAGTCCCCAGGGTTGTCGTTCAATGCTCAGACCAGTACAACACGCTGGCTCTCTCCAAACATTACAGCTGATACAGCAGAGAGCTCATATGAGCCCAACATTTGACAACAATCACAATTTTGGTGGCGACATTATGAAAACAATGGTGTCAAGATCAAAATCAGTTGGTATAGTTTTATACATTTATAAAGAAATAGATTCATTGGGTTTTTTTTTAAATGTACCAAATGAAACCCACCACTTGTTGGAGATAAATGTAGTACACATATATTGTATGCAAGAGGTCTCATCTTTAGATCCTTATGTCGTCAAGGAAAGACCCCTTTCTGAAATCCTGGACGCTGTTGCTAGCCAGGGTCGATCAATGCTGGGCCGTACGTGGCCTACATGACACCTGGCCCCCCTGCTGTTCTTATGGCCACCAACAGAGTTCGAACTGCGGCTGCAGTGGCAAAAATGATCATCCCATGTTTTAAAGGAGAGTAACGACCTTACATGTTGTTAGGAGTGGGATTTTTCTTGAAACCAAAGCAAACTGGCACGAGATGTCTTGTTTGCAAGGGGAAAAAAATCATGGACCTTTTTGCAATCACAGCAGGAATATATTCATCATCAATAGCATTTGTGTGGTGTAGTCCTTAGTAAGTTGCAGGCAGAGCTTGGAAATAATCCTTTTTTTTTTGGAGTCTTGACTCCCCAGATCCTGCCAGCTGGCTGAAGAATTGCAACTCCTGGGTTAGGAAATATGGCGGGATAAAGAACTACAGGAGAGGGTCCAGTTTTCACCCCAACCCCTCACGGGGCAAACATTGTGCTAGGCCACTGACTGAGCTTTAAAAAATAATTTTTGGGGGGCTAGGTTGGGAGTTGACAAGGGAGGAGACCTAAATCATTATTTTTGCAGCTGATTTGGGGAGTTTGGGCAAGTTTTCAAGTGAAAATCATCTGAAAATTTGCATTAACAATTAAATGGAGGATTGGACAGGGGTTTGGGGAGTCACTAAGGGATGTCTGGGTCTGCAAAAGTGGGGTTTAAAGTCCAGATTTGGCTCGTGGGCTACACTTTCCCCACCTTTGAAGTATGGCAATTGTAGTCCAGAAGTGTAATCTTTCCAAGCACTGGTACCATAGGATCTAGTGTGCTTTACCTGACCTACACCATTGGTGCAGATAATTCTGGTGTAGATCGTCCTGAGCTGGAAGGAACTTCTATCTTTGTTCCTAAGAATGCCCATTGGGGGCTAGTATTGCTCCAAGCAAGACAGAAGCCTGATCCCTGCTGAACTGCTGCATCGCAGCTCTAGTGCTTCAGTCTTGAAGCTTTTACCTTTACCTGCCTTTCTGCAAGATTTCTCAACAGTTACTCATCCTACTTGACCTAAAAAGAGACAAGATGTGTGCTTTAAATAGAGAGATGTGAAGGAAAGAGGAGACTGAGGGAGAGGAATGTTGTGGTTTGAATCATAGGGAGCTCTGCAAAAGGCTGGGGATGGAGAAAGAGAATGATTATGTAATAATAGTATTTAGGTGTATGCTGCTTTGAAATGTTCCAGGAAAGGCTGTCGCCCTGTGACAGAGTGCCTGATTTGCATGCAGCTGGTTCCGTCTTCCATTTCCAGTGTCTTCCAGTTAAAAGGATCAGATGGCAGGAAATGAGAAAGACCTGCAGCCAGCATCCTGAACAGCCACTCCTAGAAGTAGATAATGGACTCGATCCAGGGTGGATAACTTCCATGGGCGGATGGGTCACGTTGCCTCTCGAACCCACTGGGAGGGGGGCCGCCTCACTGCTGCCATGCTGCTGAATTTTGGAAGCACAGCAGCGATGAATGAAAATTAATTTCTTTAAAACAAGGAAAGTGGGGGACATTTGCTTTCATGCATGTTTGGGAGCATTGTCACCTTGGACACAAGGTAGAATTTGCAAGGGAGAGTGCAGCAGCTGGTGTCCTGTGGCTCAGTAGTTGTGTGGAAAATGGCAGGGGTGCAGAAACAACAGATAATCATCAGGTCAATGATTGTCTGTTGCCCACCCCTGGGCTAGATAAATGCAGGGCCTTTCTGCACTACACTGGTCTAGTGCTATTATTCTACTTTCAACATCCTGTGGAATTCTGAGTTTTGTAGTTTCCTGAGGCCAAAGAGCTCTCTGGCTGAGAATTCTAACGGCCCCTCCCTAATTGCAAACCCCAGGATTCCAGAGGAGGTTGAAAGTGGAATGATAGCACTATAACCGTGTAGTGTGGAAAGGCCCACAGTCTAAGAGGGTTTATTATCCATTACCACAAAATTAGAATTGTATAGAGAGTTCTGAGTTGTTATTTTCCACTGAAATTGTCTTGTGGTTTTGCCAGCACTTTTTTTTTTGAGTAATGGTTCTTAAAAAAAACACACGTTAGGGAGGGAAAGCTGGAATAGTATCATCATGCCGTTAGACTGGCAACAGTAGAAGCCACCCCATGGGAACTATGCTTGGCAGATTGTTCTACCACTGAGCTAAGACCCTAGGAGACCTTTGACAATATAACTCTTTTGGTCTCCGTCCCAACACTCTCACAGGTATATTTGGTAGGGAGATGGAGAGGGCCTTCTCAGTGGCTGCTCCCGGGCTCTGGAACTCTCTTCCTGAAGAAGCTAATGACGGGAGATCGATTTACAGCACCAGCACAAAATCCTCCCTGGAACCGCTGCTGTCTGGACAAAAAGTGTCCCAGAGGCAAGCATAACATAGCAGAGTTTCCAAATAGCAAACAGCGTGTCAGTGGAGTACAACTACAGCATCAGCTCTGACCCCTCTACCCACTGGTTAGTAAACTCACAGACACAGAGATTGTCATCCAAAATACCCGGAGGCTTTAATCTTCACTGTTCCAATATATACATCTGTATACAGGATACACAGATCCACAGGCAGAGATTCAGCATCAGAGATTCAGGAGCAGAGTGACGGGATGCAGAGAGTCAGAGCAAAGATTCATGCCCCTCTTATATACACACCTGCTTCCATGTCGTCACTCAGGGCCTTTGGCTGACGCAACCGCTTGCCATGATTTCACCATCATGACTCAGCCCTTTACTCCATGTCCCCGAGGGAACGAGTCATACCGTGCCCAGTCATTCCCCAGGTGTCCCATGACATGCTCATCAAATGTATTTTCAACTGGGACAAACGTCACCGCATTTTTAACCCAACAGCTAAACTGTAGGCAAAGCCTTTTGTTTTGCTGTGTTTCAACAGGCCTTTGGTGAAAAGGCTTTTAATTATGCGCTTTATTGTTTATACCAGTGGTTCTCAACCTGTGGGTCCCCAGATGTTTTTGGACTTCAGCTCCCAGAAGCCCTGAGCATTGACTATAGTGGCTGGGGCTTCTAGGAGCTGAAGTCCACAAACATCTGGGGACCCACAGGTTGAGAACCACTGGTTTATACAGTCAGCCCTCCATGTCTGCTAGGTTAGGGCTGCAGGATCCCCCCAAAATCACAAACGTCAAAATGTGTGTGTGTGTCCGTGGGAAGAGGGTCAAGGCATGGCGAAGAAAATGGGCACCCAGGGTCCCAATCAGGTCAGGGAAAGGGGGTGTGTTGGCATGGCGGCCCTATGTCTCCTCTCTCAACCATCTTCTTCCTTGGGTGTGGGGGGGCATCAGGGAGAGGGTTTGTGGTGCTGAGAAATCAGGGTGTGATCTGTCCTTAGTTGGCCAGGTAGCAGCTGCGGGTGGAGGAAGAGGAGGACCACAGATGAGGTTTTAAAGGGCTAAGAAGGCTGACCGGAGCCACTAAGAGAGAAGCTTCCCCTGAAAAAGAAGCACCTGAGGGGTTGGAGAAACTTGAAAATAATCAAATCCATGAAAGTCAAACCTGCAAATGTGGAGGGCTGACTATATTTTTTAAAATGTGTATGTTTTTACAGTTCTCCCTCCAACATTCGTGGGTTTGACTCTTTGTGGTGTCCACTTGCTTTGCCCCTGCAAAGTCTCCTGGCAGCGAACGAGAGAGCGACAGGGAGTGTGGGGAGAAGATCTTTCCCCCCTCCGTGCTCTCCTGCCGCCACTGCCCATGTGATTACGGGGACAAGAGGGGCAAGAGAGTGAAGGGGAGGGAAGATCTTCCCCCCACGCGCTCTCCTGCTGTTGCTACCTGCGCGATCGTGTGGGCAGAGGGTGGCAGGAGGGTGAAGGGGGGAATCTTTTTCCTTGCGCTCTTGTGGGAGCAGGGGAAAAGATCTTCTCCGCCCGCTGCACTCTCCTGCCCACCACCCAGCCGGCATGCCGGCAGCGGCCTGCAGGAGAGTACAGGGAAGGGGAGTGCTCACTGCAGGGAGTTATTCTCAGTTTTTTGACTTTCACAGGGGTTCTGTGTCCCTAACCCCACAAATGAGGAGGACCTATTGTAATTTATTTTTATGCGTATATTTTAAATTTCAAGTTCAATTATATTTTGACTTTGGTACATTTTAATACTGTGGATTTTTATCTGTTTGACTTTGTAAGCCACTTTGAGTCCCATAGCTGGGCAAGAGGTAGAATATAAAGAAAATATAAAATAAAATAGAGGTCACAAACTGTACACTTCTCAAAGTGGTATGCCCATATGCTGACTGGAGGATTCTGGAAGCTGAAGGCCTAAAAGCAACTTTTGCAACCTTTAGGTACCTTGCCAAAAATCTCCTTCCCACCTTTACTCCTCTGAGATTCCTAGATTTGGATTAAAACATGGATACACACAGACTCAGATGCACCTTTCCCCAGTTTTGCCCCCTGGGACCCCAGCAAACCGGTTTCTGAAGAAGCAGGTGTTGATTGTTAAACATACAGGTCAGTATGTTGAGAGCAGAAACCAGAAAGTTCCTTTTAAAGAATTTCTGTGCTAGGTAACTTGCTGCAGTACAGAAAGATTACTTGTTGCCACAAACATTATGGTGGTTTTTAAAAGACTAATAGTATTGCTTGGGGCATGGGATTTTTGCGTACAAAATGAATGACTGAAGTAATAAAAATGCAACATAAAATAAATCACACGGTACTCTAAAATTCTTAAACGGGATATAAATATATATATTTAGAAAATTCACTGTGGTTAAAATACATTCTTTAGTAAACAAAAACTGTCATTAGATAAGAACATCTTTGGAACAATCAACTGCGATGTCAGAAATAAATTTTGCCCCAATTTTAACTGCTTGCCAAGGTAAGAAGACAAAACTTGTGACAGGACATTAAAAATAATCTTTTCTGAAACAGTGTATGAGTAGGCGCAAGAAAAAACAAGGCCCCAAAATGTAGTTCTTGGTTCAAAATGTAAAGAACAAAATAACCAAAACAAATCATGAGGCAAATTCTCAATTTCTGGAGCCCCACAGATACCAAGGGATATGAGCATATCTGCCATCAGTTCCGGCTGTAAGCATGCTTTTTTAAAAAAGAACGGCCCAAAGTCTATTATGGTAGAGCCAACATGATATAGTAGTGTTTTGAGTGTTGGACTAGGGCCATTTCCGCACTAGATTGTTATAGCGCTATTATTCCACTTTCAACCTCCCATGGAATCCTGGAGTTTGCCATTTAGGGAGGGGCATTTAGAATTCTCAGCCAGGGAGCTCTTTGGCCTCAGAAAACTAGAATCCAACTCCAGAAAACTAACTCCAGAATTCCACAGGAGGTTGAAAGTGGAATAATAGCACTATAACAGTGTAGTGTGGAAAATCCCCTAGTTTTGTGCTACTTTGTTCTGGTCCAAGATCTGCTAAGGATTGCAGTTCCAGGAGGCTAATCCCAGATCCAACCTGTCAAATATTCCTTTTATGAATGTTGTCAGGTCCTCTTTAGCCCCTGCATGTCATGTTACAAATAATTTTTATTTTTTTTATTAAAATTTTCCATTTTTACAAAAGAAAAAAAAAGATATCTATCCTCAAAAATGTTACATTAGATTCCGAATCTTATTTCAAGCATGACATCCATTATACCAAACATGTTACATTAAAATTCACTTCCTGCCCCACCTGCATTAAAGAGGATAGTATCTTATTATTATATCTCTCACAAAATCACCCTTTTGAGTTTTCTTTCCAGCGTTGTATTATGTTGTTAACATTCACACTGGGTACTGAAAGAGATTGCTATATTCTAATCAAAACCAATAGTCACCGTTTCTCCTCTTTCTTTTTTTATATAGTCCATAAAAGGTCGTCATGTAACCCAATATAAATCTAAACGTTCACTTTTTAACAAAAACACTAGTTTATCTAACTCAGCTAATTCCAGATACAAATAATTTCAACATGCTCTTTCCAAGCCCGGCTCACTGGATGTGCGGATAAATTCTCCAAGGCCCGGCTGCCCTGAAATTCTCCTTCTTCTCCCCCTTTCCCCACTCCATTTCTACTGACATATAGAAACGAGCCTTTGATCCACCACGTGAAACAGGTTTAGGAGTAAGCCTGGATTGCTGCTGGCCTTGCAGCGGAGCTCCCTTTCCTGTCATTTGACTCCTGCTGTTCCTGCAGAGCCCAAGCAAGAAAGGCACTCTCTCTCTCTTTTCCATTCTGCATTTGTCAAAACCTGTGTTGTTTTGGTCTTTGTCCTTTTTGCTTTGGTGATGTTACCTGGTCCAGGTCCCTCCCCTCCGTCTTTGTGCACATATGTGCTGGTGGGTGTGTTACCCTGACTTCTGGGGGTCCCTGGGGGAACACCTGGATTTGCTCCAAAAATACAAAGGTTGGGGAAATTAGCAGAGCACTGCTTAGCAAAGCAGAGGGCAGGGCAACAGAGTGAGTTCTTGCACCCTATGTCTACAGAGTCAGACAGCATGAGAGCCAGGTCAAATGTTCAATTATCAGTAGTTTATTTAGCAGAATTGGCAAAATATCCACACACGAGCACAAACCGAAGCATTCACTCACACAAGCACACAAGGACTAATAAGTTGGAAAGATATGAAGAGCAGGAAAAGCGGAAAGAAAGAGAGCGGTTTATACTGCACCTAATCCTTTAGTCTTCGGCACAGGAAGAAGCAAGCTGAAAGTGGCTCAGCAGAGAAAAAATGCTCGACTAGCAGAATGACGGGGGGGGCTACTCAAGCATAGGAGTTCTCCAAAGAGAGTCCCCAAAGGGGGCTCAATTATAGGGCAAAGTATGCCTTGGGGGCAGACCCTTTCCTGGAAAAGGACAATGGCCGAATCATGCGTGTGGACCTCGTTTTTGCATTTCTTACTGCTGCGAATTTTAATCTCATCCGGAGGACACTTAGTTCCCATCAAGGTGTCAATGTTGTTACTCGTCCATTGTGTGTGTATGTGCCTTTCCAAGGTTTCCCTCTTGGAGACGTGACTGCGGGCATGTTGGCCTGACCTCGCTAAAAATGCTTTGGTTTTTAGACCAGGATGTCTACGTTCCTGTCTGGTGAATCTCTGGCTTAATAAATTTAGATATTAAATATTATGCTTCCCCAGGGACTGGGTCTGCCAGCAGGGGTTAAAGGTGTTTGATTGGACATACTTTTTCACTCTCTCTTCCCTGCTCACATTTGAGATAAGAAGAAGTTGTTTATTCTTTTAAAAAGCCCAGTGTGTTTCAGCCTATATGAGAAAAGACAATTGACCATCTATTAGCACATAGAGCTTGTCCCTTTTTGGGCCTTTTCCGCAACTTACCTTTTCTCGGCACTGGGGTGCGAGGATCACGCGAACAGCCTCCAGTGAGAGGCTCTTGCGTCCCCGTTGCTTCAGTTCCGCAGCTGCCAGCTGCTCGCATCTCTTCCTTCTGCAGTGCAGCCTGGGAGTCTCCCAGGCTGCACTGGGGCAGGAAGCGCGAGCGCCACGGCTCCAGAGCTCCACACGCACAGCAAGTGCCTGCAGGGCCCTGGAGCGATGCACGATCGTCCACCATTTTAGGCTTAAAGCCGAAAATGAAAAAGTTGCACGAGCAGCGCCTGTGAAAGCCTGGAGCGTCGTGTGATTGTGAGTGTGTCGTGTGGACCGCTTCTCACATTTGCACGATGCTCGAGGGCCCCGCAAATGCCATGCGAAAAGGGCCTTGGTTTCCTGCTTATACATGCGCTTTTCAGTACTCTCTCCACTTCTGGCCATAAGAACTAGTCAACAATCATAGTGAAAAATATGGAACAGGAATAAATCTTGATTAGTACAACAGCCATCTCTCACTCCCATTTCCAGACTGGGAAGCGGAGCTCTTTGTACCAGTCTTGGGCTAGGGACCTAACCCACTCTTCCTAGCCCCTCTTTCTGGAGCCCATGCCCCAAAGGCAAAACAAGGTGGTAATGTTATCAGGTAGAAAGTGGATGCTGCCCTTTACTAAATAAGAGAAGACCTGGAGTATTTGAAACTATGGCAACCTGACCAAGTGTAAGGCTGATGAAAAACCATGGGGTAATTGTCTGTTGGGGAAGCTAGGGTATGACGCATCTCCAGTCTGTGACGTTACAGGGATGCGTGCATTTGCTGTACATCCAACTGCCCCCAACCCAACCTCAGTGCTGATGTGCTCATGTCTCTTTAAGTGCCTTTTGGCAGCACTCCAGCAGCTTGAAAGGGAGCTAAAGAAGCTCACAAAAGACTGGGGAGGGGGCTGGGAAGTATGTGTGTATGTGCTGGTGTGTGGGGCTGGGGAGAGAAGATGGGTAACCCCAGTTCTGTGTGTCCTTGTCAAGTGATGCAAGGCTACTGTTTGGTGGCGGAGTCTGAGACGATGGTTTTTAAACGGGTTTTCAATAGCTTTCCAGTCTGTGTCTAGATAAAAACCACTTTCTCACGAAATCAATAGCAATTCTTTTATTGGTTTTAATGGATTTGGACTGCATTCTGTATTTCTTTACGAGCAATCCTGTGATTGCGACTGTCATTTGAAAGGAATTCTGTAGAGGTTTAAGGCAGAATCATTTTCAGGTTTTTCCCGGGAGGGAGCCTGTCTTGCAGATTCTTGTTTTCATTAGCTATGGTAATTAAAATAGATAAAAGCAATGGACGCTCCTTCTGCAAAGGGTTCTGGTTGAAGAATTTGGAGGACAGTACCAGCTCCCTCCCCCAGCTACATTTGAGAAGTAACTGTAAAGCATGGTAAATGTAATGTGCTGTCAGCCCTCCACATCTGCGGAGTAAGGTAATCTCCACATTACACTCTTATAGTGGTATCATTCCACTTTCAACCTCTTGTGGGATTCTGGAGTTTTTAATTTACTGAGGCCCAAGAGCTCTCTGGCTGAGAATTCTCAAGGTCCCTCTCTAGGCTGCAAACTCCAGAATTTCATACCATGGTGAAAGTGGAATAATAGCACTATAACAGTGTAGTGTGGAAACGCCCTAACTTGCAAGCAATCAAAGCCGGCTGGCCCCTCCCGAAACTGCAAACCCCAAGATTCCATAGGATGTTGCAAGTGGAATAATAGCGTTATAACAGACTAGTGCAGAAATGGCTTCTGTTTCCCCTACCATGCCTCACCCTTCCTCCCATAGACAGACACTTACACACAGATACATTTGGACTTTCGCAGTTTTCCCCTTCTGGGGGGGGGGGGTCCTGTGCCTTTAACTCTAGCGAATGTGGGGGGCTTACTCTAAAAGCCAGGATGGGAAATTTGTGGCCCTGGGGTGTTGTTGAACTGCATCTCCCCTGACCCCTTGCTGTTGGTTATCCCAGCTACAGCAGATGGGACTTAAAGACTTGCATTACCTGGAGGGCTCCATGATTCCCATTGCTTATCTGGGGGCCACAGATTACCCCAATATAAGACACCCTTTTTCAGAAATAATACAATGTCGCTAAGAAATGGGCTGAAAAGTGGGTTATAAGTGTCAGAAACCTATAATAGTAAAAGAGGCTGTGTGTTAGTGTGCCTCCATCACCATTCTAAGATAGCGAACGCTGGTTACCTGAAACTTGGTGTGGATACTAAGGAAACCCTCAGAGTGTGCATCTTGGTGTTATTTTAGGCCATTTCTGCACTACGCTGGCCATTTCCGCACTACACTGTTAAAGTGCTATTATTCCACTTTCAACTTCCTGTGGAATTCTGGGGTTTGTAGTTTACTGAGGCCAAAGAGCTCGCTGGCTGAGAATTCTAAATGCCCCTCCCTATACTGCAAACCCCAGGATTCCACAGGATGTTGAAAGTGGAATAAAAGCATTATAACAGTGTAGTGCGGAAATGGCCACTGTTATAGCGCTATTATTCCACTTTCAACCTCCTGTGGAATCCTGGGCTCTGCAGTTTAGGGAGGGGCCTTAAGAATTCTCAGCCAGAGAGCTCTTTGGCCCCAGGAAACTACAAACCCCACAATTCCACAGGAGGTTGAAAGTGGAATAATAGCACTATAACAGAGTAGGGTGGAAATGGCCTAGAAAAAAAAGCTAGAGATGGGAATGGAGAAAGAATAAATGAACAGAGTGGGGGAAAGAATGAGCATGAGATAAAGGCAGGGTGGGATGGAGACAAAGAGGTTTCTAGCTCAAACTAAGCTGGTTTGCCTCCTTGGTTTTGTGGAACTATGTGGCAAACCTGTTTACAGTGACTGAACAAAAACCTTTTGCACATGGAATGGGCAGAGACTGCCACTTTGTTCTTTTTTGCTGCCAGAAGCTGTCTTATTTATGCATATTTATAAACCATTTGTATCTGAAGATTTTAAAGTGGTGTGTGACAATAATCAAGCATGCAATATAAAAACAAACCATGAAATAAAGATAAACTCTTTATTCATAAATTAGATTGCAAAGTTAAACTAAACAAGGAAATCTTGCAAAGAGAGGGAGAGAGGGGCAGGGGAGAGAGAGAGGGGGGCTGTAGAAAAGGAAAAAAAAAGAGAAGTCTTTGGTATGTTCCTAAAACTAAAAACACTTATGTATTCTGAGATCAGGTAGAAAACTCTACCACATAGTGGGTGCCACTACAATGCCTTGGGCCAGCTTTATTGAGCTGCTTGCAAAGAAACTAGACACAGATATTTGATAGTAATAGAAAATAGTAGAAAATAGCAGAAAATAGAAAATAGTAGAAATAGTAGAATAGAAAATAGTAGCAAATATTTATTTATTTATTTATTTATTTATTTGCTTGCTACTATTTTCAGTGAAATACACAGGGGAGCAGCCCAGTGTGGATGGCAAAGGGGACACAGGCCTCCTTGACTCCTCTCCATCATCCAAAGGAGAAGACACCGCAGCTGCAATTGCAAGCCATTTGGCAGCAATGACAGCATTCAGCTGTCACTGGTTAGGGAAGGCCCTCCAAGGAGATCTTCCCCCTTAAGCCTCAAGAGTCAAAGGGGGACTTGCCCCAGGCCAGTTTCAAAGGTGGCCTTTCTTGGCACCCCTGGCTGTGTGACCCAAGGGACAAATTTGGTGGAAGAAGAAGTGCCTCTTAGGATGCTCACTTCCTTTCACTTCTGAACCACCTGCCATGGAACTTTAGTTCTTTGCCCCAGCTGGCCAGCAAGTCCCTCTGCAGATCTCCCAAGAATCAAATGTTCCCCGTTCACCTTGCAGTGGGCCTTGTCCAAACAACAGGAATCTCTTTACTCTTCTATAACTACCAGGAGACAATATTAGAGCAAAGTACGCCTATCCCAAGCCAATGCTCAGCTATGTCTGCCAGTGTCTGCAGGTTAAGCCCTTGCCCTTTCAGTAGAACTGGACAGTTCTCCCTTGAATGGTTAATAAGCCCACATGAGGTTAGGCCCCTGTCCTCCTCAAACAACAAAGAAAACAAGCCACTCTGGCCAAGCCACTCTAGGGTAGCTCATTAGCTCAGGGCCATACGCTGCCTGGTGTACCATATTATGGCTGCATATGAGGATTCAGCAGGTCCTGACACTTGAAAAGAAACACTAATTAACTCAGAACAAGTATAACTTTACATAAATTAATCTGTTAAGTATGCCCCAGATTTCCATCTGTCTAGGACGTGAATAGTTGGAAGTCTAGTTCCATGGCTACAGCAATAGAAGCAACTCCCATGTGAAAGGAGTGTGTACTGTCCCCAACCCAGTCTCCGGGGCTTGGATTGTTATAGCCCTGGAATATTGTGAGTAGGCACCAAAATACCCTGAAGGCAGCAGATCCTAAATACTCTGAAGGCAGCACATACCCGTCTTCATCACAAGGCTTCCCTACATTTCCAAATAGATAGACATGACATACACAGGAAACGTAGCCCCTTCTTTGCAAAATCTTAGGTCCAAGTTAGTCCTCTTGCACACTGATCCATCTTGGGCTGATAGCTTTATTCAAATGCAACAAGGCACACATCACAGAACTGTGAGATCCTATCTTACCTGTTCACTAACCCTTTATACATCAATAAAAGGCCAACTGTGCTGTAGTATAGAACACTTTGAACTCAAAGAGACCATTGCAGATGTTGTTCCAAGTAATCCTTGGGCAGCTCAGGATGTTTAGTGGCCTGGGCTTCCTGCTATATCTCCTAGGCTGCACCTCACTGGCCCAAACCTCCTGCATTTTGCAAAGTCTAAAATTTTCTACATTGTTCCGCTTGACCTTAATCAGAAAAGCTGGCACTACTAATTTACTTCCAAACAGATTTGGGGAAGAGTCCTTTAACGATCACATTAGCTGTTTAAAAGGTGTAGGGCATACCTCCTTCAGGCTTGCATTCTTCTGAAACACATCAAGACCCATGTGCACTCTCAATTAATCATTCTTTGTGTCAGGTTTCAAAGCCAAGCTTATAGCTCTCATAGTCTCACTTCTCCAAGGTCCACAGCTCTGCCAATATCCGCTTAGGCTTCTGTCTGGCCACTAAGATCAGTCACCAAAAAACACTCCATTTATTGATGGGAGAGAGCATAGGCAATGCCACTATGCTCCTGGAATATGGCATTGCAGAAAAAGCTTGTTAAAACGTAGGCAGCAGAGCATGAAGGCTCTGACCAAGCTCATGGCTCTGACAGATTGTGATTTGACTGAACCACTCACTTGTGCATTTGCCAAGTCGTCACACCAGATGTTCATTGGGTTTGTGAATTCAGTGGTGCATAGACTGCCAACACTATTGGGGAAAAATGTTCCAAGAAGGTGAGATTTCTGGTTTTTCCATGTATCTGTCCATGTGCAAATGCACCACCAAACAAACACCAAACCCTAATTAACCAGCCACATCTGAGAGAGTTTGCAGATCTGCAGCCAGCCTGATGTCATCCTTAAAATGGAAACACACTACTGTAACTGTTAAGGCATTCTTGCCAAACTTCCAAAGCCACCCTAATCTCCTGGTCACTCAAAGCCAATGATGCACGATTGATGAATGAAGGTGCCACAAGCTGGTAGGCAAAGTTTAAGTGGCCAAACAACTCTTGCAGTTCATAAAGCACGACTTAACATTTGGTCAGGAACTCTCTTACTTGGGCTTGGAGTTGTCTAGCCTGTTCTGGGAAGGCCTACACAACTGCTCTAAACAGCCATTCTAGATCCTAAGAACACTTCTGAAGGGGCCTCCACCTTCTCTTCTGCCAGCTGGGTTCCCAAATCCCTCAGTGAAGGCTGCAGATTTCTCTATCCATTGCTTGCATTGCTCCATGACTACAGGCCCTATGAACAGAAAGTTGTCTACAATATTGTATACACAATAGTGTATACAATATCCACTACAGCTGACCTGAAACAAAGTGCCCACTCCAAATATGAATAAAACATCTCAAATAGCAAACAAGAACCTGAGTACAAGCATACTTGGCTTTAGAGCACTTCACTAATAGGATACTTTTCAATTATACAGTAGAGTGCCATTTGGTTACCTGCACTTAGTATGTTTACAACGTTTTTGCACTTTGTGTTTCAGTGTTGTATTCTGGCAAACTTTTATTTATTAATTTTACTTTTGTATTTTTTTAGGCCTAGTACTATTGCACATTCAATAAATGATAGTGTAGATATATTTTTAATCATAGAGTCATAGAATCATAGAGTTGGAAGAGACCACTGTGGCCATCCAGTCCAACCTCCTGCCATGCAGAAACACACATTGAAGCACTTCTGACAGATGGCCATCCAGCCTCTGCTTAAAAACCTCCAAAGAAGGAGACTCCACCACACTCTCAAGCAGCATATTCCACTGCCGGACAGCTCTGACCCTCAGGAAGTTCTTCCTGAGGTTCAGGTGGAATCTCTTTTCCTGCAGTTTGAATCCATTGCTCCTTGTCCTAGTCTCTGGAGCAGCAGGAAACAAGCCCACTCCCTCCTCGACATGACATCCCCTCAAATATTTAAACATGGCTATCATGTCTCCTCTTAATCTTCTCTTCTGCGGACTAAACATCTCCAGCTCCCTAAACTGCTCCTCATAAGACCTGGTTTCCAGACCCTGGCACGTGCAGAAAAAGAGAGGCTGTGATTCATTTTAAGGTGATATTTATGGTGCTGGTCTGGAACCTAACCTGCCAAAATGGTGAGGATTACCTGTATCCCATCAGTAACACCTGATCCACCTAAAACTCCCCATCAGAAGAGGACTTAATTGTTCAGAATCCAATGGATGCACCAACAGGAGGCAAAAGACTGATTTAATGTCACATTTTGCCAGCTCGGTCCTTGGCCACATCTGCATACTGCTTGGACTGCTAAATTGAAAGACATATAGCAGGGAGGCCATAGGTTTGCTGGGATGGCACTGTTCACTTTCCCATGTCTGGGATCCAACAATATCCTGTGGGTATATCTAAGAATTTGGTGTAGATGACTCTGCGAAGGAGCCTAAGACCTTTAGCCCTCTGCCACTTCTGTATCCATCTTTACCCTAACCACTGCTACCATGCCAACCCGTGATTTCAGACTGGGGGTCATGAAGGAGACCTGGAACTTCTGGTGTGAGATGCGAAACCAAATCTAAAACTGTGTCCCAAATATGGAACATCCACCTGGTTAGGGTATTCTGCCAAAGAGATAATGTTAGGGGAACCTTTATGAGTAGGGTGACCTGGTCCCCCAGCTTTTTGCCTGGTTGTGTATCCCTTACTCCATTCCTTTGACCTCTTTTCTTGGGACAATTTGCAAAAGAGTGCTGTGCTCTGCAAACAGAGCAATCATGCTTATATGTGAATGGATGATGACCACAGAAATACTGGGAATTAAATTCCCAGCATAACATGTATTGTTGAACCATCCGTCCTGCCTGAGCATAGTCGAAGGATATACTGAACAAAATGACCACTATGTGATGGGTCTCTCTCTGTGGGAAGGTTGGGATCCTGAATCCTATTGTCAGTCTAAACTAGACTAGAGCCACCATATAAATAGGATATACTATGTATTGTCCCATAATGCAACAATTTTGGTCCAACAGGTTGCTCTTCTTGTTGTGGGCCTTTAAGTCATTTCTGATTTATGATGACCCTAAGGTGCACCCATCACTGGGTTTACTTGGCTGAATTTATTCAGAGGGGGGTTGCCCTTGCCTTTGCCTGAGGCTGAGAGAGAGGAACGTGCCCAAGGCCACCCGGTAAGTTTCCATGGCCAAGCGGGATTTGAACCCAGTTCTCCCAGTGTCCAGACCAACATCAAAACCACTACCCCATCCTGGCTCTCATAGGTTTACTCTAGTTGGGAGTAACCATTAGGATTTAGACTCTGTCCAGCAACCAAAGATGTGGTTCCATTTGATTCCTACTTCAGGATTGATGATGACTCTTGTTTGAAACCTTCATTATACAGAAGTTCTATAGGGCACCAAAATCCCCCTACACTCTGTTGTTGCAAGGCTGTGCTCTGACTGCTACCTTGCAGAAATCAGGAACACACAGCAATGAATTCATCATTCATTTGAAACTCTTTTTTCCCACTTTGTCATCCAACTTCTTATCCTTTTTTCCTAAATCACAAAGTAGGAGGACAAATACATCAGTATGTTCCCTTGTCCAGGTTTTCTCCTTAACAGACTGCAAAAGTGGTCACCTCATGTTTGCAATGAGACTGTGCTAATTAATTGATTAATATCTCACCTTCCTCTTGGCATGGGGCTTAAAGTGGTTGACAGCAAGTTAAAACAAAGTTCACCAAAACCTTATTATACAAAAGTTTTTAAAAATTACACAATTCTGTTAAAAGCACAGAACCAAAATAATTTAAAACACATTTAAAACATAATAAAAATATGAAGTTGAAACATGCCTCATGTACCCTGGGCATATCCAAGCCCAGCCACATCCAAAGCAGAGGCATACCTACCTATGTGGGAGTTGTACACTGACCATCTATAAGTTGCCAAGGCCCAGCCACCCAAGGTGGAAAAAACTGGGCACCCCGTGCTAGGAAACAGGTGGTCTAGCTGGCTAGTCATGGGCCACTGGAGCAATGAGTTTATTCCAAGGCTCCCGTGGCCAAACCTGTCTGCCGTCCTGATTATCCGATGTAGTTTATGATTCACCTGCTGACTGAGCCTCAGATGCAGGAAAACTGAGCACTGGCACCCTCTCAGCTGGGGGCTTCTTAGTGGGGGGGCATTTTTGTGGGCGAGCCCTGTGATGACAACTTGGATCCAGAGCTGTGGGTGCAATCCCTCTCTGCTAAAGAGTTGCCAAATGAATAAGACTTCTAAAATTAAGTCCTGCTGTGCGTGCCTACTGAATTTCCCTTTCCTCTGACGTCAGCACCGTTTGGGATGGAGTTGGCTCCAAAGTGGGAATGATATGTTGCTGATGAACCTGTCCTTCCTCTAGCACTCAAAGCCTAGGTGGTTTGATCAAGACACACACAGTTCTGCCCCTCTCACGCTGGCGTCCAGCTACATTGCACCAGGTACTGTAGTCACTGGTCTCTGTTCTGTGAGGCCAACAAACAATGTTCCTGTGCCACAGCTGCAGTTGGGGTGTGGCAGCAGAGCTCCATGGAAGAATCATGGTGCTACAAGCGATCTGAAAGGGCATCTAGTCCAACTTCCTTGCACGCAGGAATTCACAACTGAAGCAGCCTTGAGAGATGGCCATTCAATTTCTCTTTAAATGAAGAAGAGTTCATCACCTTCCAAGGCAAGCTGTTCCACTGTCAACTAGCTTTTCCTAAAGTTTAGGTGGAATCTCTTTTCTTCCAATTTGAATCCACTAGCTCATGCTCTAGTCTTTGGAGCATGAGAAAACAAGATGGAGCAGCAGAAACAAACATACATCCACACACGACATAGCCCCAATCCTATTGGTTACAACTACAGATCTACAGAATGAGTTGCTGAATGGGAAATCAGCACAGAGTCACCAAGGCATAGCAGTTTGAGTGCTGGACTAGGACTCTCCTTGGCTTTGGAAACCCACTGGGTGACCTTGGGCAAGTCACACTCTCTCAGCCACAGGGGAAGGCTCTGAAGAAATCTTACCAAGAAAACCCCATAATAGGTTCTCCTTAAGGTCATAATTAGTCAGAAACAAATTAAAGTTCCACAACAACAACAAAATGTAGGGGAATCCCCTGGCTTTACTCCTGTTTGAACTAACAGTAGGATGCAGGCCAATATGCACAAGTACTCATTTGTTCACAGTTGGAGAAAAATTACTTTTTTGGACTACAGCTCCCAGAAAGCCCTGTCAATGCTTCCAAGTCCAGCTTCATTAATAAACGTCAGTACATAACACGCATATCTATTCTCACCCCTCTCACACGCAGAGTAAGTATGGCTCCATGTCAGTTAGCCCTCAAAAAGAGTCCCCCGTGTGTGGGGAAAGTCTCCCACTTCCCCCATTCATAAAAGACGGCAGCCTCCTCCCCAACAGTCAAGACTGTACATTCACCCTGAAAGCAATGGTCCTCCCTCTCCCTGAGTCTTTCCAGGCCTCTCCATCTTTCCAATGGTGCTGAAATTTTACTGCCTGCCTTTTATTGCTCTTTGTCCCTGGTCCTCACTTGGACAGCAAGGCCACAGCCTGCACTGAAATCCCTCAATACCATCTTAAGAGACAGCATCTCAGATAGAATGGCAAGCCTGTGAGTCTTGACATCGTCACCATTTTTCTTCTGTATGGTTTTTACCATCTTTGCCTGATGAAGAAGCCAGTGAAGATTTGAATGCTTGCATATCTTTTACGCTTTCGTGTTGGTCCAATAAGCATACAACTGTTTGTGGGTTTTAGATTTTGTTCTATTATTTTCTAGGCCAGTGATTCTTGAGCTATCTCGAGTAGCCCCCACCATGGGTCAGGACTGGCACCATAGTTGTGCCCATTGACTACAACCGTTTTCTTTCTTTCCTGGAAATTCAACAGGGACTGGCAGCTGATGTCTCATGGACTGGCACTGATCCAGGGGCTAACACTCTGTGTAGCATTGGTCTAAGCTATACATATTCACATAAATGATAGACATGTTGCTGTCAGACATCCCAGGCTAAAGAACTGCTTGTGCAAACTGCCCCTTATAGAACCTTAGAGTTGGAACTGACCACAGGGGTCATCCAGTCCCTATGCAGGTACCCACATCAAAGCACTCCCGACAGATGGCCATCCAGCCTCTGCTTAAAAACCTCCAGAGGAGGAGACTCCACCACACTCCGAGGCAGCATATTCCACTGCCGGACAGCCCTGACCGTCAGGAAGTTCTTCCTGAGGTTCAGGTGGAATCTCCTTTCCTGCAGCTTGAATCCATTGCTCCTCGTCCTAGTCCCTGGAGCAGCAGAAAACAAGCCCACTCCCTCCTCGACGTGGCATCCCTGAGAAATACCATAGCTGGCATTTCTCAGTCCATATATGGTGAAAGTCTTTGTTGTAAAATTCTGAGTGTTACTTTGCTTACGCATGAGAGTCATCCAATGGTCTAATTGTAATTGCAAGTCTGGGTGTCCTGCTTCCTGAGAGTTGGAATGGATCATGAACATTTCCAAACTATAGGCCATTTTTTTGGATTTCCAAATTTGTGGCAGATATGAGAGGATTCTTATCACTGTAGCTTGAAACAGCTCTGTTGGTATGCCATCTGTTCGTGGTGGTTTTTCTGTCCTAAGTTGTTGAGTTCAGCTTCTACTTCAGTTTCTAAAACTGTAGGTTCATCTTCAAATAGTTCTTTCCTTAAAGAATTTGTCATCCTTTCACTACGTGTGTATAGTTCTTCAGTTTATTGTTTCTATCATCTTATTTGTTGGTTTCTTTATTATTATATAGTGTGTTCTCTAGCTGGTCATGTCGTATCCTCACTCTTGGTTTAAATTTTGCTTTGATTTCTCAGATCTTGCAGATGAGGTCTCCTGTTCTATCTTTGTGTTTTCATTTTCTGTTTCATTGCATTTATTATAGTGGTTCTTTTTGTTCCTGAGCACAAGTTGGAAAACCAGTGGAAAACAAAATTTAGGTCAGGGGTTTCTAAACGGTGTGCCGTGACACATTAGTGTGTCGCCTGAAGTGTGTAGGTGCGTCGCCTGCAGTCTTGGAAATGGATGTTATTACTTATAAATCATACATTTTTAAAAATATATGAAAGGTTTTCATATGTTGTGTCCCCAGACATTTTATTATTCCAATTTATGTCTGTATCTGTTACAAGAGGTTAGTTTAACCTCTGGTTTGCTAGTAAAATTGAATTACTGTGTCGTGAAATGATGCACGTCTAAAAAGTGTGTCACCAATATGAAAAGTTTGGAAAGCCCTGCTTTAGATGGAATCTCTTTTCCTGTAGTTTGAACCCATTGCTCCTTATTCTGGTCTCTGGAGCAGTGGAAGACAAGCCTGCCCCTCCTTGACATGACATCCCTTCAACTGGGGAATCATAGAATCATAGAGTTGGAAGAGACCCCAGGGGCCATCGAGTCCAACCCCCTGCTATGCAGAAACACCCATCAAAGCATTCCCGACAGATGGCCATCCAGCCTCTGCTTAAAAATCTCCAAAGAAGGAGACTCCACCACACTTCGAGGAAGCAGATTCCACTGCCAGACAGCTCTGACCGTCAGGAAGTTCTTCCTGAGGTTTAAGTGGAATCTCTTCTCTTGCAGTTTGAATCCATTGCTCCGTGTCCTAGTCTCTGGAGCAGCAGAAAACAAGCCTGCTCCCTCCTCAACATGACATCCTTTCAAATACTTAGATGTGGCTATCATGTCCCCTCTTAACCTTCTCCTCTGCAGACTTAAACATCCCCAGCTCCCTAAGCTGCTCCTCATAGGGCTTCATGGCTTCCAGACCCTTCACCATTTTGGTTGCCGTCCTCTGGACACACTCTGGCTTGTCGATATCCTTGAAATGAGATGTCCAGACCTGAACACTGTTGGTAAACCCAGCCTTCCCCATCCTAATGCCCATTAGCCCCAGCCAGCATGGCCCCTTGGTTGGGGACAATGGGAACTGTAGTCCAAAACGTCCCCACCGGTGGCAGGTTTGTAAGGGTGGGATGGAAAGCTGGGTTAATCCATGCCTAGGAGAGAGCACAGAGGGAGAGAGAGAGAAGAGAAGCTGCAGCTGCTGCAAAAAGCAACCGAATTAACCCTGATCCTTCAACCCGGAGGATCTTTCCTTTTGAACCTTTTAGCGGGCGCTCCAAGGGGACAGCGGCTGCTCAGGCTTGACCTCGGGGGGGGAAAGGAGGAGATAATAAAGGGGTGAAGGGATCGGCGGCGAAACCGGGTCAGCTTTAGGACCCAGCCAGGAAGGAGGCGGCTGCTCCGAGCAAGGAGGCAAGTGCACCGGCGCCCCGTCCCCGCTCCCTCCGGGGAGAGGCTGAGGGAGGAGGATTCACACGCGCGCGCGCGCGCCGAGGAGGCGGCGAGGCGGAACAAAAGCGGGGAAGGAAAGCCGGCGCTGCTGCGGGCGGCGAGCGATCCCGGCGGGAAACGCCGCCCGCTCTTTCGCAACGCGGTGCGGGCGCGGGGTGTCCCTGCGTGTCCGCCCGGTTATTTTTTTCCGCCACGATGACGCCCTGCTCCCCGGGCTGGGACCGGAGGCTGCGACAATGGCGAGGCTGAGGGCAGGCGGCTCCCCTTGCTGCTGTTGCCGCCGCCGCCGCCGCCGCCTCTGGCGGGGTTTGCCGCCCTTGCTGCAGAGCCCCGGGGGCTCTCTGGCCGCCGCCGGGCAGCGGGATCGGGGCCGCCGGCGTCCTTAGCCGGCCGCTTCCCGCCTTTGTTACTGAAGGACCGGAGACCGGGACCCTCCCCGGGGAAGGCAGGCAAGCCGGACGCGTCTCCGCCCGGAGGGAGAGCGCACGTGAGGACGAGACCTCCCTAAAGGCAGGTGGGCGCGCGCGCGCGCGCGGGCCGGCGGGTCTCCGGGCGGCGGGTCGGCTTCGCCTCGCCTCGCCTCGCCTCGCCTCGGGGGTCTGCCTCAGAAGGGCCGACGCCGAAGCGGGAGGCGGGGGAGGAGACTTGGGCGCCTCTTTTGGGCCACCTTAAGGCCGGGGGGTGTCCCGTTGGTCAGCCTCAGGCTGACAGAAAAAGGGGGGCGGGTATTGTAGGGGGGCTTGAGGCGCTTTCTGCGCGCCGGTCCCGCCGCCAAGCCGCCCCCCGCCAGCGCCAAGACAGCCCCCCTCCGCCGCCGCCCCAAACGTTGGCGAAGGCCAACGTTTGGGGCGGCGGCGGAGGGGGCTGTCTTGGCGCTGGCGGGGGCGGCTTGGCGGCGGAGGCAGGTGCAGGGAGAAGAGGGGCGCCTGAGGAGGGGCGCGCGCCCGGCCGCCTTTGTGCGCGTGCGCCCGCGCGCCTCGGGGCTGGGCAGACGCAGCGGTGGGGGAGCCTCATCGGGGGCCCGAGAGAGGGGAGGGGCGCCCGGGGAAGTTCCTCTTCGGGTTGCCCAGGAGGGGGGGTACGCGTCGCAAAGAGGGGGGAGGGCAGGGTGGGGTTGAGGGAGGGAGCGGGGGGAAGCTCCGTTGGCCAACGGTTCCGGTTGGGCCGTTTGCGCACAAAGCAGCTGCCGGAACAATAAGCCCCCTCCCCTCTTTTCCCTCCCTTGGTATGTGCCTCCTCAGCCCCCTTCCCTGCCACTCTTGTCCACCTGCAGCAGAAAGGAAGGAGGCGATGGCCTCCCCCCTGTTGTGACCCTTGCAGAGGCACGGGGGGGGGAGACTAGGGCGTGGGAAATAGGGGGAGGTCTCCGTCTCGTGCAAGGTCAGCAGGCATTTGGGTCACTCTCCCCACTAGGCAAGGGCAGGGGTGTGTTTGTGTAGCAAAGGGGGGAGGGCGGCTAGATCTTCCCAGAAGACCAGACACCGGCACACCTTGATGCTTTTTTTTCTGTTGCTCTTCTCCAGGGAGGACTCACTTTTTCTATTTTTCTGGAAAAGATCCCCCCAAACACTTAGTTTGGGGGGCAATGTCATGCCAGTGTGTCCCCAGTTCTCCCTGTCTTCCCAGGCCCGATTTTGTCATCTACCAACTGGTGAGCCCCATACAAATGCACATATAGATACACGCACAGGCGTACGTATGCGTACATGTATGCTTGTGCACACATGGCTTTGTCTGGTGTGTGTGCCCTCTTCCTTCCTTCCCACTTGGGGGCAGAGGCAGACAGTGAAGGAAATGGACATGGGGCGGGAAGGAGGGATCTAGCTGGGAGGGGCCAAAGAACCTCTCTCTTTTTTATCAATGGGCTGTATTGTATCTCTCCCTTCCTCCCCCCTCCCTAGTTTGGTTCCATGGCCATTCTAAGCCCACCTGCTTTGAATCTTTTATGGGACTGATGGGCAAAGCAGAGCCAGTGTGTGTTCAAAGGGGTGGCTGCAAAGCATGTGTGTGCTGTATATGTGTGAGGTTTTCGATTTCGTTTCAACAGCCTTATGCTCAGTTTTCTCTCTCAGCTCCTTCCCGCTGTGTGTGAGAAAGCCTGGACTAAGCGGTCACAAAGAAAGATAAGCGGGAAGATTCTAGTTTAAGGGAGAAAATCCTCCCTTTGTTCACCCCCCCACATTGTACAGACTAATGGTATTTCGTTGCAATGCTTTCCACGGCAATCCTGGAAAGACAGATTAGCTTCCCTTGCCTGCCGTCTGCAATGCACAACTACAGAGGGGCAGTGGGTGTGCTCTCCCTTCTTACTCTTCGTTCACAGTGGGGCTATGACAAATCTAGGGAGGCTTCCGAGTGCCGCAAATGAACTGGGGGGGCATACGTTGTTTGAACATGCTCTGCAACACACAACAGTGGATTCTTATCAGACTAGACAACTTGCCAGCAGATGAGTTTTCTGAAGGGAGAGAGTCAGGGTCAAAACTAAATACATGGTTTGGTGGGGCAGATTCATTTGGCAGCTGTGGATGGGGAAGTGCCAGCTTGGTGTGGAATTGCCAACACAGCTGGCAAGCTCAGGGAGTGAGTTTGTTGTGATGTCCTCTGACCATCATTTGTGACCTACCAAGGGCAGATTTAGATTGGATCTGGAATGGGGTGAGGAGGCTGAGACTCTGTATTGATTGTCTGTCTTCCAGCTTTTTCCCAAGTAGTACAGTGACTCACTGACTCTTCTCTAAAAAAGAGGAGAATATGCCTGTACCTTGGATTCAAATCTCTTCCATTGCTCTTTTGTGTGATGAATAACAGTGGGACCCTTTCATATTCGCAGGGTAGATACATTCCCAGAATTGTTAGGGACCATATTTTCAGCCTGTAGCCTCATGCCATTTCTTCTGTTTTCTTCTTTGAGGATGGTGTTTTCCAGATGACTGTTCATAAACTCTGTCCCAGGTTATAGCTTTGATTACCTTGATGTTGAGCTAAGGCAAGGATGGTGGTGAGGTTCATATGTTTCCAACCCCTGCCTTTTATTGTCAGACACTGTTATCCTCTTTTAATTGCTGTGTCCCCCAAGTAGGTGACCTCCATCATCCTCTGTCAGCAAGCTTTCTGGCACTGGAGCATAGGAACTGTAGCCCAGCACACCTGGAAGTCACCCATTTGGCAAAGTCTAGTCTAGCCCAGTATTTTCTGTTGTTTCTCATCATCTGTTTCTTTACTGGAAATGCTGGCACTTTCTATATGCATACTAAGCTATTGTTCTTCCTGCTTTATTGCTGGCAAGGTTGGCATAGTACTGGCTTGGAGCATGTTTTTTCTTCTGGTTCTTCTACAGGTCAGACTGCTGATCTTTGTAGCCTTAATGTTTTACAGTGGGAAAGAGTAATAATCTAAGGATGACCAGAGGTTTAGGGGTGCTCTGCTGCTTGAACCTCATATGTGGTGTTTTGTTAGCTTTTCCAGAGGCATACATCATGCCTGTGTTTATTTCTCTGCACAGCTGTGCACATATTCTGTACTTTTAAAAGAAGATTCTGGACCACAGTAACCCAGATTCTGTGCCTAAAAAGCAGTGGCAAAAATGATGCAGATGATTTGCATAAATTATTTTGCATAAAGTGTTTTGCAGTTTTGTTTATTTTAAAACATGACAGTGGTATCAAATGCAGTTTCTGACATTTGTTACAGATGACTGCAGCTCTTTATCAAATGTAATAACATTCCTTAAGGAAGTTACTCATGAATGTAGAGTTTTGCTCTGAATTTGGTTAGGAGGGGTCAGATGTGTGTGATTTGAGGGGCCCTTTTGAACATCTACTTTTGAAAACTAGATATCTGAAGTGAACAGGTAGAGAAATTACTCAGGAACCATTGGGCCCTACTTTGTCTTTGGTCATTTCTTTAGGCATGTCCCTGGTGCTGGATACCTCCAGCTTTTCTAGGCAATTCTGAATGTAACCAAGATGTGTATCACCATGGCATCTCCTGGAACAGGCATAGCTGGTACACTAGCTTTAACTGTGCAAATGCACTCCTGGTCACTACCAAGATGTGGGCCTCCAGGTTCAAGGCTGATTCTAGGAGTACCCCCAAACTGTGAACTGGTATCTTCAGAGGGAAAGCCAGCATGGTGTTTGAGTGTTGGGCTCTGATCCTGGAGACCAGAGTTCGGTTCACCACTTAGCCATGGAAACCCATTGGGTGGCCTTGGGCGTGTCACACACTCTCAGCCCCAGAAAACCCCCTGATTGGTTTGTCTTAAGGTCACCATAAATTGGAAATGACTTAAGGCACACAACAACAACAAATCTTCAGCAGGAATGTAATCCTGTTCAGCACAGGCCAAATCCCTATTCCCAGATCTGCCTTTCAACTGACTAAGAACAGTTCTGCCTTGTCTTAATTAAGCCTTAATTTATTTGCCCTCATTTAGTCTATTATAGCAACGAGGCACTAGTTTAGCCTGGAAACAGCTTCCTTTGAATTAGGTGGAAAGGCATAATAGAGATGGGTATCATCAGCATACTGGTGACACTAGATCTCAAAATTTCAGACAACATCTTCCATCAGTTTTGTGCATATGTTAAATAGCACAGAGGACAAAACAGAACCCTGAGGGGCTCTACAGGCCAATGGCCAAGGAGTTGAACTGGATCCCTTGGCACCACCTTCTGAGAGCATCCCTCCAGGAAGGATAGGAACCACTGAACTTCCAAGTCCCATCCCAGCAAAGTGTGGTTGGTGGCAGAGAAAGCCACTGAGAGGTCCAGCAGAATGAATAAAGACACATTTGCCCCGTCCAGTTCCTGGTACAGGTTACCTGTCAAGGCAACCAAATTTGCTGTATCCCATAACCAGGTTTGAGGTCAATCTGGAATGGATCTAGATAATCCATCTCATCCAGGAATCCCTGGAGCTGAGGCCATCACGAACTCCAGGAGCTTGCTCAGAAATGGAATGTTGGGGACTGGTTGATAGTTGTCTAATACAGTAGGATCCAGGGAAGGGTTTTGTTTGTTTTTTACTTTGGGGTCTTACAACAGCCTCTTTCAGGCATACTGGGAGGGCCTTCTTGTTCAGAGGCATTATTTACTCCCATTACCCACTCAGGCAGTCCCCCTCTGGCCCTGTTACAGTAATTCAGGGCGAGGGTCTAATACACATGTGGTGGCTCTTACCACTCCAAGGATTCTGTCCACATCCTCAGGCTGCACAAATAGAGAAGCGCCCATTATCACTGGACAAGCAGGGGCCAGAGTTACATTCACTAGACCTGTATCAACTGTACTGTCCAAGCTGGCATTAATCTGAGTGATTTTACCTGCAAAATGTCAGAGAAATTCTTCAGAATGGACAATTGAGTGGTTTAAGCTCTTTTGTGGGCCAGGTTGTATCAGGCCCTGAGTACTTGAAATAGCTGTGCTGGATAGCTCTTTCTAAATGCAGAGAAGAAAGGTTTTTGTTGTTGTTGTTGTTGTTTTTGCTACCTGCATTGCCACACCATTACCATTCAAACAAGCCTTAGCCCATGCTTGGTAGACTTGGTCTGAGTTTTCTGCCCATGTTACTCTGATCACTGTTTCACTTGCTTTACTGCTGCCAGCTCCTTAGAGAACCAGGGGACTAATCTGGTTCCACTTCATGCAAGTGGATGTGTCTACCACAGTAAGTTTCTATCTGTTTTCTCCTCTTTCCTTTCCTCAGCTCTTTCTTTCCTCATGGTAGCACCCATGAAATGGCTGCCTCCGGCAGCAGAGCACCAGAAGCGATGAACTACACGGTCTCCCATCCGTCCACTGGACCCCTGCTGCCTCCGTCTCTCACTGTCTGCTGCCCTTCTTCCATCGCCTTTCTTCTCCTTCACTTGCTTTGTCTCACGCTATGCCCCCATCTCTTGTTCCTTGTACTTTTTCACTGCATCTCCCACTATCTGTATTCCTTGCCCTACCTTCTGCCTACCACTCTTTGTGCTTGGCTACTGTTCCTTTACCTTCTTTTTCCTCCTTTCCTCTCCCTTGCCTCAGCTTGTGCCCTTCCAATGCAGTGCTTCTCACCCTCCCTTCTTTGCTTTCTTACTCCTTGTCTCACCTTCTAGCTTTTGTATGTCGTCCTCTTGAACTCTGCTGCCTGAACTCTCCCTTCCCCTTCCAGCACTTCATGTTCGATGCTTTTCTTCCCCTTAAAACCTCTGCCCTCTCCCCTTTTCCCAAATTACCTCACTTTGCGCCTGCACAATTTTTTTCCTCCCTTCTACCTCCAGCTGCACCTCTCACCCTCTCTTTCTTTCTCTCTCCCCTGTTGCCTCACTTTGCACTGTTGCTTGTCTGTCCCCTAGAGAAGCAGCTCTTGCTTTAAATAGGGGGCAGGTAAGTTAGACAGACAGGTAAGGGAGTGATAGCACTGCTGCTGCAGGTTGAGGAAAAGGAGGCGGGGAGATAAAGCAAAGTGGAGGGAAATGGTAGCGGGGGCAATATGGGGGGTGAGTATAAGGTGGTGAGGGGAAAATGCAGCAATAATGGGTGTCCTCCCCCCTGCCCACATCAGGTTGCCCCTCATAAAAGGGAACTTGATTTTTTTCATAGAAGTCCTGCAAAAATATATACTATTGCTATGTCAAGTCATGCAAAAGCAAGACAGAAAAAAAAAGAAGAAGAATACATGGTGACTTTAATGATAACAACTGCCTTATGATAGTAATCACCTTTTAGTATCTGGTTTCCCCTACCTTCATTCGTATAGTTCTATTGCTTCTTAGGCAGTCTTTGCAAATAGCTCAGCCAGACAAGCTCAACTAGATCCCTGCCTTCTCTTGCAAAGTTGAAGTTTTATGTGAAATTGTTATATTGACCCAGGGAATTGCAGTTGGAATTGAGAGAGGGTTGGATCGAGACTACTATTATAAAATGTAATATCTGAAAACATAAGTCATAGCTGGGAGATTTAACTGATTCATGGCAGCGACTGACTTATTTCTTGCAAAACTGTTGGAGAGAATGCAGTCTGCATATTTGGCCCCATATCCTGTTTTTGAAAAGGTCTAGAGTTGGATTGGGTAAACGTCAGCAGTTGGGGAGGCACGTTGGCTCCCCAGGCACTCTAGGGGAGGGTTGAAACTGATTTGCTGCCTCCACCTCCCAAAAGAAAAGTTCTCAAAAACTTTTTTTGCATGGGGAGAACTTGGGGGCAATTTGGATATGTTCTGAGAGCTCCGTGAACCGTTCTGTTTTCCAGGGAGAACAAAAAAAATGGGGTTGTGGGAATCTCTGGTGGCCAGAAAAATGGGTCTAGAGGCTGCACTTTGCTCATCTCTGGGCCTTGAGACTTGCTTTTTAAACAAATGAAAGCTTGGAATCTGGTCCAGCTAATGATCTGAACAGGCATCAGGTGGCATGACTAGATTCTAGATAAAATTATGCCAACTGGGTAATGTGGCAACCATGTCCGTGAGGAATGCCTGCAGCTCTCTCACAATTGTTTCCAGACTATGCCTTGTAGAGAAGAACTCCTGTTGGCTGTCTTGATAGGGTTCCTTACTCAGGTGTCATAACTGAAGGAGAGATTAAGGCAGACATAAGGTAAAGTCAAGTTCTTTTTCCTCATCATGGGAATCAGGTGAACTCATTAGCAGCTCTCCTGGATTTCTGTCCATATCTCTTATTGTCAAGATCTGATCTGTGGGCGCTCATCAAGTTGAAGACATCAACCCAGGAATCAGAGACAGAATGTTATTTTTTCCCCCTGATTTATATCTTCCTTTTCTTCCAAAGCTGGGAGTGAAGGAGGCTCAGAGCAAGATTTAAAAAGCATAGCATTTCTCCAGTTATCCTGTTGAAACACATTCGAATGGATTATATTGAAACAAAACTGAATTATAAGCCATTTAAAAGTACAGTATGCACCTGTTAAAAGCCCCTATTCCTACAGGCAGTCACTTGCCAAATGTCCAACTCTTTGTGGGAAGAGGGATGATGGCGAGGGCGGGGGACAGCCAGTGTAACCTCTCTCGGAAAGGAGTTACATAGCCTGCGAGCAGCTGCCAAAATGTCCCACCCTGAACAGGAGGATGTAATAGCTATTGCTGTTGACAAAAGCAACTAGAAAGCCTGGATGAGTGGAGTCACATATTCAGAAAGATTGCTGGGTGTGATTTCTGGTTTTAATTTTGGCAATTCCTGATACTCAGGTTTTCCTAATATTTACAGAACAGATGCTGGAATGACCCATTTCCCAGGCCACAACATGTATGCTTTGTTGGTATTCCAACATATATGTGGGATAGTGCTTCCATAAGTCTGTAAACGTGCATAAATCTGAATGGACATGAAGTCAGAAATCTCAGGATTAACATAATCTCTTCCAGAATTTCGCTTACCAAACTGCGGAAAGGGCACATAGGGAGCCTAGAGAAAGATGGCAAGTATAGTGAGTATGACTGTGGCCATTTCTGCACTAGACTGTTATAGCGCTATTATTCCATTTTCAACATCCTATGGAATCCTGGGCAGCCCCTCCCGACACTGCAAACCCCAGGATTCCATAGGATGTTGAAAATGGAATAATAGCGCTATAACAGTCTAGTGCGGAAATGGCTTGTGAGTGTGTCTGGGAACCTTTTAGTTCAGCGTTCTCCAATCTAGCAACTAGGGGCAGCCCTCTTATAAGGTATAGAGAGGCAGCTGCCTTAAGCAGCAGTTTTTTGTGAGTTATTATTACTATTGTATTTTTACTGACAATGATAGGAAGAGGTACTTCTGGGGTTTTCAGACTCATGTACCAAAATAACATGTCTGTTTTCAGTAGAAGTGGAAAGAATATTTGAAAAATGATCAGAAAAGAAGTTTTTCAAGTGCTGGGCAACCCCAATGAGGTGAATCCTAGATTGATAATGATTTTTGCAGTTTGGGACTTAATGTGCAGAAATAGCACATAACAGTTTTGCAGAAATATTAGTTTCCATACAGAAAATGCAAAATGTTCTGCTCCTACCCTAAAACATCTGGAAGTCTTTGCCTAATGAGCGGACTGGTTTGAATCTAGTGAAACCTCTAGGCACTGGGAAGCACTAGATTTAAGGTTTTTCAGACATCTAATGAAAATAGATAAGCCCAAATTTCTGCAGGTGGGTTGAGTCACAGCATTTTTCTTCAGGGGTTCAACCACATTCTGAATTAAAATGCATTTGAAGCCTGATACTAAAGTCGACTGGCTGTTATAGCTTCTGTCAACAACACATCTTGGGAACTGTTGTTTTGTGAGAGTGCCCAGTAGGATTTGTTAGAGAAGTCACAGCTGCTTCACAGAACTACAATAAATTCTGAAGATTTCATGGCAGGGAGCCATGAAAGATTTGAAACTGGTGTAATTGACTAATCCAAGGTTCTGACCTTTTTCTTTATCAGGGACCTCCTGTAAATATAATTTGTTGCCAGAGACCCCAAGACTTAACTCAAGATTTAAATGTTTAAATTTAAATTTTCATTTTTTAAAAGTATTCAAATATTTACTTATTTATTTAAGGCTCCTAGACTCTAGGGACATTTCTGCAGTAGCCTGTTATAGCGCTATGATTCCGCTTTCAACATCCTATGGAGTCCTGGGGTTTGCACTTTTAAACTGCAAACCCCAGGATTCCGTAGGATAGTGAAAGTGGAATCATAGCCCCATAACAGGCTAGTGCAGAAATGGCCTAGGATTCAAATCTCCATCCAGACGCTGGATGACCTTCGGCAAGTCACGTTCTCTCATTCTCAGAGGAAGCAAAGGCAAACCCCCTCTGAACAAACCTTGCCAAAAAAGCAACAAATCTGTGATAGATTCACCTTAGGGTTGCCAGAGTCAGAAGTGACTTGAAGGCACACAAGAACAAAGCATCACTGACGGGGGGGGGGGTTCTATCTAGCTTGTCTCTCCCCTTCGAAAAATGACTTATGGCAACACTAAAGTGAATCTATTGTGGGAGTTTTCCTCACAAGATTTGTTACCATTGCCTTTTCTGAGACTGAGAGAATGTCACCTTCCTGAGCATACCCAACAGGTTTCTGTGGCCAAGTGAGGATTCAGATCCTGGATTCCGGAGTCATAGTTTGGGTGTGCTCTGTACCTTTTGTCAGACATGTGATAGTGGGGGAGAGGTGTGTGGTGCCCAAATTGCTCCCTTGTTTGCAAACAAGGCAGCAGTTTGGGCATGTGCTCACACATTCCACCATGTTCCCTTCTTCAGGGATGTGGCAGTGGGGGGGGGGTTTGCAGGCAAGCAAGGTTTGGATGCATGCACAGGCCTTCAGCCGTTGGCACCCACAACCCCTGCTTCTGCATCCCTGATGATATGGATGCAGCAGGAGGCATGCACACACACCGAGACTGCTCCCTGGTTTGCAAACAAGGGAGCAGTTTCTGCAACCTCCTCCACACAACTGCAGCCATGACCCTGCCGCTGCCATTGCTGGTGTTGATGTCCAACAGCAGGGCTCCATAGACCGGACCCCAGGTTAAGCGCCACTGGCCTAGTCTTAAGCTTTGTGGAATTAAGTCTCATTGAGCTTAGCTGGTCTTACTATCAAGTAAATGTATCTGAGGCCATTTCTGTTCCACTTGCAACATCCTATGGAATCCTGGGGTTTGCAGTTTCGGGAGGGACTGGGTGGCCCCTCCCGAAACTGCAAACCCCAGGATTCCATAGGATGTTGCAAGTGGAATAATAGTGCTATGACAGTCTAGTGCAGAAATGGCCTGAGTCTTCAGCCAGATCTGTGGCATACATGTGTCTGCATAGAATGTCAGATGCACAGCTGTCTTACCTGTAGGAGGTAACCACCTCAGAGAGTGAATGCATGGTAATGGTGGTGGTAGCAGTAGCAACCCACCCTCTAGACCAGTGGTTCTCAACCTGTGGGTCCCCAGATGTTCGTGGACTTCAGCTCCCAGAAGCCCCAGCCGCTATGGTCAATGCTCAGGGCTTCTGGGAGCTGAAGTCCGTGAGCATCTGGGGACCCACAGGTTGAGAACCACTGCTCTAGACAGAGCTGTGTCTCCCACACAACCTGTCCTGGGGCCCCAAACTAGGCTAACACCTTGATTGTGGTTATCCTACCACCAGCGCTGCAGTGGGATTCAGCTGCTTGGCCAGTCAGTGGCTCTACATGGAATGGTGTGAAGGGCTGCCATCTTGTGCTCTACCTCGGAAGGCAAACTCATATGCCAGATCTGTCCACTTCTTAACCCAGAAGTAGGAAAACACACCCACACATGTGCGCGCACACACAGAGGTTTTTTTTTCATTTCTCCTCTTGCTCTGCTTTTTATTAGAATGTAAGAATTTGTATTTGCTTCCCTAGGGAAATTTGTAAGTCCTTAAAAATTTCTTTCTTTCTTTCCTAATGTACTTATTTTTCCTGCATATTTTTTCATTGACTTTTAGTGTGTCTGTGTGAGTTTTCCAGTTGTAAATATGTTTAGTCATTTGCATTTTTAAAAATGTAAACATGGTTTTGTACATATTTCACTTCCCTGAAATGTGCCACAAGCTTCACACATTATCTAGGCAAGCTGTGCTTTGTCTCACAATCCATCTCACATGGTGTGAAATGGATACTTCCATTCAGAATCTCAATTCTGACTAAATTCTTTTCCATTCCTGTTCAGAAGTAACTCCCCCAGTATTTAAAGAAATGCACTACCCATATGTAAGTTCACGATGGCACTTTGAAAGGGCATCATCCGGTCTTTTATAACCCTCTTTCTTGGGTTATAAAAGGGCTGATAGTAACTGAATACTGCAAACACAACCAAAATTTAAGGTCAGCTTTTTAAAAAAACAACAGTAAACAGTTGGTCTTTCACATTCCCTAATGTTAGGGGTGTAGGACCCTGCACAAATCTCAGTGGACAAGTCACAAATATCAAACTGTGTGTGTGTGTCTGTGGGAGGGGGGTCCACAGGGTCCAGACCAGGTACGAGAAAAAAGAGGTAAAGGGAGTGGGTCAGTATGGTCCCCTATACTTCTTTTCTGTCTCGCCCATCTCCTTCCTTGGGTGTGGGGGAGCAGTGGGAGAGGGTTTGTGGTGCTGAGAGATTGGGCTGCAAGCTGTCTTTAGCTGGGCAGGCAGTGGCTGGTGGGAGAGGAGGATGAGGACTAAAGTTTTGTTTTTGTTTTTTTTTGAAGTATTGTGTAGCCTGATCAAAGCAGCTGAGAGGAAAGATTCCTCCAGAAAAGAAGCAGCTGAGTTTGGAGGGCTGGGGTTGGAGGAATTTGCAAATAATTAAATCCGTGAAAGCGAGACCTGAAAATGTACTGACTTGAACTCATATCCAGCATCCTAAAAGTTCCATGTGTCTAATGAAGTTTCAACACAGGATGCAGTTGCAAAACCTTTCTATGTATGTTCAGCTACATTGCAACTTTGGGTGCAAACCATAAAGCCCTAAATAAATAAATGAAACATACAAAATAGCTGTGAATCCATAAACAGAAATTCCACTGAAAGAGAAAAAGACCTTATCTCTGCCAGTTACAGTGCCACTCTTCTTCCTCTCTTTCTGAACTGAACTACTAAGTACAGCCCCTTCTTTAAGGTTTTCTCACCTATTTGACTAAACCAATAATTCATAGGGGTTAGACTGACACTCACATGAAGCATAATGGGAGGCGACCTTGGAAATGCTGCTTTTGGACTACAAAATTCCAGAATCTCTCAGTCAGCTTGCAATGGCAGCTGGTGTCTCCAGTTGTGGTGAGGTGGTGATGGTGGTAAATTCATTCTGGATTTTTTTACTGAACTTTAAAAGGGACTCTCCAAGGTGCTGAACCCCCTCCCATAGGTTTTGCCCCGTGGAGAGCTCCTTTATAGTTTTGGAGTAAATCCTAAAGGAGATTCACCACCCCACTGGACTCCCCTGCTGCTACATACTGACTGAGAGATGCTTAGAGTTGTAGTCTGTTGTTATTAATATTATTATTTCCAAGTTCGGAAAAGAGAAGACAGAGTTTATGGGACAGTCTGCACAACCAGTTTCAGCTTTACCAAACACTGTGGTTCTCCAGGCTAAGCCTTGTACATAAGCCAAATCTTTATTGCTTTGATAATTTTTGCTTGCCCTCCCACACCAGCACTGCGCAATCCTGTCCTACTTTCTTTCTGTCTCAGTTCCATGACTGACGTAATTGGGCTTCACCCTGTCTTGCAGTGCCAGTCTATATACCTGGAAAACTGCAAGGACAGATGTACCAGTGAAAAACCAACCAGCCACCAGACAGGAAAGCATTTATTTATTTATTGGTTACATTTATATCCCACCCTTCCTTCAGTGAGCCAAAGGTGGCATGAATGGATCCCTTCCTCCATACTGGGAGGTTGTTCAGACTGAATGAGCCAGTCTTGGGCCTTCTGCTCCAAACCAAAATAATTTGCCTTCCTCTCCACTCAGCATTGTAGCTGGGAGACCAATGATTAAGCCCCGAATCTAGTTGTCGTTGTGTGCCTTTAAGTAGTTTCTGACTTCAGGTGACCCAAAGGCAAAGCTATTGTGGGGTTTTCTGAGGCTCAGAGTGTGTGATGCACCCAAGATCATCCAGTGGGGAATAGAAACCTGGCCTCTAGGATGGTAGACCAGTGAATAAATCACCACATCATGGTGCTCTCCTTGAATCTAGTAGCTGATCGTTTTTGATCATTAATAACCAATATGGGGTAGTGAGACTTGGGAAATCTGGGTTGATGTTTCCACGCTGTCATGAAATTTACTCAGTAGCTCTGGTTCTCCCTTTATTGGCCTTTATTTACTCAGTAGCTCTGGCTCTCCCTTTATTGGCCTTTACATAGGTAGTAAACAATCCCAGAGTTTGGAAACTTCAAAGTACCTAGTTAAAATTACAACTCTTCCAAACCCAGTTAGTTACCAATATATCACAATTTCTAGAATTCTTTATTTTTTCATGGTAACTGTCACAGATATGGGGGCTAATTTTCTCCCTCACAGTAGGCTGCGTTGTCTTCCTTTAAAGCTGGTTTTTGGCCAAAAATAAAGCTGGAAGTGACTTTCAGTTTGTATTTCTTGGTTCTGACAGGATGAGGTGGTAGCTTTGGGGCATCTGTGTAAATGTAAACCCACAGATATTTGAGTCAGGAGAGACATTCCTGCAGTTATTTGTGTCTCAAGCCACTTAGGATTCTAAAGGTAGCACATTGTCTTTGTAATAGAGTTCCCTTTACCTGTACCATTTACATTGTAGCTGCTGCATTCCAGGTTGTCTTCAAGGGCAGTCTCAGATATAACACATTGCAATAATCCAACCAGAAGATTACCATAGCGTGAATCACTGTGGACAGATTATCCTTGTTCAGCAACAGTTGTAGCTGGCAAACCAGTGGGCGCGGAGTAGAAGTCCCAGTAGCCACTAAGACCACTTCAAGTGAGGCTGTTGGATCAAGAAGTATCCCTGAGCTATACACTTACTTTCAGGGTGATTGCAATCTCATCTCACACAGCCTGCACACTCAGTTCCCAGGCACACGAATCATCTACACACCTTGGCAGGATTCAGTCCGAAGTGTATGGGCACTAATCCAGCTTGTTACTGTATTTAAATGTTGGTTTGCCATCTGCACAGCCTCACCTGACTGATGAGACACAAAACTGATAGTACCTTTGTGATAATGGGGCTTCCCATTATCTAGACTTAGCTAAAGGGGGATACTTCCCTCTTCAGGTAAACCACGGGTTAATGAGGTCTTGGGGATTAGGTTACATTTTTACTGTGGGTCAGCCTCACAGGTCACGGGGGAGAATTGCCCAATCAAAGGAAAGAGGTGAGCATCTTCGAGATGCTTCGGAGGAGAAGTTATAAAACTCCTTGCGAGGCCATGTGAGACAGAGTCGACAAAGGAACATCCTAGAGATGGGATCTGTGCCAGTAGTCGGCTGCAGGCCCCCATGCCTCACCTCCTGGCCACATTCCTCTCTTAGACCATCTAAGCCTGTGGACCTAATTGTGAGTAACTAGAATAAGATAGTTAGTCGCGTTAGGGCTGTTTATTATTTTGGAGGTTGGCTGATCTTAAAGAATGTATCTGTGCTTTTGTAACTACTTGTAACTTAAGCGTACCTGGGAGAGGGGAGCCTCTCATGTGTATTATTGTCTTGTTTATTTGCATGCCTTGAATAAATGCTTTTCTGTAAAACCTCTGTCTCCTCTCCATTCCCACGCCATCCTTTGGGACACGCTAGATAGGACTTCTCTCACTCAGAAGGGGGGAGGTGAGAGGGAAGAAAAGGTCCTTAAGCCTAGGGATTGTCAATCCACTGAGCAGGGTCCCACTGTACTGTTCAGTTAATTCAGAATTCAGTGGGTGGTGGCAGCAAGAATTAGTAAACGCTGGGGGAATTTCCAGCTCCTTTTCAAGGGTGGAAGTCAGGCTTGAGGGGACTGGAAATAAACTCCAGTATGACAACCTTACTTAATTACACTTGATGATTTCACCCAGTGGCTTCGTACAGATGTTAAATGGTTTAAAGAGATAACATGAATCTTCGTGGAATACCAAAGCTCAGGCAAAAATGTTCAAATTCTACTTAATGAAATACAGATTGGAATAGAGCCACTGCCATTGTTCTTCTGATACCCAACCCACAGAGTTGATGCAGCAAGACGCTGTTGGTCGGTTGCGTTGAAAGCCAGTGAAAAATCAACTAGGGCTGTCTTTCCCCACCAAACACACCTGTCAAGGTGACTAAAACTGTTTCACTACCAAACCCAGCCCTGAGTCTAGTCTGAAATGAGGCTAGGTAACTTTCTTCCCCTAAAAGCATATGGGGTTGAACAGCTACCACCATCTCCAAGATCTTGCCCCAGAAGGGTAAATTAGTGATTGAGCAGTACAGGTATACCTCAGTTAAGAACGATGTGTTCCTGGGCATTACTAATTTAACAGAAAATTTGGTACCCAGAGGTGAAACAATATGGAAAGAAAAGAGATAGGTTATCACACAACAAAAAGAAGAGCAATTGAAGCTATTTCAGCAAACTTTTCATGAAAAAACAACAATATGCGTATATGAAATGAAGGAATCATGTCAGGTAAGCATCACATAAGTAGACAAAAACATTTTGGACCTTCTAAAGGTCACTTGAAGAACACTAATTGCAACTATTTTAGTACCACAATAAAGTAAAACCAAATAAAACGTAAAAATTATTATAATAACAGTTTTAAACCCGATGTAGAGTTGAAGGCTTTCATGGCCGGAATCCATTGGTTCTTGTGGATTTTTTTGGGGTTTGAGACCGTGTTCTGGTTGTATTTTCTCCTGACATTTCGCCTGCATCTGTGGCTGGCATCTTCAGAGGAATGAATTCCTTTGAAGATGCCAGCCACGGATGCAGGCAAAACGTCAGGAGAAAATACAACCAGAACACGGTCTCAAAGCCCGAAAAACCCACAAGAACCAAAGTTTTAAAACTATTAAGAACTTGAAAGAATGCTAATTTAAAACAGAATAAAAGCATCTAGAAACATAACAAGGAGAACAAACGTATAGCTCACACACACATTGACATTAAAAGACCCTTCTTTGTAATCATTTAATTGTGGAAAGACTGTTTAAATAAACAGAGTCTTTGCTTGTTGGTAGAGGGAGCGCCGAAGGAGGGCCAGCTTAGCTTCTTGTGGAAAAGAGTTCCAAATGTTGGGAGCAGCCGCTGAGAAGGTCCTTGCCAGAGGGACAGTGACAGTGTTGGGGCCCAGAGAAAACCATCCCGTATGGGGGGGTAAGGTCTTCCATGTGGTCTGGAGCCAAGCCATATAGAGTTGTGTAGGTCATCCCCAGTGCCCCCATCATTTGATAGCAACATTTGGCATCCCTAGGTCTCAGTTTTTGGTCCTGGAATCTAAGGCCTGAGATGCTCCTGAACTGGAAACCCTGATGAGAGTTCCCATTTTTATGGAAAAACCTGGCATTTACAAGTAGCTCCCATGGGCTTAAAGGAAGATGTTGCCTTATTGCAGAGGAAAAACTGGGAAATATGGTACCGAGTGGTTGCTAAGCAACATTTGAATTATTGGAGGTAGCCAATCCCAGCACAGAGGTGCTTTGATGGGAGGGGGGCCTCTGTGAGGGAGGAAGAGATTTTTTTAAAAGGGGGGTGTCTGACCGATGGAGACAGACAGTTGAGGAAGTCATTTGGAAGCGAAGGTGTATTGGGTGTTTGAATTGGTTGAAGGAAAAGGTCTGACATAACTCAGTTTGAATAGTGTTACATGTTTGTACTGTAACCTGATAAGGCAACCATTCTGTATGTTATGAAAATAAAGTCAAACTATTGGTTATTTTATCACACTTAACTTTGATTGGCTTCCTTAAGGCCTGGACCAAAGAGTGTCATGCTCACCATAAGAGGGACCACTTGTAAAATAAATTGGTGCACACCAAGGTCACCAGGACCATTTCTGCACTAGACTGTTATAGTGCTTTTATTCCACTTTCAACATCCTATGGAACATCCATAGGATGTTGAAAGTGGAATAATAGCACTATAACAGTCTAGTGCAGAAATGACCCTGGCAATTCATGTCTCAGATCTATGGAGGGCGTTTAAGTGAGGACCTTAGGGAAAGATGGGAGTGACAGCTTTCCAAGGCTAGGAACTGTGGGGCCAGCCTGAGAAGGGGATCTGTCACAGGGAGTTAAGAGGAGGGCAGTTCAAATCCCTTTTATAGAGGGTGAGAACCAAAAGAGAGAAAAGATCTCAGAAGTCTGACTGCTCTTCCCCTCACCAAATTAGTCTAAAATCTTTCCATGGCATACCTCCCTTTGCCCTTGACAACAGGAAGACATGTTCCCCTCCAGACATTCCTCAGTCATTCCTGTTGCCCAGGCAGGCAAATAGTAATAAACCGTAGACAGTAGCTCAGTAGAACAAAAAGAGCACAGATAAACACAGAAGGATCATTAAGATGATGGCCAGAATCCCACATCAGTGTGTCATGTGCCTGTGTCTCCATAGCTACATCTCTGCAGAGGCAGCCATCTGGGGGGACCTCTGAGGGTCTTTGCAGGTCTCTGCAAATGGCATCCTTGTAGCATATTCAGCTGTAGGAAAATAGCTATATGTCACTACTGATTCCCTTGCTTTATGACAACATAGAGCCTTTCCACACTGCATGGTTATAGCGCTATGATTCCACTTTCAACGTCCTATGGAATCCTGGGGTTTGCAGGCCTTTCCCGTAACTGCAAACCCCAGGATTCCATAGGACGTTGAAAGTGGAATCATAGCGCTATAGCTGTGCAGTGCGGAAAGGCTCATAGAAATGGTGGGAAGGTGCTTACAATTTTTTTCCAGGGGTTTGGTCATTGTGTAGTCAGAACAGAATTCTGTCTTCCACAATTACCAAAAGAGGGAATAGTATAGGTCTAGTTTATGGTACCATAAATCACCAACGGGATTCTTGTCACAATTTGGGGAAGATTATGGCAATTTATAATAATTCTTAATATAATTTGGAACCAGATGGCCAATTTTGATTTCTGTGAGTGACATCATTTCCAGCTGGGGTTTCTGTTGTATAATTTCCTCTTTAAGTGGTAAACCCAGAAGCCCTCAGTGTCTGCAGGCCAGGTAATCATGTTTTTAGATGCAAGATCACAGGAGAAGTTAGGGCATGTACCATCTCCTCAAAGGCGTGTTTATTTACAATTATATGTTGCTTTTGTGTTGCAGGAGATTTTTTACTAAACAGCTGTTACGGTCTAGTATTATTTCCTGTGCACAAAACTTGCCAGCTGGGGGCGAGAGACCCTAACCTTGCCAGTTTTTGAACCTGTGCCAGTTGTCAGAAAGTTTTGTGTAAAAGGGAAAAGATTGGACTGGCTGCCATTAGCTTTAAGGCAGTTTCTGATCACAGTTCAGAGTTGTGACACTTGCCTTAAAGAACTTGCACAGCTCTGGGGAATGCAGATATTTTAGGGCACATTGGCTGGGGGACTGTGAAAGCTGTAGTCTGAAGTGTGACATTTCCAGACTTTGAAATTTCTATCTCTGTAAGTTGCACATGTATTCAGTCTGAAATTAAAAACAAAATAAAAATTCATGAAAATCGCATTTGCCTTCAAATGCTATTTTCCTTAATATGTTCATTGTGGTACACAACTTTCCCCAACATGTGCATTTTTGAGTGCAGTTTGGGACCAAAATATTAATTACAAAACACTGAGAAGTGTGGAATCGACCGTATAACTCTGTTCTACTCTTCATGTGAGTTGTGGAAATCAAACTGGCTTGGGATGCTCAAAAATGAAATTTGCCCCGATTTCTTAGAAGAAAAGTCTTCTGGCACTATGATCCGCCCATGTTTTAAGATTAGCTCCAGAAGCTCTCTTCGGGATCTTTGCCTTACCCGCTAACGTGAGGTGGAGACATCATTGCCTGGGTGAGAGCTTGGGAAAGTTCTTTTTTTCTACAACTTTACTACAGCTCCCTGAACCTTCCACCAGCATTGGAAATGACCAAGATACAGTTCAAAAATATAACTTCTTTGATCTCTAGGTGGTGGGATTTTGCTCATTGAATCTGCTTCCCAGGGAAGTCTCACCTGGCACATATGCTGTTACTTTTGAAGATGCCTCCTGGTGAAGACATTTAAAATAATTCTCTTGCTTTTAAAATTGCTGTTATTTTTATCTCTGCTGCCAGGCTGTCGAGCTTTTGAATACTCATTCTCATTTGCTGCTTTTAATTTTTAGATGTTTCTTCTATTTTTGTCTGTTGTCACCTAGTCTGAAAGAAGGAGCAAAGCAGGAATGAATGAGCTGTAGACACTGTAGTGGTACCCACATGATGGCAATCAGAACAGGACTTCATTGATAGCTCTTTAGGGACAGAGGTGTGTAGGGGGCAGGAGTGGATCAGGTCGCAGAAGACAACTAAGGCCATTTCCTCCCTAAACTGCAAACCCCAGGATTCCATAGGATGTTGAAAGTGGAAGAATAGCACTATAACAGCCTAGTGCGGAAATGGCCACACTGTGAGATTTGTGGTATAGTGACAATTTTGAAGTTTTAAGCATTCATCACAACAGTCCTTATAACTGCATCTCCAAAAAGAGCCCAGGGTGGCAAACAGCTGTTTTGATCTACTTGAGAGTGGGAATTGTGCAGATTACCAAGGCCATTTCTATAGCCCCTGGACTCCCTACCCCTGGTCCCCCCATGGCAAGTCTTTTATTAGAAAATTAGAGAATTACATCTTTATAATCATCTGTTTAGATCAGTTCTTTGCTAAAACTAGGTGTGCCTCTTTACACCTTTTAAAAACTGTGCTGCCCCTACTTTCACCAAGTAGTGACCTTTGGGCCTACGGGAATTCAAGGCAGATGGGAAATGGGATTGGCATGGCCCCTGGACGCTCCATGGCCATCCACTCCTGGTATCTCTGACTTTCTATATGTCTCTCTGGGAATATCCTGGGTGGCTGCTTCTCCAGGCTTCACTTCCAACAACGCTGGATTTATAGTTAATCCATTACTGTCTGAGGTCAAAATTGGGAAAATACAATCACAAGCACAACTCAAAGGAAGAATCACAAGTGTAGCCAAAGTCTTACATGTATAACAAGAGCCTGTTGGGAAAAATGATACTGAAAACTAAGAGAGGACACAATTCAGTTCCCCATTCAGTTGAGTTATATGGAAGCAAGAGCTGTATTGCTCTACCAATAGAGAAACCAATAATGAAGTCTTAAATAGTCTAATCTTCCAGAGTGCCATCCTAAACCAGCTATTAAGTATTCAATCCATTTTGCAAGGCTTCTTGCTCTTGAGAGACCCCTGTGTCCAAGGAACCCTCTTACTCCCAAGGAACCTTGAATATTTGGGCACTTAAGTGTTACCTTAAGCAATGAGGGGCTGCTTCTGTCTGTACCTTGGGGCCCCAATACCCTAATGTCTGGGTGATCACTCTGTGTCCTCTTCTGACTTCATGGGCAGGTCAGGTTCCTTAGCAGAGAGTGGCTGCACATCTGCTGTAACCAAGGGACCTGGCCTTGCACCTGCAGACAGGTATGAGGCACCTGTTGGAATGATGGGGGCTTGTGGGGGGTTCTGCCTTAGATTATAGATCTCTGGGACTAGGCTGCATACAAGCACACATTTAGAGCTCACAACAGCACACTGTTGCTGGGAAAACTAATTTCCTCCTGACCTACTGTGAGGAGTTGTAGCCAAGTTCAGAGGAAAGAGAGGAAAGCCTGTGTGTGTGTGTGTGTGTGATACAGTGTGTGACACTGTTTCCCCATCTGAACCTGCCTGGACTTTGTGACAGAAACAAGGAATCATAAGAATTGGAAGGGGCCCGCCCAATGGCCATTGAGTGCAACCCCCTGCTAAGCACAGGAAATCCAGCTTGACCATCCCAGCAGGTAGCTGTTTAGCTTCTTTCTGAAGATGTCCAGAGAAAGAGGCCCTATCACCTCTCTCAGTATTTTAGTTCCATTTTCTAACCACTCTTACTGCAAAGAAATTCCTTTTAATATTCTTTGAAGGAAGCCTTTTTCTGGTTTCACCCTCACACAGGGGCACTTTCTTGGTGGCTTCTGTGGAATTTTCCCACAGGGGAGGCCAGGTTGGCTTTCCCTTCTGTTGCCATTTTGGTGGCCATCAAAGACATTTTAAAAAAAATTCTGGCAGGCGTTTGGTTGATGCGGAAGGAGCTTGCTACCAGTTGGATGCTGTTTTTGGTTTTTTTTAAGATGATCTGTTTTTAAATTGTGTTTTAAATTGCATGAAATTGTTTTAATTTACTACTGTTTTATTTTTGGTCCTGTTTTGTGTGTTAATTTTCTTTTTTAATTCAATATTACAGTAAGCTGCTTAAATGACATTTTTGGAAGAAAGGTGGAATATAGATCCGATAACCAAACAAACATATAAAATAATGAATTCTAATTCTTGCAGATCCAAAAATCCCTGTGTTTTGACTTTGTGGTCACTGACAGCTATCTCCCAAATACTCATTGCAGTCTCAGATGTAAGAAGAGAGAGACTGAAAAACAGCTTTCTGGTGGGTGATGCTAAGAGAACTCTAGTTTGAGATGCTAAGTATAAAGTAAAAGGAGGGATCATTCCACCACCATTTTCTTTACCAGAATTGAGAACTGTGAGCTAAAATGAAGTGAGATGCAGCTGGAAGGACATTTAACCTGGGCATATCATGAGCACAGGAGCCAAGTGAAGAGACTTAGTAATGGAACAGAGACATGCTAGGACAGGAAATCTGGGAAATTGTTTCATTCTTACTGCAGCTGCAGCTTGCTAAAAGCAGGCTCCTGTAACTGCCAGCACATCATGAACTTTATGCTTGAATCCAAAGCAAGCTTGTGATTTATGTCCAAGGCTGGATTATCAGTGGTTCAATTAGAGCAAATGCTCCAGGATCCTCAGTGGCTAGGAGTTTGCACCATACACACCTCTTGCACTATAATTTTGCCAAGAGGGAAGTGCTCCTGGACAGAATGGGGAAGGAGGCCTTCCATTTCTCTCCCCTTGCCCTTCCCAAAGTTGGCCATGTTTACCTCTCATGTTTACCCCATGTCCAAGATGTGGCTCTACGGCGCTAAAACAGGTGTGGAGAACCTGAGTGCCTGAGGCCAAATCTGGCTGTCTGCGGGTTCCACATGTCCCCTTTCCCATGAGGCCACTCTTTGGCAATTCTTTGGCTATTGTCTGTCCCCCCCCCAATTCTAAAAGATTGAAATGGTTCCTTTAAGACATAGTTGAGCCTGCGTAGTGGAAGTTTTGAATATTAGACTTGGACTCTGGGATAACAGGGTTCAAATCCCCACTTAGCCAGGGAAATCTACTGGGTGATCTTGGGTAAGTCACAGTCTCTCATTTCTGAGGAGAGGAACAGCAGACCTCCTCGGAATAAATCTTGCCAAGAAAACCTTTGGAAGAGGAAAATACAGTAACCTCCCAAATCCACAAAACAGCAGTTCCTTCATTGGGCCAACCAAAAATGCACAAAATACATTGTACAAGCTTTCAAGGCTCCACTGGCTGCTTCATCAGGCAAAGGTATTAAAAATCATATAGGAGGAGGAAAAAAAATGAGAGCATTAGAATCACAGGTGTACATTTTGTCAAGATGTTGTTTTTGTTGTTATTGGCTAAGATGGTCTGGAGCAGTGGTTCTCAACCTGTGGGTCCCCAGATGTTTCTAGACTTCAGCTCCCAGAAGCCCTGACCACTGACCATAGTGGCTGCGGCTTCTGGGAGCTGAAGTCCACAAACATCTGGGGACCCACAGGTTGAGAACCACTGGTCTGGAGGGATATCCTTGTATTGGAAGAGGATTGTCATAAGTCGAAGTGACTTGAAAGCACCTAAGAAGGACTTAATTATTGGCAATAAGAGATTTAGATAAAATATGCTAGGAAGGGATTTGTCTGTTACTTTTGTCTTTGGCCCTTCAGCCATATTGAATTAATCCCTCAGACTGGAAGAGGTTTTGCATTATTGAACTAAATACTATTCACGAAAGGCTGGCAAAGGGGTTAGTTAGGCTTTGATTCTGTTTTCCCACCCTGCCCACTGCCACCAAAGTTTCTTTCGAATTGAATTGGTGCATAGCAGCACCAGCAAACCTCCTCTGAATAACGCTTCCAAGAAGACCCTAGGATAGGGTTGCTGTAGGTCAGAGTCAGCCTGAAGACACATAACAACAAAGAGAAAGGGCCTGCGCAGACAAAAATTGTAGGGCACACCCCATAGCCACGAGCTGACTAGGGATAAAAGTTAGTAAAACAAAAAGGCAGTAAATGTTTGCTTCTCCCTTTGAAGACAGAAAGCACTGCCCTTGGAAACTCCATCTGCCGCTGTTCAGTGTGGGGCCCAAGGCTCCTTTGCAGTGAATTCCTTAAGAGATCTCTGTTCTGTCAGGTCTGGAGATAAATGCAGGCATTTGAACAGACAAAGCATGTAAATGGGAGCCAAACTGGGTAGCTTGACTTCATATTGGAAGGTAAACAAACCTCCAGGAAATGAAGTCTCAGTGTACGTTGACATAATCTCTGGTTCCTCCTGTTCAAGATCTCTCTTGAGTCGATAATGCCCGTAGCAGAAAGGAAGAAGAGAGAGAATTTGAAGACAGAGTAGGGATGGAGAGAGCAAGCGGCAGAGTTCTGTGGGGATGGAAGGAGGAGGATGGAAACTGATTGCCTAAACGGGGAAATAAAGGGGAAAGAAGCTGTGAAAAGGGAGCAGGAGAGAAAGGGAGTCCAAAGAGAAGCCATTTCTGCACTAGGCTGTTATAGTGCTATTATTCCACTTTCAACATCCTATGGAATCCTGGGGTTTGCAGTTTAGGGAGGGGTCTGAGGCTTCTATAGGAGGAAGGATTCCAGGATTCCCAGCATTCCATAGGATGTTGAAAGTGGAATAATAGCACTATAACAGCCTAGTGTGGAAATGGCCAGAGTTAGTTAGCCTTTGTTTCCAGCAAGTCACAGAATTGTGGCTTTAAAGGCAGAAAGCACCACAAACACTACCCCGGTACTGCCTATAGTTATGAAATAGGTCTTGAGGTATGTTTAGTTTGATTGGCCATGGATATGTTTCTCAAAAAGCAAAATCACAGCAATTAATATAGTCTTTTAAAATAAGCAAAGCGTCTGCATGTCCAAGACTTAAACTGTGAGGAGATCCTCTGCTGAGTGAAGGTGAAGTCTTGTTCATGGGAAACAATCCACAGGGTACAAGTTTTCTTGAACAATCTCATTGAAACAAAGAGAGAGTGACATAATATTGGCACAGAAAAATTTTCCCATGGGAATTGTAGTCCAAAACATTTAGAGGGCACCAGAAAGCAGAAGGCTGGTTGTAGTTGGAATCCAGTTCAGATACTGCTTAAGAATGCTTTGAGGCCAGACTTTGGGAAAATTACTTTGGAGGACTACAATTCCCAGCATTCTCCAGCCAGCAGGGTCCACACTGGTTGGGAATACTGGGAGCTGTAGTCCTAGAAACTAACATTTCTAAGCTCTGAGCTTCCCAAAAGAAAAGTTAGATACAAACAAAGGAACAAAGTCTTTTCACAGCAGTAATGAAAATGTTTCCTAATGTGACTAAGGCTGTAATCTTTTGAATGCTTACCTCAGAGTACCTTTCATTCAGCAAACTCATTCAAGAAAACCCGATCGTGTTAGGCTGCATGGTTTTCAACTCATTTAAGATTTTGTAACTTATTTCACTTTTAAATTGATTAATCAGTGAGTTCCTCTAGTAAAATTAACTCAGTCTTTGTACTGCTATCAAAAACCTTGAAGCAGGTGTCTATTAAAACAGCGAAGTTAAAAACATGCAGTTAAAGTCATCTTCAGTGTTTCATTTCATTTCCTCTTAGTGTATTTAATATTGTCTTGCAAAATAAGCAAGTATGTCATTAATTAATAACCCTATTGAATAAAATTGCCCTAAAAGTTCAATCATATTAGATTAAGTTAAGCTAATTATTAGACTAATTAAAACTGGGAGTCCTGCTGTAGTTGTATGGTGGTGTCTGCATATTTAACCAAGTTTACCACAGCCTTGCAAAGAAGTTCACAGAAGTGAATGACCTGGAGCCCATTCACACTAGACAATTATAGCGATATATTCCACTTTAGCTGCCGTGATTCTGTCCTGTGGAATCCTGAGATTGGCAGTTTAGGGAGGGGCATTCAGAATTCCCAGCCAGAGTACTCCAGTGTGTCACTAGACTACAAATCCCAGGATTCCACAGGATGGAATCAAGGCAGTTAAGTGGAGTAACAGTGCTATAATTATGTAGTGCAATGATTCCCAACCTAGGGTACGAACCAGGACGTAGGATGAATATGCCCCTGGAAACATGTTGATTAATTCCTCTCCAGCTCATGCCTGTCACCTGTGACATGTCAACCTTCTGCAAAGTGATGTGGGTGTCTCTGGCCATTTCCGCACTGGGCTGTTATAGCACGATGATTCCACTTTCAACATCCTCTGGAATCCTGGGGTTTGCAGTTTCGGGAGGGGCCACCCGGCCCCTCCTGAAACTGCAAACCCCACGATTTCAGAGGATGTTGACAGTGGAATCATCGTGCTATAACAGCCTAGTGCGAAAATGGCCTCTGTCTGTCAAGGAAGGACTAACTCTTCCAGTGTTGCAGGAGTTTCCCCTCTTGGTTATCCAGCATTGGGTAAGAGGGTTTTGTTTGCCACAGAGCCTCGTGAATAATTGGGAAGAGTCAGAATCGCCTTTTGAAGCTTCCAAGTGCTGCTGCTTCTTTGCACCCTTTTCTTTTTTTTATTATTATATTTTTATTATAAACATTCCAGCAAAATAAACGTAAAAATTTTTTGGATACATTTTACTGTTACAAATGTATCCCTTTGCCCCTCTCCCATTTCCCTTTATTATATTTTTCTCCAGTTGAGTCTAATCACAACCTTTCCTTCCACAGTACATTATCAATATTAATGCAGAGTCACCCACTACCAAGTCTTATCAGTCATTTAAATCTTAAGCCATTCCATTACTCCTCTCCGTTCCCTTTCAAATTTCTGAACAGATTTATTCTTCAATAAATTTGCAAGCTTTTCAGTCTCTACCATATCCAAAACTCTTAATTTTCATTCCTCCAAATGTATAACAGTTTTTTCTTTCCAGTGTTGAGCATATGTCAATCGAACTGCTGTAATCAAATATAACAATATCTTTTGATGTTTTCTAATCACTATATTTTCACCTGCTTCTTTGTACCCTTTTCAACAGAGCTTGGAAGCATGAGTCAGCAGTGTGATGTGACAACCAAGAAAGCAAATGCACTTCTTGGTTGCATCAATAGGAGCATGGTGTCTAGATCAAGGAAGGTAATAGTACCACTCTATTCTGCTTTGGTCAGATCTCATCTGGAATACTGTGTCCAGTTCTGGGCACCTCCATTCAAGAAGGATATGGACAAGCTGGAGTGTGTCCAGAGGAGGGCAACCAAAATGATGGAGGGTCTGGAAGCCATGCCCTATCAGGAGCATCTTAGGGAGCTGGGTATGTTTAGCCTGGAGAAGAGATGGTTAAGAGGGGGCATGATAGCCATGTTTAAATATTTGAAGGGATGTCATGTTGAGGAGGGAGCGGGCTTGTTCTCTGCTGCTCCAGAGACTAGGACAAGGAGCTATGGATTCAAACTACAAGAAAAGAGATTCCACCTTAACCTCAGGAAGAACTTCCTGATGATCAGAGCTGTTTGGCAGTGGACTATGCTGCCTTGGAGTGTGGTGGAGTCTCCTTCTTTGGAGATTTTTAAGCAGAGGCTGGATGGCCATTGTTGGGAATGCTTTGATGTGGGTTCCTGCATGGCAGGGGGTTGGACTGGATGGCCCCTGGGGTCTCTTCCAACTCTGTGGTTTTATGACCTCTTGAAGTACAACTCCCAGATTCCCTGGGCAACAGAATTCTATCGGGATTCAAGCAATGATCTTGCTGATTGTGATATCCCAGACCTCCACGGAAGCAGAGAGGTGGTTGGAGCTATGGACAAAGAGACTGTTTGATCACAGAGAATTGTGGGTAGACACACACAAAAGTGAGGTCTTCAGGAAAAAAACTTTGGGCCAGTGAAGACCCTGAAAAAAAGAGGAGGGGGTTGCAAAGAGGGGCTGCAGTGAAAAGTTGCCAAGCAATATAAATATAAATAAACTATAATAGATCAGTAGAGAGTGTTTTGGTGGGGAAAATCCAGAAGTGCCTCCAGAGCAAAGCTAAGATGCTATCAACAAAGCAACCTGATTTAGCATTAATCAGGGTGGAGAAAAGAGAAGGCTGGAAGACAGCCAAGGATACTTTGTATGCTAGCTGGTTTTTCCTTTCCTTTCCTTTCCTTTCAGGGCTGTGGGGAGGAATTGCTGTGCTCATATTGGGATTTCTGGAAACCCAGGAGAAAACACTTGTGTGCAATATGACAAAGTGTTTTTTTTCCGTGAGAAAAAAAGGAGATTTAAAATGTGTAGATGTGTGGAGGGTGTTGTTCCCTTAGCTTTTCAGAAGATGAGTTTCAAAGAGGTCTGTACACAAGAGGATGTATAACTGGTAGCCCTGGTAACAACTGGGCAGAAGGTGGAGAGTTGCCATGGTTTAAGGGAGGAACCAAGGAAGCAATGCAGTCTAGAAGATGGATATTCAGCATGTGTAGCTTTCACTGAGTGAAGGCTGTGGTTTTTGAGGTATGTCTTGGGTACAAATATCCAGTCTGCAAAGTCAGTGCATCATGGCACCATGTGTGATGGGTACAAATTAGAACATTTACCATCAGGACAGAGTGTGGGTTGTACCCTTTAATAGCCATCACTAAAGTGGAAAATTAATAGCCTTATATGGATGCACACACACTTATGCAGGCATGCACACATTCACACCTGTGTCCTTCATACCAAACTCAAGTATCTTCTTCCATAATTCAAACTATTTTGTACAAACCAGCCCCGAACTTAGTTTTTAAAGGGGAATCTTTGGGAGAGAACAGACAGGAAAAATGTTGCTGGAGATTTTAGTATTTGTAGCTGGAGCTCTCTAAAGAAAAGAAAAGAGAAAAGAAAAATCTTTTTGTTATCCCTGATATGCTGACAACTCCTGTAAACAGCTGCAACTTTTTATTAGCATCTTCAGTTTGCTTTTTTTCTCTCTTTTAATTCCAAAGAATTTTGGATCAAAAAATCCTCAAGTGGCACATGTGCGTCTTTTGGTGTGATTCATGCCAAGTTTTTTGATCACTCCCAAATGGTAGTGTATTGTGAGGAAGGCTACAGTGTTTGTACCCTAGATGCTTTCAAGGTGGATGCCGAAAAAAGTAATATTAAAGGCAGTTCTTTGACCCTGTACTCTTCCCTTTTTCTCCTAAATTTTTAAAAATATGTTCTGGTGCAGCACAGTGTTGGTGAAATAGCACTTTTGTACTGAAATACTGTTTTGCTGTTTTCCTGATATGCTGCAAAGCTGAGAAAAAGAACAACAACATTCAAAAACATAGGAAGATATCCTGACCCCTGTAAACAGACCAACAGTTGAAAAAGCATTCTAGTGAAGATCCAAGAAACTGCTATGTCCAGCAACAAACAGTTCCTCCAAAAAATAACAGAAGAGAGCCCACTGACAGGGAATGAGGAGAGAGAGGCGAAAACAGTTGACAATACCTAGCAAAAATGAAATGGGCATACTTGTGAGAGATCACACTTCTTTAGACCAGTCTGCAAGAATCTTGGGTTGGTTTCTGAAGTGTGAGTCAAACAGATGGAGTTAAGATGGCAAAAAAAAGTACTGTGAAGTAGATTGACCATTTGCGCATCTCTAAAAAAGTGGAAAAGCATTACCCAAGGGAAAGGAATGGGGCATTTTCATAGGCTAATCTATACATGCCAATAAAACAATTACTGTAACTTAAATCGGGTGTGAACAGAGTGTGGGATCTACCTGTGGGTGTTTTTTTTCTTTTTGATTTTACTAGAACCACAAAAGACATATGCTGAGCCAAACATATGCTGAGGATTAAAGATCTCATAACTCAGAAGTTTGTTTTGTCTCAAGGACTGAACAGTCACAGAACATTTCTGCGCGGCGCTCTTATAGCGCGACGATTCCAGTTTCAACCTCCTATGGAATCCTGGGTTTGCAGTTCCGGGAGGGGCCAGCCGGCCCCTCCCGGAACTGCAACCCCAGGATTCCATAGGAGGTTGAAACTGGAATCGTCGCGCTATAAGATGTCGTGCGGAAATCTCCACAGTCTTTTCTCCCAAAAGCCCACTCCTGGTTACTTCAAGCTATCTTAACGTTGGCAGTATACTTTAGAGGGTGGAGAGACGTAAAGTATTTCATTTGTGCGCTATCAGTGTCGAACACTTGGGAGTCCGAAATCTTTCTACGCCTACTTTACTTTAAAGACCAACCTGTTGACTGTCATCTACCTTTTTCCCAACCCCAATTTAAGTAGATCCCGGTGACCTATATGCCTGCTCAATCCGCTATCCAGGTTCAGCAGGCACCCTGGTCCCCTGACCACAGGCTTCCTTCTGTGGCCATCGTGGGGAATTTCTGGGCTTCCAGTTGTTTTGGACTACAATTCCACTAATCCTTTCATAGGGGCTTGAACTTGTGGGCGTTGAAATTGACAACTTCTGGAAGGCCAAAAGCTCCTCACTGCCAGTTTAAGGTGAGATGCGTTGTATTTCTTGTGATCCTTATTCTTAAATTTGCATATCTACTAATATTTAAAAGTCAGAAAGTTTTGTTTGTTTGTCTGTGTCAGGCAGGCGAAGGTCTCATATGACTGGCTGTGTGAGGCGAGAAGACCTCCTATGATTGGCTGGCTGTGAAGATTCTGTGGAATCCTGGGTTAGCAGTTCAGGGAGGGCCCTTTAGAATTCTCAGCCAGAGAGCTCTTGGGCCTGTCCCGAATGGGCTGGTTGCTGTGGGGACGAGGCCGAGCAGCAAGGGGGAGGACAGTGTATTCTCTCAGGAAACCAACCTCTGTATGTTAATAACTCTGACTACAGAATTTGATTGGGGAATATGGGGAAAAGTTACAGGTACTGGACAAGACAGTTCAGGGAATTAGAGACACAGGTTCTCAAATCTTGCTAACAAGGATTACCTATGAGAAAATATAATCCTGGGCAACGCCGGGTATATACACTAGTATACATATAAATCTGTATTTGCAAATATTATGTCAACTTGTGTCCCCACTTCTTCTTTTTTCTGGTGGTGTATTTTTCCCTTTATCCTTTTTGTCAACGTATAAGTGGCCATAGAGAGCCAGAGTGGTATAGTGCTTTGAATGTTGGGCTTTGGCCCTAGAGACCAGAGTTTGATTCCTTGCTTGGCCATGGGCACGTCACACACTCTCAGCCCCCAGAAAACCCCGTAATAGGGTCAACTTAGGGTCAGCATAAATGGGAAACGACTTGTAGGCACACAACAGGTGACCCTCATGACGGAAAAGTAGGTTCAAGTCCTTGTTCAACCTTTTATTCTATGAAGATAAAATGAGTGGGAAGGACTCCTGAGCTCCTTGGGGAAAAATAAGACTGGAATTCTTTTAGAAAGTAAATGTGAGCTATATATAGCAATAGAAGTATCTGTCAAGCCTTATTCATTTATTAGTCACTTCTAGGGCAGTCATGGCTTGAATAGAGAGCAGAGCTGGACTCCCGCCCCTAATGCTGTGCCCCAGAGCCGATCTCTTCCTGTATGTCTGCACATCAAGCTCAGATATACAGAAAGGATCTCCTGCACTTGAGCAGCTGCTTGCACAGTACGTCTGCACATGGATCAGGACACAACTGGAGGGATTGTTAGAACAGTGCTAGCAAACTCTTTTATTCCGTATATTTATTAGTTGTAATTAAATCATGCCTTTCCTCCAGCAAAGAATCATACATGGCTCTCTCCTCTTATCCTCACAGCAATCCTGTGAGGTAGGTCAGGCTGCCTAGTGAGTTTCATGGCTCAGTACAGACTAGAATTTCTAACTCCTAGTTCAACGCTGTAACCAGTGCACTTCACAGGGTGTCATAGACTTGCCAGTCAGATTGCCAACATTTAAACTACAGTCATCCCTCTACATTTGCTAGGGTTAGGTGCACGGGACCCTCATGAAAGTGGAAAACTGTGAATAGGCCCTCCCAAACCATATTTAACACACACAAAAGTATGATCACCATATTCAACCCACCATAGATTCCTTTGAGGCATCAGGGTTCCTTCACAAGGCAGAAGTGGGTGGCTGGTGGGGCTGACTGCCACCCCCACTGCTGCCCCAAACCATTCTTAATAGGGACTTACAAGCCTCGTTTGCAGTTTTTCAGGCCGTTTCCACACGACACACCTATAGCGCGATGATTCCACTTTCAACCTCCTATGGAATCCTGGGGTTTACAGTTTCGGGAGGGGCCAGCCGGCCCTTCCCGGAACTGCAAACCCCAGGATTCCATAGGGGGTTGAAAGTGGAATCATGCACTAAGAGTGTCGTGTGGAAATAGTCTCACGAGGCTTGCACTCCCTATTAAAAAAGGCATAGAGAGGCAGCAGAGGTGGCAGCAAATAATCAGTGAATAATCAAATCCACAAAAGTGAAACCCACAAATGTGAAGGGCTAATTATAGGCCAGCTTTTCCAAATCCTGTGCTCAGCTACCAGGGGGATTATGGGAATAAGGATCCAACAAACTTAGAGGACAGTAGGTTGAAGAAGACAACTAGGCTGACATGCTGGCCAATACTGGCTGGGGTGTTCTGAAGTTGCAGGCCTAGAATTTTATCTTTTCCAAGCTTTGGACAGAACAGCCCTTTTAACAGAGGATTGCCCTGTCATGACCATAAGGCTCAGGGGGGTGAAGGAGACAGGGGGGGGAAATCACCAACCCCTTCAGCAACAACAAGATTGGGGGCAAAGCTGAGGCTAGTTAAAGCTTTCTAAAAGATAGCAGAGCTCTCCCCACAACAGGCATGGTGAAGGCACTTCTGGAACCTTGGACTCGGCATACGGCATCTTCACGCATCGCTCAGGGCAGGAGCTGCAGCCTCTGCTGTCATAGTGATGGAGTTGCTATGATTCGGTAATTATGAGGAGCTGATGCTTTCCTGTTGTTGTTTTTTTAAATCTTCCTGCAGTCCTAAGTAGTTAATTGACTCTTCTCTTCTCTTCTCTTCTCTTCTCTTCTCTTCTCTTCTCTTCTCTTCTCTTCTCTTCTCTTCCCTTCCCTTCCCTTCCCTTCCCTTCCCTTCCCTTTCCCTTCTCTTGCTTGCTTGATGTGGTCTTTGCTACAGCACACACATCCTTGATTTTTCTGGGCTTGTGACATAGACATTAACACAGGGTTGGGCAACTGTAGAAGAGTAGGGGGCCACATTAATCTCCAGGAGACCTTGGAGGGGTGCACCCCACTGCCTGCTCCCACAAAAAAAGAAGAACCATTTTTCCTCAACAAATGATGTAAAGGGAGCATACTCACCATGTTTTGGACTCTTCCTGAGCCCCAAGAGGGAATTTTTGTTCAGTTTGACACACACACACACACACACACAAAAACCCCATCTTTTTTTTTGGAAAACGTTTGCAAAAATTTGTTTTGACTCCTGGGGGGTTCCAGGCAGGGGCTCTAAACATGGTACAAATGCCCACCACACCCTCATTTTGGGACATCTGGAGAGCAGAATTTTTGTCTTGACTCCTGGGGGACCCTGGGGACTGAAAAAACAGGGGGGCTGTATGCAGCCCAGGACCTGCACCTTGCTCACCCCTACATTAATGCATAGATACTGATGAAATAAGCAGGCTTTGACGATGAGGGGTGGGAAGGACGAGGAGGGCCATTTCCGCACTAGGCTGTTATAGCGCTATTATTCCACTTTCAACATCCTATAGAATCCTGGAGTTTGCAGTTTAGAGAGGGGCCTCAAAGGCTCCTCCCTAAACTGCAAACCCCAGGTCCATAGGATGTTGAAAGTGGAATAATAGTGCTATAACAGTCTGGTGTGGAAATGGCTGAGGAGGTGGCAACAGCAGCAGCATTCTGCATTATCTAATTGTCCTGTCTCATAAATTAAGTCCGGTCATTTAGGCCAGTTGTATATATTCCCATATTGCAGACAGGTTTCATAGGCTCTTAGAGCATTTGTTGCTGCAGACCTTCGAGTCATTTCCAACTTATGACGACTCTACAGCAAACCTGTCACTGGATTTTCTGGGCCAAGAATGTGTGATACAAAATGTCACCCAGTGGGTTTCCATGGCTGATTGGTGAATTGAGTCCTGGTCTCCAGGGTTGTAGTCCAACGCTCAAATCACTAGACCATGTTGTTTCTCTCTAAGAGCACAGCAAATGGAGCTAGGAATCTCCAGACTGATATTTATTCCACCCACTGGGGTAGGCCGCTTTCTTTGCTGCCTTCAGAGAATCATCTCAGGGTCTTCTGATGTCACTGTTCTTGTTTCCAAAGCATAAAGGCCTGGTTAGGAAAGAAAGACAATAAGAATGTCCTGCCAGAGATGTTTCTCTGCGGAAACAGACTATTGTGCAAGATGGTGGATTTGTCTCTGGCTAACTTTCATTGGAGATTTTAAAACAGAGGCTGGATGGCCAGGTCTCAGGATACTTTAGCTGTGGATTCCTTCACAACTGAGAGCTGGACTAGATGACTCTGGGGGAATCCATTCAATTCTCTGAGTCTATGGCTCCATAAGCATCCAGTACCACACCTGAGGGCACTCGGACAGGCCACAACCCTGTCCTTCAGCAAAGAGGAAGGTTGCCACCCCACCCCTCCAGCATCTGCCACTTGATACTTGCTTCATTCTGCCTAATGACAAAGCCTGGCCTGCTCAAGGAGACCAGAATTTATGAAAATTTTTTTTAAACCAGATTGTTTAATGCTACTTGACACAGTGGTGGAATAGTAATGTGTTGCCATCACTTTATTTCAATGTTTAAAAATAAGTTATTAGATTGCTTCTTGTATTGTTAGTTTTTTTTTCCTCTTGTGGAGGGTTATGATTGTTAGAAAATGCCATAAAACTTGAAAAAAATTCCATTCAATTGCTTCTAAGAATGCCATTTAAAAGTAGATCTGAAAAATAGTAAAAAATGCTACTTGTGGTGCCAATAAAGTAACCCTGTCTCCATCATTGCTGTCCCACCATCGTTTTCAAGAAAATAATATGTTATGGGTAATGTTGTTGTTTCCAACTCACATTTCTGAGTTCTGAGAAAGGCAGGATGCTTGTTGGCTTCCATTCCTTAACTGAGCAGCACGTTTAATGGTCGGCTTTGATGGACAGGCAGGTGCTCTGCTACAGCCCAGAACCGACTGGGTGAAATTCTCCCAGCGTCACGATGAGCCGGCAGTGAGCAGCCTGTGCACCCGGAGCGTCTGGAGCATCTATGGGAACTTTGCCCAGTGGGTCACAGAGGCCAATGCTTTCTAGAGAGGACTCTAGGGATGCCAGACTCCTTGTACAAAATCTCAACATAGGTATGCTAGCTGGGATTAATTGGTGGTGAAGGAAAGATACTCTACCCATTGTCCAGAAATTCTCTTTTATTTTGTAGTCTGGGACTAAATTCTCGTGGTGTTTGTGTGGGTTGAGGAAAGCTTGGTACCTGAATCCCACTTTTGTGGCCTCGGCAGCTCCTTGGAACCCCTTGCCAAGCTCTCTTTGATTTTTTTTCCAGGACAGTATCTGGGCATTTTCCCCCTGAAAACGGGATAGCCCTGATATGTTACTGGAATGTGGATGCAGAATGATTGTTATTGTGGTGATGAAAGGCAGTTAGCATGGCAGTAATGGGCAGAGCTTTGGAAATAGCGAGTTGTAGTCAAAACAGCTTTTTCCCAAGCTTTGGTAAAGACTGAGAGTATCAAGGAGGCAAAGCCATCCATATGTCTGAGGGTTTGTGTTTCGGGGAGGACTAGACTCTGGAATCTTCTGGGAGACTATTTGTTCTTAATAATGAGCGCATTTTCTCTGTGCTTTCTTACTACTGTTATGAATCAGTTCACAATTTAGCTGCTGGGCTTACCATAATTTGGTCACTTGACCAAGTTGTGTCACCAATCATACATGTAGTTCTGCTGCTGCAAGCTGCTCTTTCTTCAGGGATCATTCTGAAGTGATCCTGTCTGGGAAATAGCTGGAGTGGATATTGTTTCTTTACATTTCAATTGTCCATTGAAGTATGAAGATGGAGAGGTATGCCAGGAAGCTCCTGGTTCCCCCCCCCCGCATCCTCTTACCTGCTAATTGCATTGATTTCTGCCTTAGGTTCAGCTAAGCTTCTCTGCTATTCTATGCCATTTAATGATGAAGTGGTTGTTCCCTGTGCTATGATTTATTTTTTTCTTTTTCATCTTCTTCAAGAGGCTGGTTGGGCTTAGCAAATGATGTGCAAACTCACCTGCTAAGTGCCCCAGGGCAACAGTATTATCATATGGCAGTCCAGCATTCTCAGTTAGCTACTAATGAGTTGCCAATTACTTATCAGCCAAGCCATAAACCCAGGGCTGCAGGGCCCAAGAGAACAGTGGCATGGTAGCTTCCCTATGCAAGGGAAATAAATCATCAGGTTTTACACTTACATGGAGACCAGGGTTTCTTTGCTTCATGGCATCACCTCAGTGATCAAAGTGAAGGAGTAAAAATCAAATGTGGAATACTAATGAAAGCTGTATGCACGGAACTAGGCCAGCCCTGCCGTGAGGTAGAGTGAGACTATCACCTCAGGCAGTAGGTGCTGGGAGGTGGCATCAATGGATTGGAAAAAAGAGCTGTGTGCGATGCAGACTGCCCTTTGTGCCCTAAGCTAGCCTATTGCCTTCAATGTATTTACATGCGTTGATAAGATTTAGTGAGATTTAAATAGACACACAGTGCATTGTATCCTAGTGAGGAAGACTGTGACCGGGCAAACAGCTACCTTAGTCAGATACTCAAATTCTAATTCTTTTTGATAGACATTTCCTTGGCTGAACCAAAGCACGGCTTTCCTCAGAACTCTGTGAGGCTTATAGTTTTGTACACTTGAAATTGCACACACATTTTAAAAATGAATGGCTAAAAATATGTGCAGTGGAAAAATATATATATGAATTGCTTCAGATAGTGGGGAATATGTGTACAAGACTGTATACAGTTTTCATACAAAAATTAAAAATTCTTGCAACCTCCTATATAGACAGAGGCCATTTCCTTACTACAGTGTTATAGGCCCTTTTCGCACGGCATTTGCTGTACAAAAGGACCCCTGGAGTGTTGCATGACTGCGAGGGACGGTCCACATGATGCACTCACAATTGCGCGACGCTCCAGGGCCTGGCAGGTGCTGATCACACACTGTTTCATTTTCGGTTTTGAGCCAAAAATGGTGCACGATCGCACATCACTCTGGGGCTGCGCACGCACTTGCCATGCGTGCAGAGCTCTGGGGCTGCAGCACTCGTGCTTCCTGCCCCAGCGCAGCCTGGGAAAATCCCAGGCTGCACTGTGGAAGGAAGAGGAGGGGCTCTCGCGCTACCTGCTCGTGAACAGACAGCAGCTGTGGAGCTGAAGCAGTGGGGACGCAAGAGCCTCTCGCAAGAGGCTGCTCGCGTGATCCCCGCACCCCAGCTCCGCAAAACGTTGCGGAAAGGGCCATAGTGTTGTTATTCCACTTTCAACATCCTATGGAATTTTGAGTTTTGTAGTTTAGGGAGGGGCATTTAGAATTCTCAGCCAGAGAGCTCTTGGGCCTCAGTAAACTACAAACCCCAGAGTTCCAGAGGAGGTTGGAAGTAGAATAATAGCACTAGAACAGTGTAGTGCAGAAATGGCCAGAATAGGACTCGAGTGCAAGTGGGATTCAGAGAAATGCAATGAAATAGAGTTTGAGAGTTCTTCATATCTCTATAAAGGGAGTGAAATCTGCAGCGCTGTAGAAAATATGACAATGAAAGATGCTTCATTGCATCTTTACTTTCAAGAAGTCAAAAAGGGGTTCATAGTTCTCCCTGCAATTTTATCCTTGCAATGACTGTGAGGTAGGTTAGGCTGAGGGAAGAAATGACTGACCCCAAGATAGCAGAGTAACGTTTTGGCATGAAGACTTACACCTAGATCTCCCTAGTAATGGTTTGACACTTTCAACAACTGCAGCACACCAACTGTCAGTGTAAAACCAACATGGATCAATTAAAGATTCTAAATGTTTTAGAAACAAGAGCAGGTCATTTAAAGATGGAAAAGTGAGGGAGAAATTGGGATGGAAGAAAAAGAGGATGCTCTCAGCTGTCTCTAACCTCCAAATAGGCTCAGATGCACCATCTTGATGCCTTTTCATGTTGAAACCAGCCAACATCCTCTAGATGTGCCAGAGAACTCCCCCTCCCAAATATATGAGGCAAAGAATAACGGTGGTGGCGTAAGTACTTAACTGTATGGCTGTGCATATTGTTCCCCAGGGCTACAAGTCTGCCTGCAAACTGGAGTGATACAGTCTTGATCATTCAGACTTGTCATGAAGCACATTATCTGAAAAGATTGAACAGCGCTGTATTGGAACAATAAAGTGAAAATTGGCTGGTGTAGACATAACCAAAGGGCAGAGCTGTGCAATACCAGAAACATGGTGCTGCCGCCATAAATGACACACAGTCCAACAGTTCACTGATGAAAAATAAAAATAGGACTGTCTCACATACTTGTGGCACCCGTGTTCCCATACAAGGGATCACCAGTGGGAGAGACACCTCCTGGTTGTTATGCAATTCCAAAGGCATTTGTCTTCCTGCTATTATATTATATTCTTCCTTATCTCTGCAGTAATCTGTCCAGCACAGGTTTAGTCTCTTGTGCCGCAACGGGCTATTTTAGTCCCGCAGAATTGGGTTTTGTTGCAGAACCTACTCAGAAATAGAACGACAGCTAGGCATTCTGTGGTGTTGCCACCTGTGCAGCTGTAAACAGTTCCTCCAGATTTCAGCCACCTCCCATGTACAGTGTTTTCCCCCCTAGAATCAAAATGCTCGGGCAAAAATATTCTACAAAATCTATTGATATTTACTGATATACGATTCAGTTTCTATCCTGTCTTTCTCCAAATATGGGGCCAAGGGTGGCTCACAATATAAACTAAATACAGCTAAAACCAATCATAATAGTAAAAAAAAAGTTTAAAAACCATTAAATAATAATAATAATAATAATAATAATAATAATAATAATAATAATTGATGCTGCTGCTGCTGCTGCTCCCTGACAGAAATATCTTTAAAAGATGGAAACTACTAAGCTTTGGGAAATACTAGAAGTAGAGTACATTCAACATAAGAAAATGAAAATAAATCACTATTACCAAGTATGCCAAGAGTACACAAAGTTAAACAATCAAAACTTAATGGTAGAATTGTAATTCAGGCCATAAACCTCTGGGCCATATCAGTTATTTGATATTGTTTTGAAATAGCTGAATGGATTCAAGCAGAACTAGATGCACTACCTGGGAAAAAAATAAAAAATATTATGACAGCAAACTATACTTTATATCCTCAAATTTATATTAATTGGCAATGTCTACCATGTAATATTGCTGGTTGGGGGTTACTACGAGGGAAGCAAACTGTTGAAGAAGATTAAATATCTGTGAGTGAATGCATTAAAGAAAGCAAAGAAAAATATGCTGATAGGTTTGTAGAGAAAGAATATATTCAATGTTGAATTAAAAAAAAGGACATGTTTAGAATGAAATTCATGAAAAATCCCCTTGAAGCCTGGAAAAAGAAACCAGTTAGTACATTAAAAACACAGAAGGAAAAGTTGAGAAGGGAAACATCTGGAAATAATTATAGAATAGGGCACTGAAAGAAAGAAACTGAAGGAGTTATATTTGTGGTTCAAGAATGGGCACTTTAAATAAATAGCATCAAGGCAAATATTGCAAAAATATCTACCAATAATACATGTCACCTGTGTAAAAGGGGGGGGGGAATGGAATGCTTGACCACCTTATCAGCTCCTGCAACAAGATCACACAGACTGAATATAAGAAACGCCATAATGAAGTGGCTGCAATAATACAAAGCAATCTATTAAAAAATTGTTTTACCACCTGCGAAGAACTGCTGGGAACATCAGCTCGAAAAAGTTGTTGAAGATGATGCCATAAAAATCCTATGGGTCTTTAAGATTCAAACAAACAAACAAACCATTAGAATATAATGTACTAGACATTATATTCTAATGTAAATATAGAATATAATGTGGTTAAGACAAAGGAAGTTTAGATTGTGGACGTGGCAATCCGAGGAGACAACAGAATCAAAGACAAAGAGAAGGAAAACTGGACCAGCAGTTGAATTTGACTTCAGTTATATCTAAGTGACTTCGTCCTCCAGTGCATGTTGTTGGAAGACACAGCAGCTTCTGCACATGTTCTTGCTGCTCTCTTGTCCACTAGGGATGAGATGGATTAGACAGAGAAAGATTAGTATCTTTTATCTTCCTTCCTTGCTTGATTTTCCTTCCTCTGTCAACCACCTATCCCAAAAACATCATGGTCAGATTACTTCAGTTCAGTCAGGAGTAATTGATGCCTTCTGTTGTAAAAGAAGGAGACCCAGCCCAGACTGACCCCCCACTTTTCATCTGCTGTTGTGAAAGGAAGACATGCCGCAATATTTCTCCTTCCCATCCTTTTCTCTTTTAGATTAGTTTTGAAAAGATCAGGTCATTTCTATCTGAGAGTGTACTTCCTTAATAAATATTCCTCCTGTTGAGGATTCTAAACTTATTTTTCTGTCTGCAATTTGTTTCTTTCAAACTCACCATCCTAAGATGAGCATCTTTGCTGTGTAAGGGCTCTAACAAGCTTTTTGTTCCAATAATAATCTCTCACTGTCATTCCCCTCTAAACACGTGAGCATGGCAGGCTAGCTTAGGAAATGCGGTATCAGCCTTATGCAGTGATATATTTAAGTCTTTTACTCCAAGTCCCAAGTTAAGTCTCGAGTCTCTGCCTTCAAGTCTCTAGTCGAGTCTCAAGTCCTTGCAGGATATTTTCAAGTCAAGTCTTGAGTCAAGTCTCAAGTCTGGAAGCCAACCTTATACCCCAACCTATATTCCAGAATTTCTGGACAGAGTTGAAAGTCATAGAATCATAGAATCATAGCAATGTAGAGTTGGAAGAGACCCCAGGGGCCAGCCAGTCCAACCCCCTGCCATGCAGAAACACCCTCAAAGCACTCCCGACAGATGGCCATCCAGCCTCTGCTTAAAAACCTCCAAGGAAGGAGACTCCACCACACTCCGAGGCAGCATATTCCACTGCCGGACAGCCCTGACCATCAGGAAGTTCTTCCTGGGCTTCAGGTGGAATCTCCTTTCCTGCAGCTTGAATCCATTGCTCCTTTTGAATCCATTCCAGATTGACCTCAAACCTGGTTATGGGATACAGCAAATTTGGTTGCCTTGACGGGTAACCTGCACCAGGAACTAGACGGGGCAAATGTGTCTTTATTCATTCTGCTGGACCTCTCAGTGGCTTTTTCTGCCACCAACCACGCTTTGCTGGGATGGGACTTGGAAGTTCAGTGGTCCCTATCCTTCTTGGAGGGATGCTCTCAGAAGGTGGTGCCAAGGGATCCAGTTCAGCTCCTTGGCCATTGGCCTGTAGAGCCCCTCAGGGTTCTGTTTTGTCCTCTGTGCTATTTAACATATGCACAAAACTGATGGAAGATGTTGTCTGAAATTTTGGGATCGAGTGTCACCAGTATGCTGATGATACCCAATTTAAGTAGAGTTGGTTCTCTACTTTTGTGATTTTGACATCTGCAGCTTCAGAAGTGAGGGACAGGATCCTTCTTACTTTCCATTTGTAAAGCTGGAGGCTTTTTCAGAAGTGGGGAATAGGATCCTTCTTATTCCCCATTATTGAAGGTTCAAGAGCTTTAGAAGAAAGAATCCTTCCTCCTCAAGACCACTGCCTAACACATTTTCTGTTCCCCTCTGAGATACAGGACCTGCACTCTGGGAATGAGTCTTGCCTTCTGCTTTTAGGAAAAGTTTTTGAGAGCTCCTCCTATATGTAGCAGGGGCAGGCTGCTGAGCAGACCTCAACCCCACCCATTGCAGCCCACTCCCTAACTCATTTGCACTTCCCTCTGAGAAATGTGTCCACACGTTGAGCTAGAGACAGATTGTTTCTGGATGAATGTGTTATGTTATTGAACCAAGGGCAGCAAGTCAGTCACTAAAAATACGCAAGTCTCAAGTTGAGTCAGTGTGTAATTTTTGCCAAGTCAAGTCCGAGTCAAGTCACTGAAGTGACTTAAGTCTGACTTGACTCTGAGTCTTGACTTGAGTCTACATCATTGGCCTTATGACACATTCATCTCTGTCTCCATCACAAGAGAATGGCTAAAGAAGAAAGTTTATAGGACTGCTAGACATGCCCTATGAGGATAGACTTAGAGAGCTGGGTATGTTTAGTCTGCAGAAGAGAAGGTTAAGAGGGGACTTGAAAGCCATGTTTAAAGGGATGTCATGTTGAGGATGGAGCAAGCTTGTTTTCTGCTGCTCCAGAGACCAGGACCAGGAGCAATGGATTCTAGCTGCAGGAAAGGAGATTCCACCTGAACCTCAGGAAGAACTTCCTGGCGGTCAGGGCTGTCCGGCAGTGGAATATGCTGCCTTGGAGTATAGTGGAGTCTTCTTCCTTGGAGGTTTTTAAGCAGAGGCTGGATGGCCATCTGTCGGGAGTGCTTTGAGGGTGTTCCTGCATGGCAGGGGGTTGGACTGGATGGCCCCTGGGGTCTCTTCAACTCTACATTTCTATGATTCTAAGGTAGTTGCTTCATTCTGCTAACACTATTGTTAGAAGAATAGAAGATTCTCTCTCTCTCTGCTTTCCTCCCTCTCTCTTTCTCTCCCTGTGGCAATTTTCTGACAAGCATGATATTTTTTACTTTGGTTGGTGGTGGTCAAAGAAAGATCTTCCCCATTACCTGCTATCAGATCTGTGTTCTGTAGAGATCAGGGGCTAAACCTGGATCGTTTGGCTTGCAAAGCAATGCATTCTGCCACTGAGCCCCAGTGACTCCCTAAGAGCAATGTGAGCCTGGAGAACTGTGCAGTCTTTGAGGAAAGGAGGAGCTGCAACCCAAGGGAGACATAGTGACTGCCTATAAATACCTGCTACAGACTTGGAGCGAGGAAGGAGGGGGCGGATTATCGTTTTAGTCAATGAGAAGCAGTTAAACACAGCAATTTTAGTCTGAGCTGGAGGAAGAGAGGAAGAATAATGAAGTAACAGAATGAGCTACTGAGTCCTGGACTCACCATCCTTTCTTTCTTTAGAGTGGGGCAAGGGGTTGAGAAAGATGTAGGAATTCAGTGGTAAAACAGCAAGTATTATAATGCTTTCATACAAAAACCTACAGTGTAGCTCATGTACCAAACTGGCAAAAAACCTGCTTCCCTACAATTGTCTCTGTAGTTCTAGAGAAGCCTCCTTCTTGATTAATGCAGTTCCATTTCAACTCAGAGAGAAGCAGTATTGGGCAAAACCCTTTCTTACACTTACCACCCCACTGACTCTGATTTTGCTTATAGGGTAGGAGTGGACATGCTCCAGAGGCAGGGGGTGGCACTACCCAATTTTGGTTTTCTCCAGAGCTCCAGAGTGCCCTCTCATGGCCCTTATTTTGGTCAACCAGAAGTGGCATCGCATAAATGCAGTGCCTTTTAAGCTGATTTTCCATATATTTTACACCTCTCTCCCAGCATTTTGTGGCCTTTCTATAGGACTTTAAGGGACAGTGAATGCTTTTTTCAGCCAAAAACTTTTGTCTGAATTTTTTTTGGAGGGGGGGTCAGAGGGATTTGGAAGAGGGGGTCATGAAGCTCCAAAGGAGCCAGCAGGAAGATGAGTGGAAGGAAATGGCACTGGGGCATCATGCAAGTCTCAAAGAACTGTGACTACTATAGCCTGGAACTGTCATACCTAAAGCAGGGAGATGGGTAGAGCTTCCATGTCTTGTCTGGGGGTGCTGTTAATGAAGTCTTTTGGGAGGAGGGGAATAGTATTCAGAAGAATTCAGAATATTTTCTGTTTTTGCAGAACTCAGACTGTGTATAACAGCATTTCTTCACTGACTGTAATGGTAGCAATGATTCTGCATGGAGTAGAGTAGGAGATTTCAGATGATCTGTATGCCATTTTTTGCTCTCCTTGAACATTAACAGGCTACACTTGTCCATTTTCCAAAAATACAGGTGGCCAGAGGTTACTTCCTAGGTTTTTTAAAGGCTACTTTGGGGCTAAAATACCCTAGGGGTGTGTGTGTGTGTGTGTGTGTGTGTGTGTGTGTGAGAGAGAGAGAGAGAGAGAGAGAGAGAGAAATAGCATTTATCTGGCCAGTTTCACTCCTCGAGGCACATGCCTTTTAATACCGTTTTTGGAGTGGGGGTGTCAAGAGAGCTGGGTGGTTGCTCTGGTAGTCCACACACAATCTCTGGGGTGCACTTTACTCACCTTTGAGGCAGACCCTGAATATCCAGAATCCAGGCAATGATGTAATGGTAAAATTTGAAGAGCAGGCCTCCATCAGGACAGTTTCTATAGCACTACCTTCACACAGCATCCAATGGTAGAGGTGGTTCTGTTGATCTAAAACAGCGCTCCTCAAACTATTTGGTGAGGTAGATTGGCAATTATTTTTTTTCCATTGTGCCACCATATTTTTGCCTATTGGGTACAAATTGTTTTTCTTTCCTGGAAACTTGCCTGGGAATGGCGGCCAACGGCTCAGGGACCGGTAGTACTCCAGATATTAGTTTGAGTAACGCTGATCAGAAAAAATTCCTAACAGTTTTCATCTCCATCCGGTACAGAGATGTATAGGTCTTTAGATTTTAGTATAAGTCTTTAGATTTTAGATTATAGCTGGGATAGCTTATAATCATACATCATCACTGGTAAAATCCCTTTCCTTTCCAGTTAGCTGTGGCGATTGCAGCTAAACCGAGAGTGAAAAGGGGAGTCCATGGGGCGTGGTGGCAGAAGATGCCATAATCCCCACTCATCAAAAAGTCACAGGACCTGAACCCTACAAGCCCTGACTCCGTTATATGGCTGGGCCGAAGGCTGCCAGAGTAGAGCTGTGCCAGGTGCCAGTGACCAGAAATCAGGTTGCCAGTGGTTGTTTAACTGCATTTTGAAATAACCTCCTTATATTTTTACTGATGTTTTTGTATTTTGTATTTTCAGTCTGTCTTTGTTTTAATACCTTGTAAGCCACCTTGAGTCCCAGCATTGACAAAAAAAGCAGGATATAAATGAACAAATCATCACTATCATGCATCTCTCTGTATGCTGTACTCTAGGACTGAGATGATGATGATGATGAAGAAGAAGAAGAAGAGGAAGAAGATTTTCCCAGTACTTAGGGTGGCTGTGTTAAAAAGACAGAGCTCCTTTACCTTTAATAGTTACGTGGAAGGAAATTTCAACAATATCTCTCCCAAACAAATCTTAAAGATACAGGAAGGCTGACCCTTTTTTTAATGTGGCCTGGCCACTCTTCTAGTAGTTTCAAACAGCAGTTTGCTCTGTTATAACATGTGTAGCTTCATCACACCATGAAAAATAGGGTCTGTTGAATGTTGCATATTAAATCTCTGCTAAAAGGGTCAAAAGTAGGCTAAATCGGGTTTTTTTCCTCTAATATGTTGGCAATCTGTGTGTGTGTGTGTGTGTGTGTGTGTGTGTGAGAGAGAGAGAGAGAGAGAGAGAGATTGGCATGATTTAACGGCTTACTTAATGCTACTTAAATGAAGAGTAGTAATGTTAAGTAGGGGATTTTCCAGCAGTGGGGGAATCCATATTAAGAGATTGTGAGAAAACAGCTGTGGAGGTAAGATTAAGATCTTCGAAGCAGCCAAACATGATAGAAGAGATGGGGGAGTGAATCGAAGACCTCTGTAAACAACCCTGTTATGGTATAGATCAGCTTTCCAAATGCCTTGCTGCCTAAGGATGATGGGAGGTGTAGTCTGACAGATGTAGAGAGGGCTGGGCTGGGCAAGGCTTGTTTATAGATAAAATGAGCTCAGCCCTTGGCATCTCTGGGCAGTGTTGGGAAAGACCCTGGTCTGAGATCTTGAAGAGATGTTGCCACTTATTAGAGTAAACAATTCTAGGTTCATTGGTTTGATGGCTTGGCTGGGTGGGGAGCAATGTTCTTGCCCACCCTTTCACGGGAGATTTAAATCTCAGTCAGCTATGCACAAAACCCACAGTAACCACTATCAGCTATAATTATTTAATGTTAGATTATCACATTCCATTTCAAAATGGTGAATGAAATGGTAGACTGCATACCTTGTAAATGAATTGTAAATGAAATTGTGCAGATGGCAGCATTTCAGACTTCATATCTGAAGTTTGAAAAATGTCCTGAATTTTGAGTATTTTCCACAATTTTGTTTTCATTTTATTCCAGGCTGGACTCAGGTCCGTCCCAGATGTAGGTTATCAGAAAATTTGATGACTGACATTCCCTCTGTCTCTGTCTCTGTCTCTCTTTCTCTCTCAGCGTGACAATGAGTGCAGGCTCCATTGAGCAGGAGCCTTCACGCAAGCTGGCCTGCTGCGGAGTGCCTCTCATCACGGAAGACATGCAGTCACTGGCCATCCGCACACTCTCTGGCACGGACATCAACAAACATTATGACCTCATCCGTGAGCTGGGAAAGGGAACATATGGCAAAGTGGACCTTGTCTCCCACAAGAGCACAGGTGAGCTCACCAGCACCATCTTTCGGTGTCATTCAGGCAGGAGAATGGACTGGATTACTGCAGTGCAGTCTACATGGAGCTTCCCTTGAATCTGGACTGGAAGCTGTAGATAGTGCAGAATGCAGCTGCCCAGTTGTTGTCAAGTACTGATCCATATCAGCGTGTGGCACTTCTGCTGAAGGACCTGCGCTGACTGCCGATTTGTTAATGAGTCAGGTTCAACGTTCTGGTACTTGTATATAAAACGCTAAACAATTTAGGACCTGGATGTCTCAGATCCCATGCTGGCCTAAGCCATGAGACCTAAGCCTTCAAGGCTTCTGTTCTAGTACAGTGAAAAACTGAACAGGAGCACTTCTAGTGTAGAGATGGAGACCTGTCATCCTCCAGAAGGTTTGTGCAACAGCACCCATAACCCATAAACATTAGATGTCCTGGCTGGTGCTCCTGGGAGTTGAAGTTCAAAATATCTGGAGAAGTAGAAATTTCCCACTCCTTCTGTTACTTGTAGGTGATATGCTACAATGTTGTCTATTCACCACTGTAAATCACACACATCTCCTTTTATCATGGCACAATTAACAAAGCCAATGTTGGAGACTGACAAGAATCTTTGACCTTATCAAAATTTCCTTTTTCTGCTTGTTATCTGGCCGGTGATTGTTGGTGCCTCTCCTCTGCTTTTATAGTCAAAACAAAGTGACTTGTCTTCATATTCTTTCTCTTTCTTCTGTCCTTCCGTCCCTCCCTCCCTCCCTCCATCCCTTCCAACTCTTCATCTGCAGGTACCAAGATGGCATTGAAGTTTGTCAACAAGAACAAGACCAAGCTGAAGAACTTCCTGAGAGAGTTCAGCATTACCAATACACTTTCTTCAAGCCCCTTCATCATCAAGGTCTTTGATGTGGTCTTTGAGACTGAAGACTGCTATGTGTTTGCCCAGGAATATGCTCCTGGTGGAGATCTTTTTGACATCATTCCTCCACAGGTAACTACATCTTGGTTTCACTGGCTTCTTGGCTGTCTCTTAATTCCATAGGAAATGTAAGGGTTCTTGACCTGAATTCTGGATGGAACTTGATACTAATCTCTAAGGCTCTTTGCTCTTGGGGATAACTAGCTTTTCCTGTAACAAAGGAATGGCTAACTGATGGTCTCTGTGGATCTAATTTCTTTGTATAGAAACAATCATAGAATCATAGAGTTGGAAGCAATCCTGAGTGCCATCTAGAGCAACCCCCCGCTAAAGTATCCTTTACAGGTGCCTATCCAACCACTGTTTAAAAATCCCCATTGAAAGAGAATCTGCCTCATTCTGAGGTAGTCTGTCTATCAAGCAGCTCTTTCCATCAGGAAGTTCTTCCTCATATTTAATTGGAATCCTCCTTCTTGTGATTTGAATCCATTGGTCCATGTTCTAGTCTCTGGAGCAGCAGCAAATGAGCTCATTCCACCATCTACAGGATGACCCCCCAGATATTTAAGGATGACTACCATGTCAACTCTTTTCTTGTAGCTCTGTCAAATTCTAATCAAAATACGGTATAAATGAGGGATAGGGAACCTCAACTCCTGTAGCCCATATGAAGTTCACAGGGCATCCTCAGCTGACACACAACCTCCCCTCATTACCCTGTCCACACCCCATGGAAGTTACGTTTCAGCTCTCTCTCTTTCCAGAAAATATGGATGCTGGCTATTCCCAGTGTAAGATGAGACATGAAGTGGTTGGGCCCAGGGTTACAGGAGTAGGTTATGTTTGCTGTGTTTCAAGGCCTTTTTCTTTGAAAGACTAGGAAGAAAAGAAGGAGAAGAAGAAAGGAGATAAAAGAAGGATGATACCCCACTGACCACTACTCCTTACTGCCCTGGTCAGCATGCTCTTTGGCAGGAGGCTGCACTGACGAGGCAGTCAGTGACCTGGTTCCTGCTTCTCGAAGCAGGGTACTCAAATGGCCAATGGTTACCTCTGTCACTCCTTCAGAATACTTCTTTTGCCCCTAGCTGGCAAACATCTGGGGAGAAAGTTGACCAACAGTCTTGTTGGGAAGCCATATTTGCCTCGAGACCTCAGGTTGCTAATTTCTAGCTCATTGTATCCTTCTCTGTCTGCAGGTGGGGCTTCCTGAGGACATGGTGAAGCGCTGTGTGCAGCAGCTGGGGCTGGCACTAGATTACATGCACAGCAAAAACCTAGTCCACCGGGACATCAAGCCAGAAAACGTGCTCCTCTTTGACCGAGACTGTCGGCGTGTCAAGCTGGCAGATTTTGGCATGACGCGGAAGGTGGGTTGCCGAGTGAAGCGCATCAGTGGGACCATCCCTTACACGGCGCCTGAGGTGTGCCAGGCTGGACGGGCCGAGGGTTTTACGGTGGACACGAGTATAGACGTGTGGGCTTTTGGGGTGCTCATTTTCTGTGTGCTGACGGGCAACTTCCCCTGGGAGGCTGCCTCAGCATCGGACACATTCTTTGAGGAATTTGTGAGGTGGCAAAAGGGGCGTCTGGCAGGCTTGCCCTCCCAGTGGCGCCGTTTCACGGACAACGCACTGCGCATGTTTCAGCGCTTGCTGGCCCTTGATCCTGAGAAGCGCTGCCCTGTGAAAGAGGTCTTCTTCTTCATCAAGTATGACCTGATGTCAGAGGTCCGTCGCCGGCCTTCCTATCGTTCCCGCAAGCACACCGGAGACAAACTCTCCACTGGCCCTCACCGCCACGAGACGCCCAGCACATGCGCCCCAACCCCGCTCAAGAGGACCATCCTTACAGAAGGCAGTGTCTCCCGGCTGTCTGCATCAGAGTCTGGTCTGCCTTCCCCAGGGGGTGGGAACAGAACTGATGGGCGTCAGGACAAAGGGAAAGGCCAAATGGTGCTGGCCACAGCCATTGAGATCTGCGTCTGATGAGGATGCAACAGGCTCCTCAGTGCCTCACAGCCTGCAGTTGAGATGTCAGCAACACTGCAGAGTGTCCTCTCCTGCTCTGGCATGGACTGTGTGCTGAAAAATTCTTTACAAACAAAATCCCCAAAGGGACCGGAATCTGTATTTCTTGAAGCAAAAAAAGAAAAAGGAAAAAAAAAAGGGAAAAAAAGAGAGGAAAAGATGATTCTTAATTAACTCAATCTTAAGGTTGAAAAAGGTTACCTGTTGGCATAGCTGTTTCCTCACCCAGAGACTGAAAGCCAAGAGCTGAAGGAAGGGACCAGCGGTGGGCTGGTGGCTGGAAAGGAATGGGGAGAGAGGGAGAGAATGAGAGGGAAGGCAGAGTGTGGTGGTGTAATAACAATGATGAAAAGCTTGCGAACTCACACAGCCATTTCATTCTGAAGGAAGGGAGACTCCTCCAGCCAGCAGCTCCCCCTTGTTGACAGTCTGGATTAGTTTTCGGTTGGTTTCTGTTTAGAGGTAGAAGGTAATAGGAAACCTAGCTAAGAAATGAGAATTGATATTGTGTGGGGTGGGTAGTGGGCAGCTCCGAAGAGACAGAAGCAGGACAGAGCAGCAACCTTGATCTGGCAGGCAGTTTCTTCACAACACTGATCTTGCCTGCCGAGGTAGACAGAACAGGTGTTGAGCCATGAGTCTGGGCCTTGTTCTTCAGGCCACCTGGAGCCGCACAAGTCTCTCCCTCTCCCCAGAAGGGCAATAAGCAGTGTCTGGTGGAGCCCTCTTGTTCAACCTCAACTGGCTTTAATCCCAGCCCATCTTGTATATACTGGTCTAGGGACAGAGGCACAGCAGTACCCTGTAGGCCATGGAAGTAGAAGGAAACACTCTAGATATGAGGCTTATGAGACTTCAGATATGAGACTTCAGCACCCCGAGGGAAGCCTCTGCAGAGTTGAGGAGGCCGTCTGGCATTTGTCTCCTTTGCTTGCTCCTTGCCCTGATTGAGGGGGCCTGTGAAGCACTTTGAAGGGGGAAGGATAGCCTGAGCCATGGGATTTAGTTCCAACGGGCATGCGGTTTTATCTTGTTCTTAAAGGACTGGAAAGGAGCATAGGTTGTTTTCTCCCCACTTCTGAATGGCACTTCCCCCCTCCCCCAGTGGGAATAAAGCGTAGAAGCAGGATGGTTGGGGGAATCCAGGATAATCACAGGGCTGCCGGGGAAGCAATGGGTGCCACTGATGTAGCAAATGTTTCCTGTGCCGTGTGTGTGTGTGTCTGTGTGTGTCTGCATAAGTGAGAGAGAACATATATGTGTGTGTATATTAGTATCTACATGGTTGTCAACTCAACTGTCAAGTAATCCACTCTGTACTACGTGTCCATCACCCCTCAGGAAAAGGGACACTTTCTTTTTCTTAGGGCCAAACAGTAAGGCTGGGCACTCAGGCCTAATAGCGGTGAGGACGAAAGGGAAGCCATTTTGTGTGGAATCGGGATACCCAACTTTGGTCAACATAGTATGTCTTGGGGGCGGGGGCAACTCTGTGCTGGAGAACAAGCTTACTCCCGTTTCCCACTGTGAATTCATCCAGACTGGATTGTCCTGTTGAACACCAGTTCAGTACAGAAGGACATGGTAGAAATTTCCGTAAGTTGAACGTATGGGATAGTCCTTTAGAGAACTCTGAGGGATCTGGAGTAACCAAGAGTATGGTTATATTACAACAACTTTAGTATCAAATAAGTAGTGGCCAGACAGGATAGTTCATGGCTGCCTAGCCCAATCTAGTTTGGTGAGGGAGGTCTGTCTGAAACTGCTCCAAATGATAGTATGCTAGATCTGCTGGGGGGAAAAAAAACATGGACTAGACTTACAGCAACCACAAGTAGAGCCTTCAGAAAGAGTCATGGAGCAATACCTTCTGCCTAATGGAGACCCTCAAATAAACCAAGGGCTCATTTCATACAACAGTTTGACTTTTTAAACCAGCTCGGGCTTTTGGTGTACTGTGGCAAAATGGCTAGGTTTCATTGGAATGCAGAAAGGGCGGTTCCTGTTTGTTGTGCTTCAGCCTTCACAGTGTTACTATAATCCGCATACTGCCTAGGCCATGAAGGAAACTATTTCGGAAAGAGCACCAGTGGTAGAATGTTCCAGCAGCCCACTGGCGATACAGATGGCACCATCCAGACTGATGAAAGAAAGAATGAAAGGGAGGAAGGAAGGAAGAAAACATCAGGCCATACAGAAAATAAACCTATAGTTGTGTGTCCAAAGATCCTGCGCATCATCTCTGAGGTGAGTTAGAGGCAGGTGGCTCCACCTTGAAGGTTAGCTTACAATTAACCTAAGGTTGGAATTGGGGAAGTTCCTACCAACACAACACCCTCTTTTCACCAAGGGCTTAGACCAATACTGACCTCCCTGTACTCTTGACCTGTGGGGAGGGCCTTCTTCTGAAAGTCACTGGCAATTGCCCCTTCAGTCTTGTCACTATGAGCAGGGTAAAACTCTGGAGGAAACATCTTTTCTTGTGCAGCATTTCTTCTTGTGAAGCCAAGTTAGTTAATGTACCTGTTTCCCTGTTCTGATCCATTCTAAGTGGTACTGGACAGAGAAACCCAACCCAGACCGTCATTCCCTTATTTCTCCTCGAGACCAGATGGTGGGCATGCCTTGTGTGTGTGTCAGCCTCTCCAAGGCTCAATTCTTTCTGCACAAAGGGCTAAAATGCTATTTCTGAAGCAACAGCAGTTTACAAAACAAAAACACAAAAGTGGCTGCCCACCACCCATTCCCCTTCCACCCTTCCCAACTGGAGGGGAACACCGCCCAGTAACTGGCTTATGTGTGTGTATGTATAAGTGTAAGTATAAAAGACAAGGGTATGTTTTTTATGAAACTGGTGCCAGGTCTGGCATGCAGTTACCTTGAACACCCTTACCAAACAAGATGAACCCAGTTATCCATAAAATGTGGATATATGGCAGTCTGACCCAACCATGACCATAATCTCATCATCCTCTCAGCTAGACTATGACAAGGTTAGGAAGATAGTCAGAGGGACACCACCTAACTTCCCTTTTCTACTGCTTTCCAGGGGAGATTTCAGTGCTGGAGACGCCAAGAATCACCTTCTTTGGTGTGACCTGGTAGCTCTACCTCTCATGTCTCCACTATATTCGTTACTCTGTTATGTCTTGACACTACCGTCTCTGAGTCTTCTAGGGAGAGTGCAGGTGTTTCATTCCCCTCTCTCTCGGCTTTGCCCCGCCGCCTTGTGCATACGTGTAGAGGTTGGGGTGGCAGTCAATGCTAGATTTTTTTCTTTTCCTTTTTTCTTTTTAGAAATAGGCAATGCACAGATTTTAGATATTAGCCGCAACTTCTCCTTTTTGCCTTAGGTCCCAATTGTCCTTGATCTTTTGTGCAATAATGTAGATATGGGTTAAGAACACCATATAGACCTTGTTTTGGTTTTATTTTATTTAATTTTGATTTTGGGGTGGGAGGAGGGAATTGAAGGGAAATGTTGGGGATGTTGGGGGCAGGGCCTAATGGGTGTACATGAATGTGACATGTTTTCTGTTCTCTTTGTCCCTGTTCATGGCTGTTTTTCCCTTTTGTTGACTGTCCAATTTAGGACCCTTCTCCCTCATATAAGAGATTTTTCTCGTGTTAAACGTACCTTACCTCAATTTCTGTCACCGTTGAGAAGGAGGAAAGCTTTTTTAAAATTAAAAAATAAAATAAAATAAAAATGGTAACAAACAATTTTGAAAAAGCAAAAAAAAATGTATGGAAGATGGATCTCATATGGAAGATAAGTCTTTTTTAAACAAACAAACAAAAACAAACAAAATGGTAATTTCTTGTTGTAGCTATTGAAACAGTGAAGCTTTCCCAAAGCAGTAATTGTGGCAAGTCTCCTCCAGTTTAGAGGGAAAGAGAAGCTTTCTAAAAACCAAGACCATTGGCAGATGTAGCAGTGGATTTTTGCTTTCCATCAAATCTAATCCATGCCGGCTGGGGAATTTTGGGAACTGCAAGTCTCCAAAAGAGAGCCAGCATGGTGTGGTTGAGTGATCGATTACAACCCTGGAGACCAGGGCTTGATTCCCATTCGGCCATGGAAACCCACTGGTTGACCTTGGGTGGGTCACACATTCTCAGCCCCAGAAAATCCTGTGACAAGGTCACTTCAGGGTCTCTGTAAGTCAGAAATTACTCGAAGGCATGCAACAATAAAAAAACATAGTCGCCGAAAGTAATTTTAACTGTTTGTGCTCTCTTTAAGTTAAAGAACCCTATCATAGAGCAGTTTTATGCAACCTGGTTAAGGCTGTCCCAGAGGAATACTGTTTGCTGTACCTTGTAAGAGGCCTGGTCACGATTTAGCAGCTATCTTTTCCTCACCATTCCCCTTTGCACTTGCCTTCTAGAGACCTCTTAAAGGGGCAGATACTGTGACCCATTTTAGCATTCAGTCACTCTCTGAAAATGTGTTTGCTTATTCCCACCCAAAATCCCTACTAATGAAGACAAAATTCACTTATTGCAAAATGGAATTTCCATCACTTTCTTCTCTTCTTTAGATAAAGCGCACTCTAGTTATTTTCAGACTTCTTTAGATAGAGTACACCCTCGTTATTCTCCCCTTTTTTAATTTTGGGGTTAGCACACTCTCGTTTATGTATCTAGACGTGGTTTAAACAGAGGTTGGCCATGCTGGTTGGTGATATAAAAAGTTAAGATTTCCAAAGAAGCTTTTAAAACTGGTTTTAAATCCCGTGTAGTTGTTGTAGCTTTCTGGGGAGTGTTGGGTTCAGATTTTGTGAGGTTGTTGAGGCAAGATGCACCTAGTGTATCCCTTTTCTTGAAATATCTCCTCAGTGGCATATCTAGTGTAAACAGTGCCTAGGGCAAGTGTGGAAGTTGCACTCCTACCTTCTCATCCCTACCCACCCCTATATGCATGGCTTTTTTGCGCCCCCCTGGCACTGGGGCATATGCCCTACTTGCTCCACCCTAGATACGCATCTGTATCTCCCTCTCTTTGCTGCTGCCAGCACTGCTCCATTCGTATACCTTTTCCATCTGGGCTTATTTCTATACTTCTGTCCAACAGAAGAGGAAAAGTTACCATTAGGGACCAGAATGTTCAGAACTACCCAGCCAGCATGACCTGTGGCCATGAAGGACGTGGAAATCGAGAAGGTGTAAGATAAAACCTCTCATAGTTTCTGCTGTTTGCTCTTTCCACTGTATTCACATGCTTGGAGTGGGCATGAGAGCCAGCAGCAGGAATAAAGGAGAAAAGCAGGACTGGGGCCCCCATGAGTCGGCAGTAGACTCCCTACAGCAGCGTGGGCCTCAGCAGGTGCCCAGCCATGCTGACTCTTGAACCCAGTCCTTACTTATGGAGATCTAGGCCACTTCCACACTGGGCTGTTATAGTGCTATCATCCCACTTTTGACATCCTATGGAATCCTGGGGTTTGCAGTTTAGGCCCCTTTGAGGCCCCTCCCTAAACTGCAAACCCCGGGATTCCATAGGATGTTGAAAGTGGAATAATAGCACTATAACAGCCTGGTGCAGAAATAGCCCTGGTTTTAGAGACTCCTTTGAAGATTCCCCAACCTCCTTAACTATCCTAATAATTCCTTGAGAGGCTTGTGCCCCCTCTGTTCTCTCTGTGCCCAGATACTGTTTTAATCCTGCCTCAAAATTCCTCCTTTCACGTCACCTCCTGGCAGGATCAGCCCAAGCATTGAGGCTGAGTAAGGCAACTGCTTCTGGTGACAGTTGCTGTGGCTGAGTAGAGACAGTTTTTATTCAGTTCTTCCTCCCCAGTTTTCAAGATTGCTTATCTAAACTAGCTTGCTGCTTCTGGGGCCATTTCCGCACGAGTCTGTTATAGCGTGATGATTCCGCTTTCAACCTCCTATGGAATCCTGGGGTTTGCAATTTCGGGAGGGGCCGGCCGGCCCCTCCCGGAACTGCAAACCCCAGGATTCCATAGGAGGTTGAAAGTGGAATCATCGCGCTATAATAGTCTCGTGCGGAAATGGCCTGGGTGTGGTGGGAGATTGTGTTGAAGTAAAATTCAACTGCCATTCCAGCTGGCTTCCGTAGATGGAGTTGAGATGGTAGGAAGCCAACTTTTCCTTTGCCTCAGGCGGAAAAATGATCCAATCTCATTAAAGGTGGCTGTCGCGGGGATAGTCCTTCTCCCAGTCCTTATGCCAATTATGTTGCTTGGAAATTGCACCTTTGGGAAAACTTCACTGCATTACATCAGTTGTGTTTGTGACTTAGCATTGTGGTTGGATGTATATGCGCTGTTTTTGTACTGTACTCTTGCAAGGAGAAGGAGGGGAGTGTTGCAAAGCTGTGTCAAACAAGGCTGGCTGCGTGTCAACTTGGGGACGTCCCCTCTCCCCCTGCCCTGGATGGGCAACTTCTTCCACTCCTTTTCGGAGGAGAGAGAAAGAAAGAAAAAAAGACGGAACAAAGAAACACCATCACATACATGAAAGCACGGAACAAACATTTGTAAATATTCTGGAATTCTCTTGACTCGTGCAAAGGAGGTTTTTAAATGTTATTTAATTAATTCTATACTGCAGACAATTGCTATAAAATAAAAAATGTGTTAAAATACATACATATAGCTGTGCATGTCATGAGTTCTTAAGTGTTTGGGGATGGGTAAGATGGTGATATGGGAGGAAGGGGTGAGAAAGAGTGAAGCAGTTATTTCCCATTACTGTTTCCCCTAGACATAAGAGCTAGGCCATTAAAAAACGGATGAGGCATTTCAGATAACCTCATCTTACCTGAACCTACAGGCCTTCCCTGTGTTAGAAAAATGGGATATGTTGCTGTTAAAAGTTCCAAGGAAGAAGGATGAGTGGAACCATTTGGTTCTGCTCTGAAAAGCTTTCATGGACCTAGGAATGGATGCATTAAATAAGGTAGTCATTCTGACAAGGGGATTCTGGGAGTTACAATCCACAAAAGTAACTTTTCCCAGCTCTGACCAAGGTTCATAATGTCCTAGGATGCCATATGTTGATGCCAGGCCTACCAGCATCGTCCATTCATCTGTGAAGATAGAAGTAAGTAATTCTGATCTCTTCTGTTGGAAGTTTGTAAGCAGCGACTGGGTGGCCACTTGTCAGAGATGCTGTAAAAAGGAAATTTCCTGCATTGACAGAGGTCTGGACTGGATGGGATTTGAGTTCCCTTGTAGCTCTGTGATTCAAAGATGTCCCATTTATATGGTCTGGAAAAAAAAAATGAGGCTGTGATGGTATCAAGACACAGTGCATGACTATTAGGTTGATTAGGGGTAGGATAGTCTTTAAATAGCAAGCTGCATTCCCCATCACCAGCACTACCATTATACAGAGTGAGGCTGCTGCCTCTGACAGCTTATACTGGATGTCATGAAAGGTTAGCAAATTGGCAGTTGTTTTATAGGTACTTGCTGTTTTTTTACTGCCAAGGATTTGGAGAGGTGCTTGTGAGATTTTCTGCGTCTAGGTGGATGGGGGTACCATCTGTTGCTCTGCCTTAGCCATCCAAATACCTTAGTTTGGCCCTCTCTTCCTTCAAATAGGCCCAATAGTTTTGTCTCATACCAAATCAGGCCCGTTTCTGTCTATACTGGCTAGCAGTGGCTCACAATTGTCAAGCTAAGATGCCCAAAGCCCATGTCAGTTCCTGACATTGAAAACATCTGCTGGTGAGCTCTTGAAAAGTGGACATAAATTAATCTGGCTTACTAACCACTCCCTTCCTTCCTTCCTTCCTTCCTTCCTTCCTTCCTTCCTTCCTTCCTTCCTTCCTTCCTTCCATCCATCCATCCTTCTTTCAGTCATGCTTTTAGCATTGTTTCTTGTTACCTTGAGCTTTTTAAATTGTTTTCTGCAGAATCATGAAATTCTTTAGATGCTAGCAATGCTTTCCTGAAAGATGGCTTCTTCCCCATTGATGTTCTTGATCCCAGGAATATGTGGCAGTCTCGTGCCTTTGGGAGAGTTTAGGGCACAGAGTAAAAGAAAACACACAAAACAAACAAAAAATTGAGCAGTCGTAGTTGGTACTTCATCTCTCACCATCTGCCCTCTATGCTCCAGCCTCAGCTTCCATGGCAAATTCCTTTGACAAAGCGGCCAAACTGAAAAAAGATTCCTCAAAAGATAGGTAATTGTCAAATTGCAAAGCTATTTTTGATGGTAGTGGAAATATAGAATTGGTTTATTGATGCTTTTCCTTTTCCCCAAATTTAGGAATCAAGGTGACTTTACATGATAAATAAAAACTCAATTAAAAGAAACGTGGATAAAAATAGAGAAAAGTTAAATATGAAAAAGACTAAAGCCCTTTCCACACGGTGCCACTGAAACATAGTAGCTATGTATTGTATTCGTTTCAGGGGCCACGGTTCTACACGATTCCACAGCGATCCAGTAGCTACTTCGTATAAAAGCAGTATTTAGGACACATTATTTGAGCTGTGGAAAAAAATCTGTTTTGTGCCACCTCATCCACATATATCCCGTATGCTGCCTCAATGCAAAAACATTAAATGTACTTTACTGCGCATTAAGAAAATGGCAGCGCTGGCAGGAGGTCAATCAGGGCTGGCAGGTCAGGGCAAAATACGGAAGAGACACTCTGCTTCAATTGCATTAATGCTGAGAGGTGTGGAACCCAGTGTCGCTATTGTGTTTCAAGAGAGTCTGCCTTAACGATGGAAAAGATCCATTTATGGTGTCTTGTGTGGAAAGGGCCTAAGAGTAATAATGCTTTTGAGTAATAACCATGCCTTTGAGCATATGACAATGTCACCTCCTTGCACAGTTCAGTGGTAGAGTGCAAGTTTTAGGCCCTTTTTGCATGGCATTTCTCCTGCGAAAGGGCCTTTGGAGCGTTGCGCGATTGCGAGAAGCGTTTTAGACGACATCCTCACAATTGTGCAATGCTGCCGAGGCTGGCAGGCGCTGATTGCACACTATATAAGTTTCAGCTTTTAGCTGAAAATGGTGCGCAATCGCACATCGCTCCGGGGCCCCACGCATGCCTACCTTGTGTGTGGAGTTCCGGAGCTGTGGCCCTTGCGCTTCCTCCCCCAGTGCAGCCTGGGAAAATACCCGGCTGCGCTGCGGAAGGAAGAGGCGGAGCCCTCGTGCTGCCTGCTGGCCGGTTGGCAGCTCCTGCGGAGCCGAAGCTGCGGGGACACAAGAGCCTCATGGAAGAGGCTGCTCGTGTGATCCCCACGCAACCGCGCCAGAAAGAAGTAAGGTGCAAAAAGGGCCTTATAGGTAGAGGTGCCCAAGTCAGTTCCTGACATTGAAAACATCTGCTGGTGAGTCCTTGCCACACGACCAGGCTAGATGAAGAGAGAGCCATGACGCTGTTAAGGTCTGTTCTGTTGTATTGTTAAGGTCTGTTCTGTTGTTCAGCTGGCCCATTGGAGCACAGACTAAACCAGGAGACAAGTTCTTCTGGGTCAAAAGATTTTGAATTCCATGGAACCTTGTCCATGCTGAGAATGGTGGTGGAAATTCCTTCCAGAACGAAGCACGGCTCATATCGTGCATAGAGATGGCTTTGATGTGCTCTCTGTAAAGACTGGATCCTGCGGGAATCAGCAGCAGGAAAGCTGGCAGCCTGGTTCCTGACACGGCTCATCGCCATGAATATGCATGCTGTGTTTTCCTCGAGCTGTGTCTCGCCCTGTGACAGACAATTCCACCAGGAGCACTGTGATAGAGAGAGAGAGAACAAGAGAGCTCCTAGAGGCCTTTGGTGACACTATGAGCGAGCAGAAAACAGGAGTGCCACAAGGTGGCCAGTCTCTAATCAAAGACAGCGGGCTCTGCAGAACATCCTTGGATTAAGGGCAAAGCCAGATATGGCCATTTCTGCACTAGACTGTTCTACTGCTATTATTCCACTTTCAACATCCTATGGAATCCTGGAGTTAGCACTGCAAACCCCGGGATTCCATAGGATGTCGAAAGTGGAATAATAGCACTATAATAGTCTAGTGATATGGCTAAAACTGATGGGCAAATGAGGAGGGCTGTGGATTTCTTTGAAGCCTCCCTCCCTCTATGCTGAACATGGGAAATGCTGGAACTACTTTGAATGTCTCTCCCCAACTCAGCAACATTCTGAATACCTGGGACTTACTATGGGTATGTAACTACTAGGGTATATACCCGGCATTGCCTGGGATTTTGTTTTCTCATAGGTAATACTTGTAAGAAAGATTTGAGATCCTGTATCTCTAATTCCCCAAACTGTCTTGTCCAGGACCTGTAACTTTTCCCCATATTCCCCAATCCAGTCTGTATTCAAAGTTATTAACATACAGATGTTGGGTTCCTGAGAGAATACACTGCCCTCCTCCTTGCTGCTAGGCCTCATCTCCATAGCAGTCGGCCTATTCAAGACAGACACAGTTTGCTGAGGCCCAAGAGCTCTCTGGCTGAGAATTCTAAAGTCCCCTCCCTACACTGCAAGCCTCAGGATTCCATAAAGTCTTGTTAGGCAGCCAATCATATGAGGTCTTCGCCTGACACAGACAACCAAACTTTTGACTTTTATATGTTGTATTAAGGGAAAGTACTCTCTATATGCTCTGAGATAGTTTTTTTTTGCATGTTTCTTTTTTTTACATGTTCCCCACTTCTTTGAATTGGAAGATGTTCCAGGGGCAAAGCTACCCAGAGATGGGTTCCATTTAGAGGCGAGATCAAGGGAAACGTGGGGATGCTGGGCTTTACTTTCTTTTGTACGATGTGATGACTCCCAGTTCTGGGGAAAAGGCAGAATAATATAAGTGAATAAAACCACAAAGATGACGACGGCGACGACGACAATAACAGCAAGGACAGTGATGACAATGACAATATTGTCATAATCTTGGTTGATTTACAAAGACAGAACAAAGGTGGAGGCCAATATTGTAGGCACTCCTATCAACTGCCTATATCAGATCGGAGAAGAATGACTCTGGAAGCTCCAGATACTTTGAGACTTTGGCCACTTCTTCATTTCTGGGGCCATTTCCGCACTAGGCTGTTATAGCGCAATGATTCCACTTGCAACATCCTCTGGAATCCTGGGGTTTGCAGTTTTGGGAGGGGCCGGCTGGCCCCTCCCGAAACTGCAAACCCCAGGATTCCAGAGGATGTTGCAAGTGGAATCATTGCGCTATAACAGCCTAGTGCGGAAATGGCCTGAGTCTTTTCACTGTATTAAAGCAACAAGAAGTACAGCAACTGTTATAATTACACTTGCTGCTGTTTACACACTCAAAGTGGTGGTAGTGGAAGAGAGAGAGAGAGAAACTGTCATTCCTTCCAATTATTTTCCTGACTGTTACCTACCACTCAGGTACCGTTATTACCACAATCCATGCTGGCATCCGGCAAACAATTTGTGCAATAAAAGACATGGCCAGACCTGTACGGTCACGACAATTGTTGATCACACGGTCTCAGATTTAAACAATCAAGTTCAAATCAAAAGCTCTGGGGACGGCGAAGAGGGAGCCAGCTGTATGTGAACGCCGGTGGCTGGATAAAATGCTGGCCTGGATTTGGAAAGAGTCGGCTGAGCAGCGGAATTGCAGTTCTTGGGGAGGCAAGCTTTTGGCTTTTGGGAGAAAGGACTAGGGTTCATGTAGCATTTGTAGCGGTGTTGAAGAGGGAATTTTCCAGTGATGTAACTTTTTATTACCCCTCTGCTTGAACTGGAGGCAGACAGACCTGGTGGCAGACACTTAATACCTTGGGTAGCTGCTTCGAAATGTTTCCATCCAGCTCAGCCCTTCTAATGCCCACCTTGAGTCCCCCAAAACGTACCGGCATTTTACATTTCCCACAATGCTCTGATAATGCCCAGGAGATGGCTGCCTATTTAATTCCCCATAATGCCCTGGAGCCCGTGGAGTACCTAGCATATTTGACACCTAATGCAGATCATTTTTGGAAATATCTGCCTCAACAAAATTATTTTCAGAAATGAAAATAATAGTCATGAAATGAAATGAATAAAACAAGGGCCAGACAAGAAACTCAGGCAGTGAAAATTCTCTTTTATTGAACTTTGTATATATAATCATGCCATTGAAATAAATTAATAAGTAAATATAAATATTACAGTACAGAAAAAAGTAACAAATTAACACATTTAAATTATATAAATGTATTTTTTTTTAAAGGGGGAGACTTATCCAACATATGTTTGCAATATGGTTCTTACTGTCTCATTTCTGATGCCAGCTTGGATAGCTGGCCTTTCTCAGTCCATATATGGTGAAAGTCTTTGTTGTAAAATTCTGAGTGTTACTTCACTTACACATGAAAGTAATCCAATGGACTAATTGTAATTGCAATCCTGGGCGACCTGCTTCCTGAGGAGTAACAATTAGCGATCCAGTGTGACAGGGCTGTTTTCCTTTTAACACCACTCTCCCATGTTTTATTTCCACTTCTTCAAATAAATTCTTCCAGTCCTACAGTCCTATCCAGGAAATGTGGAATTGGCCCTTCTCAAAGAGCTTCATTTATTATTTGGAACTACTTACAAGAAATATAAAATCCACAGTAAACAAATACCTTCCCCAATGAGTGTCTATCTCGGTCTGTCTGTCTAGCTAGCTGGCTATTTAGCTAGCTAGTTAGCTATCTAGCTATCCATGCATGCATGCATGCATGCATGCACATATCTTCCCTCTATCTGGCTTTCTGTCATCTCCTTTCCATCTAGGAGCATCCAGTTCAGCTCTCAAGGAGCCTGGGGAAAATGCAATAGAACATACATTTTTCTGTGATGTTTTGGCACTGTGTTTTGATAAGCTTATACCTTGCAGGGTGGGCATGGAACTCTGCTAATTACACAGAACAGGTTTCTCCACCACCAAATTATAAGTTTTGCTTGGAAATTTTTTATCATAACAAAAGCAAGCTCTTTCCCGAAGACTAGAAGGCCCTCCTTTTCTGCAGTCTATCTCCCCTTCCAGATGGCCTCTAAACTTACTTTTAAAAAGGATAGTTTAGAATCCAGGACAGCTAATGTTCCTAACAGGTACTGGGTGCAATGCCTAGAATCTGGATTTAATCTGGCCAATCCAGTCATATGGGAACCCATGGATAACACTTCCCTCCCCTAAAAATGTCCTCTGGATTCACCATCCTTCAGGGAAGAAAAGGCATTGAAGATGTAAAATTGTAACTCACATTTGAGGACAAATGAAAAGGAAAAGGGGAACGTGATAATGGAGGTTCCCATTATCCAGGTAACAGAGCTGAAGGGAGATAGTTCTCCCTCCAGACGAACAAAGGGTTAATGAACTGCTATAGTTAGGTAACATTTTATTGGGGGTCAGCATCACAGGTCACGAGAGATAGTTGCCCAATCAGGGGGAGAAAGGTGAGAATCTGCAAAATGCTTCATGGAAGAAGTGTTTAAAAAGCCTCAGGGGCCTCTGCACACCATCTCAGCCCTGAGCATGATGTGAGGATTTCTGTTTTTTCGAAAGAGATGATATGCTGTAACTATCTGTACTTGTAACTTCTAAGCGCATCTGGGGGGAAGCATCCTCCCACATATAGTGATATCTTCTAATAATTATCACTCGGTCAGCCTGACATCAATACCAGGAAAGATCCAGAGTAGATCATTAAGCAGTCAGTTTGTAATTACTTAGAAAGCAATGCTGTAATCACAAAAAGTCAACATGGATTTCTCAGAAATAAGTCATGCCAGACTAATCTTATCTCTTTTTATGATAGGGTTACAAGCTTGATAGATGAAGGGAATGCTGTAGATGTGGCATATCTTGACCTCAGTAAGGCCTTTGACAAAATTCCCCATGACATTCTTGCAAAGAAGCTAGTAAAATGCAGGCTGGACAGGGCAACTGTTAGGCGGATTTGTAATCGGTTGACCGACCGAACCCAAAGGGTGATCACCAATGGCTGCTTTTCATCCTGGAGAGAAGTGACTGGTGGGGTGCCACAGGGTTCTGTCCTGGGCCCAGAGCTATGCAACATCTTCATCAATGACTTGGATGAAGGAGTAGAGGGCGTGCTGATCACATTTAAAGATGACACCAAATTGGGAAGGGTTGCTAATACGAAAGAGGACAGGATCAAAATTCAAAATGACCTTGACAGATTGGAGAGCTGGGCCAAAGCTAACCAAATGAATTTCAACAGAGACAAATGTAAGGTCCTACACTTAGGCAGAAAAAATGGAATGCACAAATCTAGGATGTGGGATGCATGGCTGGATAGCAGTATGTGTGAAAGGGATATAGGAGTCTTGGTAGATCACAAGCTGAACATGAGTCAGCAGTGTGATGTGGAAGCCAAGAAAGCCAATGCGATTCTTGGTTTTATCAATAGGAGTATGGTGTCTAGATCAAGGGAGGTAATAGTACCACTCTATTCTGCATTGGTCAGACCTCATTTGGAATACTGTGTCCAGTTCTGGGCACCCCAGTTCAAGAAGGATATCGACAAGCTGAAACGTGTCCAGAGGAGGGAGACCAAAATGGTGAAGGGTCTGGAAGCCATGCCCTATGAGGAAAGTTTTAGGCAGCTGGGGATGTTTAGCCTGGAGAAGAGAAGGTTAAGAGGGAACATGATAGCCATGTTTAAATATTTGAAGGGATGTCATGTGGAGGAGTGAGTGAGCTCGTTTTCTGTTGCTTCAGAAACTAGGACAAGGAGCAATGGATTCAAACTGCAGGAAAAGAGATTCCACTTAAACCTCAGGAAGAACTTCCTGACGGTCAGAGCTGTCTGGCAGTGGAATATGCTGCCTTGGAGTGTGGTGGAGTCTTTCTTTGGAGGTTTTTAAGCAGAGGCTGGATGGCCATCTGTTGGGAGTGCTTTGATGTGGATTCTTGCATGGCCGAAGGGGGTTGGACTGGATGGCCCCTGGGGTCTCTTCCAATTCTATGATTCTATGATTCTATGAAATTCAAATAGAAAATAGGGAGGATGGGGAGGAGGTCAGCTTGACTCAAGGCAAGTTGTAGTGTCTCCTGTGTAGCTCACATTCCTCATAGCTGAGCCCTTCTTTCTTTTTCTGGTGCCCCTGTGAGGGAGGGGGGAGTGAAGAGCCATCATTGCACCTCTTTATCTTTCTGCATCTGTGGGGGGGCATGCCCCACCTTTCCATAGGATGCCACTGCCTGGAACAACTCAAGATGTATGAGGTCACTGTAGGAAATCTAAAGCGGCATCTTTTGAGTCATCCTATTGATACTGCCAGGTAACGCTACTGGGGTTGGCTTAGGAAGAAAATCACCGAATTAATCAAGTGCAGAGCTTGGGGAAGTTATTTCTTTTGACCAGAACTCCCAGAATTCCTCAGTCAATATAGAAATTTGCAAGTGTATCTCATTGGCCATGCTATTCCTTGGGGCTTTGTTCATGCAGAAGCAGGACATGTTGGAATCAGACTCTCCACCTATGAGCCCCCTCAAAAGTGATTTTTTCAAGCTCTGGCTACATTTGCAACTCAGGGACTAACATTATATGGGATGTTCCTAGATCACAGCTGAGCTGCTATGTTATAGTAGCTCTCATTAGAAGTTTTTCTCACAAGAGCTGGCACTTCTGGGCGTACTGTGAAAAAGACTTTTCCTAGTGTCATCCAGGGACACAGTCACATACCCGCAGTAACCGGGTCAGGAGATTGACATGGAGTGCATTGCGGCCCCGTTGTCAGGCTAATTTCAATTTCTTAGCGATTATGCAGATGAATGTGGATTTAATTAAGGGCAGATCTCATTAAAGCCTTTTCCAGAGTCTGGAGGAGGAAAGAGAAAAGACAAAAACAGCTAAGGGACACAGCAGCTGACAGCAGGTGCAACTCAGCACAGCATCTCTTACACAGAGCCCACTTAGTTCTCTGTTAAAATCTGAAGAGGTGGGGAAAAAAATCTCCTCCAGAGCAGAGGCAAGGCAGGAGACGGTGCATGAGGCTGAATCCAAATTACAGTGTTTGGGTCTTGCTTCTTTGCAGGGGCCCCAGTTCACACAGACAGACAAATGTACACAGACACACACTGCTCATATTCTTCTTTGCTTTTCTCAGACCTCATCTCTTTCAGAGCTCGTTTGGCTCAGTTTCCATAGCTGGCTTCTCTTTCTCTTGCCCTCTGCAGCTCTGGAAGGGAGCGATAAGGACGCAGCTTTGATGCGATGCAATCAATGGGCCTCTCTGAAGCATCTTTGTGTCTGCTGAGAGACCACCTTTGCCACTGCCTGCTGGCTGTTTAATAACTTCCAACATCAATCACAGCGGCCAGGCTTGGTCTGTCTGTGGGTGTGATCTGGTGAGGAGAAGAGAGAGTGAACCTGCACGTACTTGTGTCTCACAGAGAAGGCAGGAGCCACTGTGGGATTTTGCAGCTGGGCCTCTGTCCCTGCAGAAGCAAGAGCTGCTGCAACCAGAGTGCCCAGCTGGGAGACACAACAAGGCTATGATGTTACAGCCATCCTTCTGCATTTGTTGGGGCTAGACGAGCACGACACCCGCAAAAGTGGGAAAACTGCAAATATCAAAATGGGTGACTGCGTCTGTGGGAAGAGGGGCAAGGAATGGTGGGGAAAATGGGCACTCAGGGCCCAAGCCAGGTCAGGGTGAGGAGAGGGAAAGGGGATGGGTTGGCACAGTGGCCTTATACTTCCTTTTTTGCCCATCACCCTTGAATATCAGGAGAGGGTTTGTGGTGCTGAGAATTTGGGCTGCAAGCCATCCTTAGCTGGCCAGGTAGCTGGTGGTGGTGGTGGAGGAGGACCAGAGGTGGGATTTTAAATGGCTGTGCAACCTGATCAGAACAACCAAGAGGGAAGGTTCCCCTGGAAGAAGTACCTGAGGTGTGTGTGTGGGAGGGTAGGGGTTGGAGAAATTTGCAGATAATCAAATCTGTGAAAGTTAAACCCACAAATGCAGAGTGCTGATTGTATATGTAATCATGGTTGTTCAAAAAAGACTCTGTAAGATTGTTTAAATTTTGCAAAGACTCCAGAACTGAAGCAGGACAAGGAAATCACACCTTTGGCCAAGTGCTGGAGCCCTAAAGCATTGGGAAGGGGCACCCTTGGTTCTTACCTTGGGCATCATAGACCACCTTTTCTTTACCAAGGACTCTTCACAAATATAATTTGTTGCTGGGAACCCTCAAGAATGAACACAAGATTTAAAAATTTAAATTTAGATTTAAATATTCAAATATTTATTTAAATACTCAAATTTGTTTGTTTGTTTGTTTGTTTAAAGGCTTATGGTGTCTAGGATTCAGCGAGTGGGTGACCTTGGGCAAGTCACATTCTGTCAGCCTCAGAGGATGGCAAAGGCAAACCCCCTCTGAAAATATCTTGGCAAAACTACCCTGTGATAGGTTTACTTTAGGGTTGCCATAAGTTAGAAGTGACTGGAAGGCACACAGCAAAGTGCTGCTGGAAGGGGGAGGTTCTTTTGAGCCAACATGTCTCCCCACTTTGAAAACTGACTTATGGTGACCCTAAGGCAATCCTATGGGAGGGGTTGGCAAGATTTGTTGCCTTTGCCTTTCTCTGAGGCCTGAAGTCACCCAGTAGGTTTCCATGGCTGAGTTGGGGTTCAAACCCTGGTCTCTAGAGTCATAGTTTGGGTGTGCATGCACACCTGCTGCCATGTCCCTTTCCTCAGGGATGCGGCAGTGGGGGCATGCGTGCATGTGCCCAAACTGCTCCCTCAAACCAGGAAACCGTTTCAGCACTCGTAACCCTTCCTCTCTGCCACATCCACGTCGCTGCTGTTGGCGTGTAGCTGCAGGGCTTTGAGGGGCTCTGTGGACCCCAGGTTAAGAGCCACTCTCATAGAGCATAATAAAGTGGGCACCTTTGCTAGTAAATAGGAGGAAGCTGAGGGAGTGAGAAATGAACAGTTCATCGGACCACTGGAATGCAGCATGGAGAATTTACTTTTTTGGAATATATCTCCCAAAATGCCTCAAACAGTACATGCTGGCTGGAAGATTCTGGGAACAGTGGTCCCCCCAAATAATAACATTTCCAAGCTCTGCCCATGGGGTGCAATCCTTTCAGCCTTCATCGGCACCACGGGTTTTCATGAAGGTGTTAATTCCACTCATTGCTCACCTTCGAATAAAGGGAGCTCATTTATACCCGTATTTGGACGCTATATTGATCAAGGCAAGTATGGACACCAAACTAAAGAAGGATATGTTTCCAAGCTCTGCTCATGAGGTGCAATCCACTGGATAGGTGGGACCTGTGCAAGGGATCGTGCAACAGCACTGCTATTGCTATTTTGATGCTTGTACAAAGTTTCTGTTCATTACCATGGAGCTGTTCATTTCCACAGGGAGAACATTCCCACTGGAGTGCACCCCATGTTCATTAGTACAAAGATATGTACATAGTTCATTTTTTATTGGCCACAGGCCATAACAAATATGATTGACTTTTGGCTGCAGCTAAAACTAAAGCAGCCACTGTGGGGCTTATTTGAACAATGTAGTATTTGGAAGTCAAACCAATGAGATTGCCTTCTCAGAAAAAGTTAATTAGGTTTTGAAGGAAGGGATGAAGAAGGGTTTGGATTTTCTGCCTTAGTTAGGGGCCAACATGTCTTAGACTGAAAGTGCACCAGGGATCTTCCATTAGGCACAGTGAGGTGGCTACCTTGGGTGGCAAATTTGGGGTGTCATAAAAGGGCTGCAGAAAGTGTCTGTGATTCCTGTATTTTTACTGCCTGGAATGGGGAGAAGAGCACTGAATTATAGACCTTGCTCCCCCAAATTAAAGGATGATTCCATTCCTTGTTCTGAATAAATAACCAGGCCATCCACCCATCTTCCTCAGTTAAAGTCTCAACAGATTTAAAGCTGTCTGCAGAGTTTCAAACAGGGAATTTCTCCAGTCCTACCAAGAATGATGAGAATTGAACCTTCCAAAAGTAAAGCAAGTGTTCTGGCCCTAAGTTACAGCCCCATGATGTTTATGTACTGCTTTTAATGATTGGTGGAGTGAAAGGAACTCAAAAGGTTCATCAGTTTGCACTGCCTTTTTTAAAAAAAGGCTTTCTCAAACCTCTGCAAATGGCAAGCAGATTCTGCAGTTTACTGGAGGTAGATATCAAAAACCAGGACTCTCCTTAGCCCACAGGAAGTATATGCATGCCACTGGACTATCCCAGTTTGGCAAGGACAGTCCTGATTAATCCTTTGTTGACCCACTTTTTCAGCTGCTTTAAAAATGTCCCAGTTTCTCTCTCCTCCTTCGACTTTCCCTCCCTGTCTATGGGTTAGTTCAATTCTTGCAAACTGAGCTCAGAGTGCAAAAGTAATTTGCACTCAACTCAGTGGGGGGAATAAAAATGAGAAGAAAGAGGAAGAAACTTTTTCTTCACTGTGGGCTCAGCTTGTGTGTCCTTTCCCATTAATAATTTTTACCCAGTTGACCACACTCTGATGTTCTTCGGCCATACACGTCCCTGTTTTCATCTGTGAAATGCTGGAGGAGATGCATATGTATTCTCTGAATGAGGAAGAGCTAGCATCATATTGCTTGTTTGTTGAGCCTTTTTGAGATGATGAGAATAGGAAATTCAGAAATGTTTTAAGATGATGAAAATGGGTACAATTCTGACATTTACATGTGAAAGTATGCTTTCAGGACTGAAATATCTGTTGGTGAAGGAGACTACACAGAGGTTTTAGTTATTTAGCTTCACAGGGCTTCTTTTTTTCCTTGAAAGAAATTTGCAGATTAAATGTATGCATGTGTGATTGATCCTCTGTTTGGTTTTATGCTAAAACCCCTTTTGATAGGTGTTCTCCAATGCACACAACCATGCACCTGTCGTTCCAGGTACGATCTTTCAAAAATGAATGTATATTTGGAATTCTCCTCGGACTTTGGTGGGAGAACAGCTGGCTAGACTGCGGGGGAAAGGCACCCAGAAAGAATTAATGAAAAAGGCTAATTTCACTCTTAGGCTGGGTAAGGTGGCTGCCTCGGGCAGCTGATTTTGGATATTTGGGAAGGGCAGCAAATTTTTAGTTGTTTAGTTCAATGTTAGTACATCTTTTTATTGCCAAAGGGAGGAGACTGTGGGATTTTCTGCTTCAAAATAACTTAGCCACCCTGGGGTGCTGTGTATCTTGCTAAGTGGTTGTAACTGTATATACTCTTTACAAATGTTTCGGGTTGGCCCTGATCAAGATCTTGCATACACACATTCCACCATTCTTCCTCGCCGGGCTGCTTTTCATTAAAAACTAAAAATTGGATCTTTATTTCGTGTGTTTGCATGTAACATCTGGTTTGCCCGAGTCTGCATGCGATGTATTTTTCTCCAGTCAGAGTGTAGAGACAAAACAGAAGAAATTGGCAGAGCCCTTTAATTAAAGAGAAGAAAAAAGAAGTTTGGAAGCAATTGAGTTTAGGAAGGATTCTGAGCCTGGCTCTGCACTGTGACAGGAGATGTAATATTTCTCTGTAGTGGTAATAAATTCTTGGTACTGACTTCATCCCTGCACCATCCCTTCGCCAGAGCTGATGCTGTCTGCCATTTATTTGGCAGAGGAAGGCTCTCCGGCACCCTGCAAGCCTCGGCCCATTGGCATGGCAACTGCAGCTGCTCCGGCGATGGAAGATTCACTGCTCGGTGTGGCTGAAGCTCTTTCCATCTAACAGACAGCAAGCGGGAGCCTGAGATCGGTTGTGGACCATAATTTCTGGGAAGACTCCACAGCATCGAGCCCAAAGATCCTGTTTTGTGGTGTCAAAGCACGGCCCAGAGACACAAGCACTTTTGAACAGAGAATTTCTCCCTCTGTGTGTAGTGAAAGAATCTTGCTAAGGCCATGCTGCACTAGCTTGTTATAGTGCTATTATTCCACTTTCAACATCCTATGGAATCCTGGGGCTTGCAGTTTAGGGAGGGGCCTCAAAGGCCATCCTCAAAGGCCCCTCCCTAAACTGCAAGCCCCAGGATTCCATAGGACGTTGAAAGTGGAATAACAGCGCTATAACGGTCTAGTGCGGAAATGGCCTAAGACATTTTGCCACCGGAATCAGAGCATCCCTCTATCAAGGTGCCAAATCTAGAGTTGTTGTAATGAAAACTGGAGAGACCTCTTGTCCCTTTGACTGAGGTGTAGAAGAGGGAATTACAACAGGAACTGCTTGTTACTGTGTTTTGTTATGAGCAATACCTGGAATTCCTGCTTCTAGACAGTCATGAAAGGGAGAGGAGGCATCTTTGGTTTTCACTCTGGCATCCCTAAGCCGTTCACATTATTTCACTACCGAAGGTAAAAGCAACAACAGCAAGATAAATAAATCATCCTACAAATGCCTTGCCCCTTCCCCAACAACAGTAAGTTAACTATCAATTTGCTGCCTTTTCCTGACATCCCAAATCAATTCAGGATCAGCTGGCTCTTTCTGTCTCATCTTTCTCTCGCTAGTGAATGATTTCTGCCATTTCTCCACTACACATCTCCTCTGTCACACAGCCCAACACATTTGGAGTTTATTTTATGCATGCCACTTTGGGTCTGGCTTGACACTCTGTAGAGTCAGAGTTGGAAGGCACTCCAAAGACCATCTAGTCCAACCCTCCTCCATACAGGAGTACACAGTTACAGCTGTCCAGAAAAATGGCCATTGTCATGCCCTAGATTGTGTCAGTGCACAAACTCCACTCTGACATAGACAGCCGTGTTTATTTGTGACAAGAAACCAACATAGCACACTTCTGAAGTTGCTGAGACTGAAGCATCCATGGTGTTCATAGGCTTTATATCTTCCCATACAAATTTAGGCACATAAAACTGTGATTGGAGAAGATCATCAAACATCACCCCACAACGTTAGATAATTCCCAGACTCTCAGTTGTTTCCCCCTCTTTCATCCTTGAAGCAAGAACGTGTTTTCTGTCACTTATCCCCAGTGATGTAGACTCGAGTTGACGGACTCGGGCTCAAGTCAGAACTAAGTTGCTTCAGTGACTTGACTCGGACTCGACTCGGCAATAAATGATGCACTGACTCAACTCGGACTCAAGACTTGTATATTCTTAGTGACCGACTTGCTGCCCTTGGTTCAGCAACATAACACATTGATCCAGAAACTTTATGACTTTGAACAACGCTTCCATCTCTTTTTGCCTACTGGTCACAAGACAATCTCTCTCAAGCCCAAAATGTGGGTGCATTTCTTAGAGGGGAACACCAAAGGGGCTTGAGGCAGGGCTGAGGTCTGCTCAGCAGCCTGACCCCGCTGCAGCATTTTGGAGGAGCCTTCTAAAACTTTTCCTAAGAGCAGAAGCTAACTCCGTTTCCACACGAGACTGTTATAGCGCGATGATTCCACTTTCAACCTCCTATGGAATCCTGGGGTTTGCAGTTCTGGGAGGGGCCGACCGGCCCCTCCCGGAACTGCAAACCCCAGGATTCCATAGGAGGTTGAAAGTGGAATCATCGCGCTATAACAGTCTCGTGCAGAAATGTTCTTGGAATAAAAACTTAACTACATCACTGCTTATCCCTGAGCATTTCCAGTTCCCACAACACCTTTTGGTGCTTTTGTTTTTCCCCTTGTCTGATCTTCTCCCCCTCTCTTGGATAAACAGCAACATGGTGCAATAAAACAATTAGCCATTTGACACTTTCAAACACACACACAAGATTCAAACAGACAGAATGCTGCAATCAACAATTGGCTTTTGATACTATCGTGCTCTAACTAAAATCTACCTTTCCCTACACCGATATCCTCCATACTGTAATACACACCCAGCAAATATATTATGACAGGAGCCCCACATCCTGAAATCCATTCAACTTCTGTTTCAAGACCTCTGAAGAAAAATCTATTCCACAGTCAAACACCTCTCCCTGTCCGGCAGTTCTTCCTAAAGTTTAGGTGGAATCTTTCTCCCTGCACTTTTCTGGTAATAGAATAGCCATGTTTGGTTTTCAAAGCCGAGGGAACATGATGTCCATTGGTTGGTGAGCGTCGTAATTGGGGGGACCATTATGTGAATTGTCCAAGAGGAGAGAAATTTCCAATCGGTTTTTTGGGCAAGAGCCGGAGGCACAATGAGCATAGCTTCTTTCTTTTTCCCCATTTTTTTTTTTTTTGGTGTGATTTATTTATTTATGCATGCAAAAAAACTATAACCCATCCATTTCGTTCTTAACGTCATTCAGAGCAGTTAACAACAAATTAAAAGAAAAAGAAAATGCAGTAATATCCCACACCTCCAACCTCCAACATAATGTTGGACTCAAGACTTGAGAAGATTCCGATCTGAACCCGAGAAACGAGTTTTGCTGCAATATGTGGATGATTTATTGTTGGCAGCTACCAGTGAGGATGTTCATAGATTAGAGTGACATTTGGTCCGTGTTGTTGGAACATGTGTGCAGCATGTCGTTTGAACCAGTTAGCCTCAGTTACTCCACACATCATGCTCCACATCCCGATCAGCATTATTCACTTCAATAATAACAATAGAATCAGTAGTTAGCCTGGCCATAGCTGTGTATACTCCATAATGTCTACAATGTAAGGTAAATTCTGGGGCCTTGGCAGAGGGTAGGTGGTAGATAGTTCTTGTTGTTCTGTGCCTTCAAGTCCTTTCTGACTTGTGGCAATCCTAAGGCAAACCTATCATAGGGTTTTCTGGGGCTGTGAGTGTGAGATGCACCAAGTCACCCAGTGGGTTTCCACGACCATTTCCACACTAGACTGTTACAGCGCGATGATTCCACTTTCAACATCCTATGGAATCCTGGGGTTTGCAGTTTGGGGAGGGGCCAGCTGGCTTCCATAGGATTCCATAGGATGTTGAAAGTGGAATCATCGTGCTATAACTGTCTAGTGCAGAAATGGGCCATGACTGACCAGGGAATTGAACTCTGGTCTCCATAGTTGTTGTCCAGTGCTCAAATCACTATATCACACTGGCTCTCAGGTGCTAGTGACTACTACTTAATCCACCCTCACACAGAGGCAGGTGGAGAATATTTGACAAAATGATCCACTTTTCCAGAAAGGAAAAGAAAGAGAACATTCTGTGGCATTTTCTTAGAAAATCCTTCTCTGATCATTTTTTCGTTCTTCCTCCGTTTTTCCCAGGTCTACACTTGTGATTTTATCAGAATCGCTTGAGCTGTAGAACTTAATTGATGATACTTTCCATCTCACTGAAATAAAGTGATAGGGTGGGGAATAACAGTATTTATTATGCACTGGAGCTCTCCTAAAATCTGTTCCAGTCGGTCTATACCTACATACAGCCACACACAAAACTCCCCCATCTATTCAGAGTTTTTATGTGAAATACTTTGATATTCCACAAATAAATATTTTAGTTGAATACCTGGGCAAGAAAGAGCAGTCTTTGTCCTTCTTCCCAGGGTGCTGAAGGGCAGCCAAAATATTCCTGAGTACACCCCTGCAGTGGCCATTTCCGCACTAGACTATTATAGCGCTATTATTCCACTTTCAACATCCTATGGAATCTTGGGGTTTGCAGTTGGGGGGGCATTTAGAATTCTCAGCCAGAGAGCTCTTTGGCCTCAGTAAACAACAAACCCCAGAATTCCATAGGATGTTGAAAGTGGAATAATAGCACTATAACAGTGTAGTGTGGAAATGGCCTCTATTTGCATTCCCTTGGTGTCTTTTCTTATCCCCTTTCTTTGGATAGCTAAACTGGAACTGGAACTTAATACTGGGATGCTAGAAATTTGGGGACTGAAGAGAAAAAGTCATTATGGGAGGCACAATTCTTATTTGGGGACCACTGCCTTTGTTCCCCAATGCAGCTGCACCCCTGCAAGCCATACCTCATCATTCAAATCCCACAGTCACGACTGGACTCTGGCCTGGCTTGCACTAGCCTGACAAGCAAGGATTGCATTTTGCAATGCCAGAGGCCCCAAAGGTGTCAAAAGCCAGCCTTACCTCCTCAGACGCTGCGGCTATTTGCGCCTTGACCCAACTGGTTTCAGAGAAGGGCCCTGAGGCAGGAGACTGACAAGCCTGTCGTTCTACACTAGCTGCTGTCACTGTGGATATTCACAGACTCCTCAAATCCTGCCAAAAGCTTTTGGGAGCTCAAGGTGACCTAACGTGTCTTGCGGAAGGAAGTGGCATGGTGCTAAGGAGGGTACAATAAGTATTTCTTTTGTGGTTTACTGAACCTGATGCCCTTATCCAACTTTTCCCCAGTCTGTTCTAGTGACTATAAACCAGAGGTGGGTATATGGGGAGCCTTTCCCAGGAGACATCTTTATTTCAAAAAGGAAGTAAACAGCAAATGAATTACAGTCATTCTTGTTCTTTAAAAAAACACCTCCTGGGCCCCCTAAAACACAGGGAAATGCTCCACACACCCTAAAAGGCATCTGGGGACTTTTTCTATTTAGTTATTTACCCAGTGCTGCTTGGGATTTTATTTTCTCACTGGTAACACTTGTTAGAAATACCTTAAGAATTACCTTAGCTTAGGAATTAGATGCAGTTGAAATACAGAGATTTGAGATCCTGTGTCTCTAATTCCCCATTCCGTCTTGTCCAGTAGAATCATAGAATCATAGAAATGTAGAGTTGGAAGAGACCCCAGGGGCCATCCAGTCCAACCCCCTGCCATGCAGGAACACCCTCAAAGCACTCCCGACAGACAGCCATCCAGCCTCTGCTTAAAAACTTCCAAGGAAGGAGACTCCACTACACTCCGAGGCAGCAGATTCCACTGCCGGACAGCCCTGACCGTCAGGAAGTTCTTCCTGAGGTTCAGGTGGAATCTCCTTTCCTGCAGCTTGAATCCGTTGCTCCTTGTCCTGGTCTCTGGAGCAGCAGAAAACAAGCCCTCTCCTTCCTCTACATGGCATCTCTTCAGATATTTAAACATGGCTATCATGTCCCCTCTTAACCTTCTCTTCTGCAGACTAAACATCCCCAGCTCTCTAAGTCTGTCCTCATAGGGCTTCATGGCTTCCAGGCCTCTCACCATTTTGGTCACCCTCCTCTGGACCTGCTCCAGCTTGACCATGTCCTCCTTGAATTGGGGTGCCCAGAACTGGACATAGTATTCAAGATGAGGTCTAACCAAAGCAGAGTAGAGTGGTACCAGTACCTCCCTTGATCTAGACACCATCCTCCTGTTGATGCAGCCGAGAATTGCATTGGCTTTCAGTACATATAACTTTTCCCCGTATTACCCAATCCTATCTATATTCAGAGTTATTAATGTACAGAGTTTGGTTTCCTGAGGGAATACTTCTGACTTATGATCAGTCCTAAAGTGCCCTCCTCCTTGCTGTTAGGCCTCATCTCCTGCACTCTCTGGCTGAGAATTCATGAGGTCTGTGCCTGGCTGACACAGACAAACAGACAAGATCACTCACAAACTTTGACTTTTATATAGCAGATTTATTTTCATGGAGTTGAGGTGGGGAAAGTACAGCCCTCCGAGGTATCTTAGGAGACTACTCTGTCCCCCTAGCTTGCCCACCCCTGAGGTAAATATTGCCTTAGGCTTCCTTTATCTCCATGCCCTGTCTAGGATGAACTGCAATTTGACATGGTGACTTCCTACACTGCAGGGCTCTGTGTGCCCACAGGTCCTTTATAGATTATAGCAAAACCTTTGATTGTGTAGATCAGGGGTTTTTAAACTTTTCTTTACTGGGGACCCACTGCAAATATAATTTTTTGCCAGGGACCCCCAAGACTTGACTCAAGATTTAAATATTTAAGTTTAGATTTAAATATTTAAATTTAGATTTAAATATTCAAATATTTATTTCTTTATTAAAGACCTCTGGAGATCAGGATTCAAACCCGTGCTCAGACACTAGGTAACCTCGGGCAAGTCACACTCTCTCAGCCACAGAGGAAGAGAAAGGCAAATGCCCTCTAAACAAATCTTGCCAAAAAAACAAAAACAAAAAACCCTGTGACAGGTTCACTTTAGGACTGACCATAAGTCGGAAGTAGCTTGAAGGCACACAGCAACAGAGTGCTGCTGATGGCAGGGTGCGGAGATTCTTTCTACCTATCACGTCTCTCTCCTTTGCAAACTGACTAATGGCAACCCTAAGGTGAATTTATCATGAGGGTTTTCTTGGCAAGATTTGTTGCTGTTGCCTTTCCCTGAGGCTGAGAGATGTGACTTGTCTGGGGGTCACCCAGTGGGTTTCCGTGGCCAAGTGAGGATTCAAACTCTGGTCTCTAGAGTCATAGTTTGGGCATGTGCACATGGCCCCTGACAGACCCAAAAGACCATGTCCTGAGAATCCTAATTATTTTATATAAAATATGAGCAAGCCATACAGAGAGATACTGGACGGGCACGTAGGCAGTGGCTATGGAGACAGATCAAAAGAGTAGCTGTTTTCTGTCACACAGCCTGGGTAATCTCGTAAATGGCTCACAGGCCACTGAAATGGATTTTCAGCAGTGATCAGGAGACAGTAACTCTCGGGGAACAAATAAACAATGCAAAGCAGGCTGGAATCTGACACCTAAGGCTTGCATCTCCGGAGAGAGATACTATCTTACAGGATACAACAAGGATGTTTTGGTTGGAAATTGGTTGAATTTCCTTTGAACTAAAAAGGGAAATAATCCATCTTAATAAAAAGATGGAACCATGTGGCTTCTCGGGAGATTGGACACTATATCTAGACACAGTTTCTGATTTTTGGCGGAGTTAGAGAGATTCTTTTTGGAGAGCTCTTTTGGAGGCTTGAGGGCATAATAGGAGTTCTCTCAGACCTGCAAAGATGAAGCTGGTAAGCAGTTCAGATCTGCAGCACAATGGAACTGCTGGCGAACTCCCCTCAGCATGGCTGAGATGTTTTCTCCCGGCTGAAGACTTCTGGTTTTGGTATCGTATGTCATCAAATCCTTTCTGTGTCTCTCTCTTTCTTAATTTTAATCTCTTGCTGACTTTATAGTCTTGTATGTTTGATTGCAGGGTGTGAAGCTGAGTGATTGTAAGAACGTTAACTTTTCATGCTTGTTGTAGTGAGTGTAGTTAATTGATTGTAGGGATTTTTACATTTATGTTAATAAAATACTTGGATTTGAACATTTGGTGTGATTTTGACTGGACCGGACCTGGTATACATTTGGGTTTACGATCCCTTAATTACTCTGTCCTCTTTGCATGTCTAAAGCAGTGCTGAGCTAATTTTTCCCCACAAGAGACAATTTTGACGGCTTTTGGGAATCCTTTTAAAAGAAGCCCTTGTATCACAAACAGATTGGTGGAGTCCTAAGGAAACAGGGTAGCATGTCACTTATATCAGGAATGTAGCAGTGGGGGGTATGTGTGCATGCACTCAACCTGTTCCTTCATTTGCACCCCCCCCCCACTATGATGTTCTTATTGCTGGACCCCAGGTTAAGAACCATTGGTATAGATCATGAAAAAGTGTGGATCACTCTTAAAGAAACAGCCATTTCATTGTCCTGATGCATAACTTGTACTCAGGACAAGAACCTACTGTCAGGACAGAATATGGAGAAACAGAATGGTTTCCACTTGGCAAGTAGGTCAGGAAGGCTGCATTTTATCATCCTATCTATTTAACTTGTACACTGAGTATATCATACGTAAAGCAAGATTAGACTCTGAGGAAAGAGGTGTGAAAACTGGAGGAAGGATCATCAACAATTGAAGATATGCAGATAACACCATGCTACAAGAATTGCATGTTGCATGTACATTTCTATACCGCTTATCAGCTAAGTGCTCTCTAAGCGGTTTACAATGTATTAGCTAATTGCCCTGAACAAGCTGGGTCCTCATTTTACGGACCTGTGGAAGGATGGAAGGCTGAGTCAAACTGGAGTCCGGCAGGATTGAACTCACAACCTTGTGGCTGCAGTACCAGCATTTAACCACTGTGCCACCAGGGCTCCGAGAAGAAAATAGCAAAGACTTGGAATGATTACTGAGGAAAGTCAAGACAGAAAGTGCAAAGGCAGGTTTACAGTTGAACATTAAGAAAACAAAAATAATGACCACAGATGATTCACATGACTTGAAAGCAGACGGTGAAGACATTGAAATAGTTTTCATACCTTGGCTCAGTCATTAATCAGAATGCAGACTACAGTTAAGAAATCAGAAGAAGACTAGGACTTGGAAAGGCAGCAATGAAGGAACTACACAAGAACCTGAAGTGTAAAGATGTAATAGTAAATACTGAAATTAGGATTCTCCATGGCATTGTATTTCCAGTTTCTATGTATGGTTGTGAAAGCTAGACAGTGAGGAAAACTGATAGGAAGAGAATTAACTCATTTGAAATGTGGTACTAGATAAGAGTTCTACATTTACTGTGAACTGCTAAAAGACAAATACATGTGTCCCAGAGCAAATCAAGAGCAAATCCTTAGAAGCCAAGACAACTGAACTGAGATTGTCGTACTTTGGCCATAACATGCAAAGATGTGATTTACTAGAAAAGATAAATAATGCTTGGTAAGGTAGAAGGCAGTAGGAAAAGAGGAAGACGTCATTACAGATGGATAGACATAGTCAAGGAAGCTGTGGCCCTAAATATGCAAGACCTGAGCAGGCCTGTTGATGATAGTGTGACTGGAGACGCTTCCGCACTAGGCTGTTATAGCGCTATGATTCCACTTGCAACGTCCTATGGAATCCTGGGGTTTGCAGTTTCGGGAGGGGCCAGCCATAGGACTTTGCAAGTGGAATCATAGCGCTATAACCGCCTAGTGCGGAAATGGCCTTGGAGTTCTCACATTCATTGCTGTTGTATGCTTTCAAGTTGTCTCCAACTTATGGCACTCCTAAGGTGAGCCTTTCACAAGGTTTTCTTGGCAAGATTTGTTCAGAGGGGATTTGCCTTTGCCTTCCCCTGAGGCTGAGAGAATGTGACTTCCCGAAGGTCATCCAGTGGGTTTCTATGGCTGAGCAAGGATTTGAACCTGATCTCCAGAGCTGTAGTCCAACACTCACATCCCTACACCACACTGGTTCCATCTCATTCATAGGGACACCATAAGCCAAAGCCAAGTTGATAGCAGTTGACAATAACAATGGTTTTTTTTCAGAAGATCTTTCAACACCAACAAATTTCTTCATGAATCTGACAGAGAGATGAATTTTTTAAAAAATGTAAGTGTGGGAGGGAGCAAAACTGACAGATACTGCCGTGGAGAGCGCTTTGAATGATTTGAAAGCCTGTCTTTCAATGCTTTTGTATTTAACCATACTGATGGTGGATGATCTTGTGCCGTCTCTTTTTTCTGACAGGCTCCTCATCTTTAATAGCCATATGGGAAACAGGTACAGTGTGGTCCTCTCCATGGTGGAAAGAGAGAAACCTGTTGAACAGATAAGAATGCTGTCTGGTCCCTTTTTTGTAAAGGAAAAATTCCTTTCCACTCCTCCTCCTCTGTGCATGTCTTCATCAATTCAGCAGAAAAAACTTGAGACTTTGAAAAAAAGAACTTGGAGAAAGTAAATGGAACGCATTTGTGCAGCTTTGAAAAGAATGGCACACAGGGCGGCTTAGGGAGGGGCCTTAGGAAGGTGGCTCCACCACACGCTGAGACAGCATATTCCACTGTCGAACAGCTCATACTGTCATGAAGTTCTTCCTGATGTTCAGGTGAAATTTCTTTCCCTGTAGCTTGAATCCATTGCTCCATGTCCCAGTCTCTGGAGCAGCAGAGCACAAGCTTGCTCCATGTTCAACATGACATCCCTTCAAATGTTTAAACATGGCTATCATGTCACCTCTTAACCTTCTTTTTATCAGGCGAAACATATCTCGCTCCCTAAGCTGTTCCTCATAGGGCATGGTTTGCAGACTCTTCACCATTGTGGTTGCCTTCTTCTGGACACATTCCAGTTTATCAATATCCTTCTTGAACTGTGGTGTCCAGAACTGGACACAGTATTCCAGGTGAGGTCTAACCAAAGCAGAATAGAGTGGTACTATTACTTCCCTTGATCTCAACACTATATTCCTATTGATGCAGCCTACAATTGCATTGGCCTTTTAAGCTGCTGCATCACATTTTTCACTCATGTTCAGCCTGTAGTCCACTAAGACTCTGCAAAGACTCCGAGATCCCTTTCACACATACTGTTTTCAAGGCAGGTATCTCCCATCCTATATCTGTGCAGGAAATGAAAATCTAAGAAGAGATGGGATGCAATTAATAGTGAGGAGAGAAAAGCAAAAGCAGTCAAGCCTGAACTCTTCTTAAAAGCCAAGATGACTAAACTGAATGACATATTATGTGAAGACCTGACTCTCTAGAAAAGACAATAAAGCTTAGTAAGGTAGAAGGCAATGAGCCACAGTCCTGAATTTGCAAAACCTCAGTGGAGTAGTTCATAATTGGATGACATAGGCCATTTCCGCACCAGACTATTATAGCGCTATGATTCTACTTTCAACCTCCTATGGAATCCTGGGGTTTGCAGTTTCTGGCCCTCCCGAAACTGCAAACCCCAGGATTCCATAGTAGGTTGAAAGTGGAATCATAGCGCTATAATAGTCTGGTGCGGAAATGGCCTTAGAGATCTCTCATTCATGGAGCCACCATAAATTGAAGTCAACTTGATGGCAGATACCAACAATAACCGGGGCAAGGCTCTGTGGTGATGTCTACTGATTTGGGACAAGGCCAACGGCTTTCTGCAAAGACCAGAAGTTTGGGACAGATTCAAAAGCAGAGCCAACAAAAAAATTGTTTATTCACCTAAAGTTTGTTGCTGAAAAAAACTGTCAGATGATTTGTGTATGTTGTAGGGGATAGGTTTGCTCCTGGTCTTATACTTCAGGCAGCAGGCCAAAAGGCAATAAAAATAAAAAATAACTCCTTGCAATTATTTCGTTCGGTCGGTTAGAAACCACAATATCCAGTTATGGTTACGTTCTGATGACCTGCGGGCTTCCCATCTCAAGAAAGGGAGTGGGGGGAAAAAAGAGATAGGGAGTGGATGTTATTCTACATAATTTTTCATCTAAATTCTATTTCTTTTCTTTTCTTACTTTGGGAAGCGAGCAATCTTGCTCGCTTTGTCCTCAATTTTTTTGCTTTCATAATCTAAATGAATTGTTTGCAAGTAAAGACCAGCTGCGAAAAGCTAACAACTTCCCCCCCTCCCGCTGCCACCGCCGCCTTCGTCAGAGCAACCTCTCCCTTTGCTCTCTTGTGGTTTATTAATTTTGCTCTTCAGCTGAGGCTGGCTAATCCTCCTTACATGGAACACGAGGAGGGCAGTGTAAATGGGGGTTCGAGAAGATGTAAATTGGTTTCTGTGGGTGTGTTACTGTGGGATGATGCTATGGGGGGGGGCTTACAATTTCCTGATAAACAAGAGGTGGGAAATTGCCAGCAGCCAGTGTGAGTGCATGTCCCACAGTTCTCGATCGCAACAGAAAACAGACATTCCCTTTTCTTCCCGAAATTGTGATCTTGAAATTGTGATCTTGAAGTGACTGGGATTACTCATTACTCAGTGTGACGCAGCAGCCAAGAAAGCCAACATGATTCTTGGTTGCATCACTAGGAGTATGGTGCCTAGATCGAGGGAGGTAATGGTACCACTCTATTCTGCATTGGGTGGGCCTCATTTGGAATCCTGTGTCCATTTTGGGCACCTCAATTCAAGAAGGATGTCGACAAGCTGGAACGTGTCCAGGGGAGGGCGGCCAAAATGGTGAAGGGTCTGGAAGCCCTGAAGCCTTATGAAGAACGGCTTAGGGAGTGGGTATGTTTAGTCTGCAGAAGAGGAGGTTAAGAGGGGACATGATAGCCATGTTTAAATATTTGAAAGGATGCCATGTTGAGGAGGGAGCGGGCTTGTTTTCCACTGCTCCAGAGACTAGGACAAGGAGCAATGGATTCAAGCTGCAGGGAAGGAGATTCCACTTGAAGCTCAGGAAGAACTTCCTGACGGTCAGAGCTGTCCGGCAGTGGAATAGGCTGCCTGGGAGTGTGGTGGAGTCTCCTCCTTTGGAGATTTTTAAGCAGAGGCTGGATTCCCATCTGTTGGGAATGCTTTGATGGTGTTCCTGCATAGCAGGGGGTTGGACTCAATGGCCCCTGGGGTCTCTTCCAACTCTTTGACCTTTTTCGCACGCAGTTTCTTTTGCAAGAGGGCCCCCTGAGCGTCGCGTAAATGGAAGCGGTGGTCCGTACGACGTGCTCCCATTTATGCAACGCTCACGAGCCTAATGCGAACCACGCAGGCATTTTTTATTTTCGGCTTCAAGCCGAAAATGCTGCGTGGTCGCGCAAGGCTCCCGGGGCCCACGTACACTTACCTGCGCTGCAGTATGTCAGACGAGTGGGCCGGTCACGCTTCCTGCCTCAGCGCCAGCCTGCAATTCCCAGGTTGCACTGAGGTTGGAAGGGGCGGAGCGTTCGCGCGGCGCTCGCGCAACCGGCAAGCCAGCTGCGGTAAGGAAGGAGAAACGAAGCTGCTCAAGCGAACACCCCCCCACCTCTGTGAAAAGGTAAGATGCGGAAAGGGCCTATGATTCTATGATTTGGTTCTCCTCCACATCCAGCCTGCTCTTAAGTCCTGTGCTGCTTCTTCCATTAAAAAAAAAAAAAATCTCTGAGAGAGACCCTTGCGGCATTTGTTGCTAATATGACTTTGTGAATGGGAATTGTTCTCCAAATTTCTTCTGAATAACATGGTTCCTTGGACGCTTATCAAAAGTTCGAGGCAGTCAATCGAGGGGGCTTTTCACACTTTTCACAGATAGCGGTGCTATGATTTCCCTCTAGCCACCATGGTTCCAACCCATGGAATCCTGGGATTTAAAGTTTGTTTTTGTGTGCCTTCAAGTAATTTCTGACCTTTGGCAACTCTAAGGCAAACCTACCATGGAGTTTTCTGGGGTTGAGCATTTGTGACGTGCCCAAGATCACCCAGTAGGTTTCCATGGCTGATCAGGAAATTGAACCACAGGCCATTTCCACACTAGACTGTTACAGTGCTATTATTCCACTTTCAAATCCTATGGAATCCTGGGGTTTGTAGTTTAGGGAGGAGCCTCAGGATGTTGAAAGTAGAATAGTAGCACTATCCAGTAATAGCACTGTAAGAGTGTAGTGTGGAAATGGCCTCACTCTGAATTGGGATGGCTATCAGTACACTGTGTGTGTGTGTGTGTGTGTGTGTGTGTGTGTGTGTGTGGGCATGCATGCAGTCCCTGTTGCTATCTTTAATTTGTAACAGTACATAAATCAATTTGGAACTTCTCTTTCAAACGGGAACCGCAGCCCACAAACTTGAAAACAGCCTTGAGATTTTAACAATATTATCTAAAAATCCTTTCTTTCCCACCCAACACCAACTCTGGTGTTGGTGGTGAGAGAAACATAAAGACTTGGACTTTAAATACTTGCATATCTGAGATGAGCATCAGTGAGTAGCACTCCTGCCTTGTTTTGTGTCAACTTCCAAAGCCATGTCGGTGTACCTTCTCAGTGAAGCTTTGTGAGCCTGTACCTGCCTAGTAATTCATCAGATTAAAAAAAAAAATGATGGGGGGGCACATGTTAATCGGAAAACAGACTAATTAATGGCCTTTTCACAATACCTTCTCACTCTTTCCCATGCTGCAGCATGTGAAAAATCTCACAGAGTGGGTGCAGAAGGTGACTAACAACCAGTCCTACACCACCACCACTATCACCACCCACCCATGAAGTACCCTTGCATACAAATACTAAAGGCTCCATAGATTTCATGTTGAGAGATCATGAAACATTTTGTCTTCAGACATGGAGGAGAGAAAACAGCAGGCTACAAAATGGAGGACAAACAAATTCAGACTAAACTGCAGACTACTGATGGAGGAAAGAGGGGTGTGTGGCTAAGACCAACAAAATATGATTGTGTGCCATGCCCGACTCCTT